>JAKTTO010000007.1:0-455715 GCA_030581535.1 Yamadazyma siamensis
AAGGCATTTTCAGTACCAGGAGGCATGTGTGCTGTCTCAAATTGTGTATCCATATTGACGGTATCTGGATTTAAGGTGTTGTAATTTGACTGCCTATCACCTGGCAAGTGTTGAGGTTGTGAGTTTGTGGAATTAACACGGCGACGCTTGAACAACAGAGATAACGACACGGTGCTTGGCCTGTTTCT
The DNA here is from genome assembly GCA_030581535.1 of Yamadazyma siamensis. Classification (NCBI taxonomy): domain Eukaryota; kingdom Fungi; phylum Ascomycota; class Pichiomycetes; order Serinales; family Debaryomycetaceae; genus Yamadazyma; species Yamadazyma siamensis. The sequence continues at coordinate 189 of JAKTTO010000007.1, forward strand.
CCAATCATTAAAGTGATCCCGGATCAGTTTCATTCTGATTGTGTTAAAATACAATGAGAATATATTGGCTGCAACTCCGCAATAGGAAAGTCTAGGAAAATGGTACGTACACGCGAAAATTTAAAATATGATGTGGAAGATATTCAGATTTTGAAGGGAAAACATGGTGCATTTTTTCCGTTAATAGATCGTTGGCTGAGAAAGGCTGGAGGCAGTTGTGACAGGTGTTGGCGTTGCCAAATTTCCATGTTTCAATGCCGAGATGGAAAATGTGGATCATGGAGTAGTTTTGCCCAATTTTGATGGCTTTGGCCTTGAGAAAGCGCCAGAACTTTCTTCATTGTGCTACCTCTTTGTCCAGGACCAATGAAGTGTGGTGAAGTCTTTCATTGTAATTTTGAATGGTTTGACGAGTAAATTTTTGATCTGAAAAATTTCCATTTTTTTATGGGTCTATATAGGCCAAATACCTGCCAAACAGGTCTAGATTTGCCCCCGTGGCCTAATTGGTTAAGGTGTTATCTTCCGGCGGTAATGATTGCGGGTTCAAGTCCCGCCGGGGGCTCATCTTTGTATTTTTGAGTTTTAGTTTCTTTTTTGCTGCCTGTCTGTATGATGCATGCTCAACCTCGTGTAAATGCCATCCAAGCCCATTTCTTCACCACACATGGATAAACTATCGAATTGACGTGTCTCCACAACTGTACCCAAGAATTAGGGCTGGAGACCTAGGACTGCGAAAATGCGAGTTCTCCGGTTTTGTGTAACATTTGTGTGTGGGAGTGCGAACCAGAAAAATTCTCATCATAATAGGAATTTTTCAAGTGATTTTTTAATCTCATTAACACATAAAGAAAATGGTTAAGATCAGTCAAGGTATGATATAAATCCTTTGAATGGGAATAGTGTGTGTGCATAATCGTAGCACCAGTATCGTCGATGAGCTCGGAACAATCCAGTTCTATATTGAAAGCCAGAAATATATTCAAGTACTCCAAAGCATTTATACTTTAATCCAAATGAACCCAAATCTTTTTAAATGACAACCAAAACCCACACATCAGTCATACTGCAACAGCTCCCATGCGTGCACACTTTAAACTCCCTAATTGAGACCCCTTTACTAACAAATTAGACGTTTCTTCTTCTCGTTCTAAAGCTAGAAAGGCTTACTTCACTTCTTCCTCCGTGGAAAGAAGAAAGTTGTTATCTGCCCCATTATCCAAAGAATTAAGAGAACAATACAACATCAAGTCTTTGCCAATCAGAAAAGATGACGAAGTTTTGGTCGTTAGAGGTTCCAAGAAAGGATCTGAAGGTAAAATTTCTTCTGTCTACAGATTAAAATTTGCTGTCCAAGTTGACAAAGTCCAAAAGGAAAAGTCCAACGGTGCTTCTGTTCCAATCAACTTGCACCCATCTAAAGTTGTCATCACCAAATTACATTTGGACAAGGATAGAAAGGCTTTAATCGAAAGAAAAGGTGGTAAACTCGAATAAATCATTTCATATTAATAACTTTATACATAAATAAAAGTAACCTAGCTAATGTTTTAATATGAATGTATTATAGTGTCAGACTGTGTAGATTGGGTTTGATTATTTCTTGTGGGAGTGCCACTTGTTGTGTTACTTAAGTTTGTGTTACTTAAGTTTGTGTTAGTTGAGTTTGTGTTAGTTCGTGCCTTCCAGGTTTGTGTCTCCAATTTATTTTATTCGCACAAGTTATCAATTCCAAAACCCGGGGCACAGTATAAGTATGGGGTCACGTAGAAACCTGGTTTTTGATGACGACGTCGAGCTCTCTAACGGGTTTGGAAGCGAGCCGCTTGTCTGTGCAGATGATGCTAGTATTTCTTCCACTTTGAATAGACAAGTGTCTACCTCTGGAAGAAGAACTACCAAAAGATGGTCTTTCCATGATACAACAAGACCCAATTTGGTGGAGAAACCGGAGGAAGCAACCAACCAAGGAAGAAGGAGGTTGAGTGACATCACCGGTGTGGATGGGGTCCATAAGGAAATCGATGCTAATCACATTTCTCCTGCCCAACTATATTCCACCGAGAGTGGACGGTTATTTCATGCTGGTAAAATTTGTATTATATTGGCAGGCTTGCCTGGAAGAGGTAAAACGCATTTGTCGGTTTCATTGACCAGATACTTGAGATGGTTGGGAGTGAAAACTCACTCGTTCCATTTGGGTGATTACAGAAGAAGAAACTTTGATAACTTAAACCAGAGTTTGTTCATCGATGATACCGATTTGAGACTCAAACTCGTCAATGAGTGTACCAACGACATGCTCAACTTCTTTGAAAACGACAAGGGACAAGTCGCCATATACGACGCTGTGAATCCGTTCCCCAAAAACAGAGTAGAGCTCCACGAAAAGTTCAAGAGATTAAATATTCAAACGTTATTCATCGAAAGCTCGGTCACAGACGAAGCAATCATCATGCGGAACATGGAGTCAGCCGCCAAGTCTTCTCCAGACTATGTGAACTGGGACTACGAAAAAGCCTACAAGGATTACAGCGATAGAATCAAAGGGCTCACTCCATACTACCAGCCCATGGGGGATGCCGACGATAAAAACCACCTTTCGTACATCAAGTTCATCAACTTCGGGGAGAGAATCGAGCTCCACAACTCCAACTACGGGTACTTGATCAACAAAGTGGTGTTCTTTTTGATCAATTCCAGAATCAAATCCGGGTCTGTGTTCTTTGCTAGATGCTACAACAACTCCATCAACTACAGTGACGATCCACCATTGGACGACCAGGGGAAGAAGTACGCAAAGAACTTGTGTTACACGTTGGTGGACTACCTCCAAAAACAGGGCAAAGATTATGTCAAGGACGTGAATCTCGCCGTGGAAGACGAAAATGGAACCCCCGGCACCCTCACTCCCAGCACTCCCAATTCGTCGTCGTTGAAGCTCAAAAGGCTGTTTTCGCTCGAAGAGAAGCACTTGCCAGCCGGAGCCGACGGAGTGGACGATAATTCGATGGTGGTGTGGACGTCAGTGAAGAAAAGAACTATGGAAACCACCAAGTATCTTCGTGCCATTGACATTAATGTCCGGAACCGGATCCAGTTGTCACAGAAGAACCCAGGAGTGGTGGGATCCATGAGCGAGGAGCAAATCAATGAAAAGTATCCAACAGAATATGAGCAGTATCTCAAAGACCCGTACCATCACCGGTTTTCCAGAGCAGAGCTGTACCACGATCTTGCGATTAAAATCGAGCCTTTGATTTTGGAGATGGAGAGAATGAGCGGAGATGTGTTGATCATCGCCGACGAGACCGTGTTGAGAGTTTTCTACGGGTACTTGATGGCATCTTCGTGCTTTGATATTCCATATCTACCATTCGAACAGGATGAGATAATTGAGATTAAGTTCAACGCATATGCTAATGTTGCACAGAAGATCGCCATCAAGGATTTCAGTGGGGAGAATTGAATGTAGAGAGGCGAAGTTGTTCGTCCACCAGCAAGTAGGTTGACTGGTGTTGACTGGTATTGAGTGTTCAGTTCTGTCACTTCTGTGTCGCTTCTGTCACCTCTGTGTAGTAGATGTATTATGATCCATCACAAATTCTCATTTTCGCATCATGGTCTTAGAGCCCCACGCCGTATATGGAGCACCAGACGTCGAAGGCGAGGTGAAATTCACACCCGGTGACGGTGTGCACACCACCGACGGTAGAACCACCCAGATCTCTGATATCGTCATAAAAGCCGGCGGTCAAGATAGAGACAAACCCAGTGAAGCCAGCGACTCCAACTTGGGACAATTGCGAGCTAGATTGACCAGCTTACAGGACAATATCAACGAGTTTTTGACGGAGAGAATGAAACAGGCCAAAGAGGAAGATGGAGGTGACATTGAGAGGCGGATTCTCGACGATGGCGTTGATGAGGACGACAGCGAGTGACGACAGTGGGAAGATTAGAGTAGAGAATGAGAGTAAGTATTAACGAATATATATTTATGTATTGATTTATACTGTACATGGGGTGGTCTGTGCGTGATATTATGTGGTTTGTGAAAGTGACTTGTGCCTTGTGTCTTGTGTTTGTACATCATTCCAGCTGGCACCAGTCAATTAGTTGAAAAACTCAGTTTTTCCCAACTAACCCAGCCATATTGTCAAAGGTGTTCTTCAACGTGGTCTCCAAATAGTGCTTTTTGGTCTCCAAACTCTTCTTGCTGTCCAAGAACTCCTTCTCGTCCTGTGAAACCTCCTTCAAATACGTGTTGACTTCGGTGGCTACAAACGACTTGCCAATACCTTTCCAAACTCTTTCGTTGGATTCGGTATCGCATACAGTCTTCAACTGGTTGTTGGTGTGCTTGATGAGGGCCAAGTTGGAGTCCACTCTACTCAACTGGAGCTCGCACATCTGGAGCTCTGCACGAGACTTGTTGAGCTGGTTGTCCATCTCCATCAAGAGCTTTTGGAGGGCTTCTGGATTCATAGACATGTTCGATAAAGAGTGCGACGAAAATTTTAGTTGCAACTATGCTTAGACTCTGGAGAACAGCGACTACCACCCGACAAAGTGTGCGTTTTTTGGGCACCTCCAGGCCCGTGGGTGCTACTGGAGGCACTGTGAACGAGTTCATTCCCACGCCAAAGCCTTTGGGGGCCGATAAAACCATAGAGTCTAACATCAAATCAGACACCAATAGACTCTCCAAAACTCTCACCCGGTTCTGGGATAAAGTCGACACCCATTTCAACGACAAAAATAACACATACGAAGTGCAATTGGACGGCAAGACGTTGAAGACGCCCTTGGGGTTCCCGTTGGCGTTGCCGGAGCTGAAGAAACACTATGCCCATTTGATCCAGCACGAATGGAGTAACTTACCGGACCTCAAGATCCAAACCAACTCGTTGCCTCTTACGTCTATTGCCGCCCGGGCCATTGACTTGGCCAATGCCAACAACAAGTACGAGGAGGATAGCGATTTGGTGGCCAAAGTAGGTAGACTTGACGATGTCAAAATCAATATGCTCAGATACTTTGACACCGATACGTGTTTGATTCTTACCACGTTGGACGAATACGAAGGTCAGCTCAGACAGAAACAGGACCAGTTATACTTGCCATTGGTCAAGGAGTACGAGGATTTCTTCACCAAATGGGCTCAAAAAAGAGGCAATTTGTTACCAAAAGACGCACTGGTTTCCATCAATTACTTGGATTGTGAGACTGACGGGTTACGAGGTAACACCCAGTCGCTCACCACCCAAAGCATTGTGTTGGACTGGTTGAACCACTTGACGGTGTACGAGTTGGTGGCGTTGGAAAAGGCGATATTGACGTCCAAGTCGTTTATTTGTGGAATCAGTTTATTGAGATCTAGTGTCTCAGATGGTGACAGACAACGGGACATTTTCCAGGTCAACAGAGACACAAATCATTTCTTCAAGACCGTGGATGAGATCATTGAGTGTGGCAACCTCGAGACCATTTTCCAGACCAACGTGTGGGGAGAAGTAGAAGATACTCACGACGTCGATAAGGTCGACTGGGTCAGAAACTTGACCAGTGCTGCTTTGCTTGCACATTAAACTACGTATGTATATAGAAGTAGTGGAACAAAACCAACATACCAGTCACACGAATACCAGTACACCAATATCAGTACACACCAATATCAGTACACACCAATACCAGCACGCACCAAACTACACACCCACCAACCCGTACGCGTGTCCGCATGCGCTCCAAAGTCTCGCTTCCAGTTTGCGTATCACCCTTCCTTCCATCTCAGGGTCGCGAATAAACTACATAAGTGAATACTTTGTTGCTGACAATCCTCCAACCTTGAGTTGCTATACCTAATCTTTTGTTGCCCAACAAGTACACACAAGAGGACTGCTCTCCATCCAAGTGACTTCATTCCGTAGATTTTTTATCGGTGATGGCCAGTGCCATGGTGATTACCTCAGGAACCAATCGCGTAAAAGACCAGCATTCACACACCCCCAAAGTGACCAGTGACAACAACGCGCTTACCGATGACCACGAAGACCCTTACACCCACACCGCCGACTCACGGGTGCCGGAGTCGACCTCAAACGGCAATTCTCCGTCGTCTGACCACCAAAACCTCGAGTTTCAGTCCAGTGACCTTAAATATAACAAACCCGAAAGACGTGTAAAAGTGTACCTCCTAAATGACGACAACTGGCTGGACCACGGAACAGGATTTTGCTCGGGAGAAATTGAGCCTGAAACTAACAAACCGTATTTCTTGGTACGAAACGAACTTGACCCCGAGGAGATTATCTTAAAGGCTTTCTTGGAAGGCTCAACTCAGTACCAACGTCAACAAGATACGCTTATCGTGTGGACTGACCTCGATGGCAACCAGCTTGCACTTTCATTCCAGGAAACTGAAGGGTGTGCGGACTTGTGTGACTTCATTGTCAAGGTCCAACAAGAAAGCCTCAGTCCTGAAATCAGCTTATATTACGTGATACCGGGACAAGTTGCCGATGATGCTTCCGGTAGTGCAGGCTCCGGAGACATCACAGAGCTCATCACGGGCCCCATAACTCAACCAGACTTCCCCACCATGGATAACTTGGAGGAATTGTTGGAAGCTTTCAACCAGCTTTCCACGTCCCATTTCTCCATCACCTCCGTTCTGAAGTTCTTAGTGGAAACCGACTACTTGACCAAACTCATCAACGTCTTTGACGAATCTGAACGGCGACACGACCTCATAAACCTATACTCGTTGAGTGAGATCATGAAGACCTTGATTCTTTACAGCGAGACCCTGATCCTACAAGAGTTCTTCTCCACCGAACACAAGATCTTGGGTGTGATTGGGATGCTCGAGTATGATGCTGAATACCCCAATCAAAAGGCGTGCCATAGAAAATTCCTCAAAGAGAAAGCCAATTTCAAAACCGTGGTTCAACTACCGGACCACTTTGACAAGAATGGCCTCAGTATATTCAAAAAAGATTTCTACCTCTTGTTCTTGAAGGATGTGATATTGGCAAGATTCATCCATGATCAGACCCTCACAATTCTTAATGCTTTAATCCATTTGAATCAAATAGCCCTACTTGATTTCCTAATGGATTCTCAACAAAACGGTGATTTCTTGACAAAACTTTTCGAGTTTTACAGACAAGATTCTGAACCACCAGCCACCGACCTTTCTCTTCTAGATGCTCAAAGAAATGGGGTCAAGCTACTACATCAATACGTTCTGTTGACCAAAAATCTTCCTTCAGGCCAAAGAACAACTTTCTTCTCCGAGCTCGTACGACATGGATTACTTGGTATGATCAAATTTGCATTGAATGATGAGGAAGTTTCCATTAAAGCTCTTGGAACCGAGTTGATCGTGAGTATCATCGAACAAGACGTTTCATTAGTGAAATCCATCCATGATGGAGAAGCCATCGATAATTCCGAACCCCCGGCTGAATTCAATCAAGAAGATCTTGAAGAAGTCACCTCCAGCAAAGAACCACAAGAAATCGGTCTACGTCTATCAGATGATATGACTTTGATGACACTGTTGTCGGAATTGATTTTGGTGGAAAAGGGTTTCGGTCTCAAAACTCAAGCTTTCGAGGCCCTCAAGGTCCTTCTTGATCAAAATATCGGGAAAGACAACGAGTTTGCAGTCGCCGGTAACCAAATGCTGGGCATCAATCGCAGTGCAAACGATATCAGTACGAGGGACTACTTCAAAGCTTTTTACACCGAGGTGGCTCCTATATTATACAAACACTTGATTGAGTTGGGAAATGCTCCGGATATCACCGAAGACCTCAGGGCCCAAATCAAAGGCGATCAGCTTTTATACCAACAGCTATGTGAGCTCTTCTCGTACTGCATCTTGATTCATGATCGAGACCTCCAAAGACCTTTTTTCCTCGACAATAACATTCTCTTGGGAATGAGCCGGGTCCTTCAAATCGACTGCAAGATGACATTGAAGATCAGTGTGGTTAGCTCCTTAAGTAACGCTTTGGCATTCGGTGATAAGGTGTACATGTGGTACTTTGTTAACAACAAGGTGATTGACATCTTTTTTGACTTTTTTAAAACTGTGTCCAAAGTCAATAACTTGGCGAACTCCACGTGTCTTTCTTTGCTCGAAGTTATCAATGAGTTGCCTGCCGACCGTAATAGAACCGCGTATAGGGCATTGATTAATCATATCTTCAATAACTACCATATGTTTTGTTTGAAAGAACTTGACTACGTGCAAACAGGATTAGAGCTCCTCCGACTTCATGATCATTTGGACAGAAGTGATGCAAGCTTGGGAAACATCAATGCCAATGGAGATCTTCACACCGATGGAGATATAATCGAAGAGGATTTGGACGAAGACCAGATCGACCTGGAGCCAGATCACGAACTCAACGAAGCCGAGGATGTAGATAGTGATCACAAACAAGACCCAACCACACACCGCAAGAACTTGTTTGAGTCTGTTGAGTGGGGGTCGAATGGCACAGATGAAGAGGCACCCAATGGCTCAGTGGGAGATGACAATGGACAAATAGATGACGACAAACTAGAGGCCTCGCATGAGCAAACAGCCACAGATATCAATAAGGAAGTGGAGTCCAAGAGAAGAAACCCATATGCCGAAGAAGCCCAAAGTCCAAAGAAGCAAAACGTATGAGCCGACAACAGATGAATGTGTATAGTAAGTGTATATTAAATAATGATTAATCGATCCGCGCACGCACCATTATTTATCTCAATGTGTGGAGACGGCCTGTGAAATAGAATTCACACAATGACAATCACCCACGAGTTTGTAGAAAACGGGCCATGGAAGCCAGACTTGTTCAAAGGAAAGGTCGTATTCGTTACTGGTGGCGCTGGGACCATTTGTAGAGGCCAGACAGAAGCCTTGGTACTTTTGGGTGCTAATGCTGCAATTGTGGGACGTAACGTGCAGAAGACTGATGAAGCAGCCGAACAAATACAAAAACTAAGACCCGGTGCCAAGGTTGTCTCGTGCAGTGGTGTTGATGTACGGGATGTCAACTCGTTGGTCAAAGCCGTTGAAAAAACTGTAAGTAGTTTGGGTAGAATTGACTATGTTATAGCCGGTGCAGCAGGGAACTTTTTAAGTGACTTTAATCATTTATCTTCAAATGCTTTTAAGTCCGTGGTGTCAATTGACCTACTAGGCTCCTTTAACACCGTCAAGGCGTGTTTTCACGAGCTCAGGAAGTCTAAAGGTTCGATTTTATTTGTTAGTGCCACTCTTCATTACTATGGCGTGCCTTTTCAAATTCACGTTGGGGCTGCAAAAGCTGGTGTGGACGCATTATCGAATGCTCTTGCGGTGGAATTGGGTCCTTTGGGAATACGGTCAAACTGTATCAGTCCTGGGCTCATAGAGAGCACCGAGGGATTTAAAAGACTTTCTAGAGGCGACAGGCACAAGCAGGTTCCTCTCCAAAGATACGGAACCGTAGAGGATATCGCCCAGACCACCGTTTATTTATTCAGTCCGGCATCTGACTACGTCACCGGAACCATCGCGGTAGTGGATGGGGCCGCGTGGCATGTGGGAAGTCTGGGTGGTACCCAGTATCCAGTTCAAATTCTCGAGGCCAACAGTGCAGTTGAAGGTAAATTGTAGCAATTGCGAAGAGAGTGGAAATAAAGGAGACTGGAACGACATTGGGAGGCAAGAGTATATCGAGCTAGAGAAGTGGTGGATTAAATGCACGTTATGATTTGGTTTTTCTTTTTTTGATATTTTTGTAGAATTTCCTGCTCCGATTTAAATATTAATTCCTCTATCTAATGTCTATTTTACTGCAAATGTAGAAATTGTGAATTTCGCATCAATTGAAGTAATAAATCACTGAAATTCAATTCGTCCACAAAACCCTACCCAGCCACTTGTAATCATAAACACGCACCTCCACCAACCACATATCTTCTGTCATCTCCTCCGTCTCCCTCTTTTGCCCTAACACTCCCAGTAACTCTACAGCCTGATTCTTTGTCGTGCGCGCATCAATACCACCACGCGAACTTGTTGATCCAGTGAGTCGTGCAGTTGGAATTGGAAATATTATACATTCATGTCAGTTGACCCAGAAACCCGTAGAAAGTTGCTTGTGCTACAAAAACAAGAAGGCAACACCAGATGCGTGGACTGCGACGCCCACAACCCCCAATGGGCGTCTCCCAAACTCGGGATCTTCATTTGTCTCGAGTGTGCTGGTGTACATAGAGGATTGGGAGTTCATGTTTCTTTTGTTAGATCCATTACCATGGACCAGTTCAAACCCGAGGAAGTTTTAAGAATGGAGTTCGGTGGTAACAACAAGTTGAAGGCATACTTCGAAGAGAACGGCCTCGATAAAGGTTTACCTGCCAAGTTGAAATATAATAACTACGTTGCCGAAGATTATAAAGAGAAGTTAACGTGTATCATTGAAGATAAGGAATTTATCCCCAAGGACCACTCGGGCGAAACATTACCCTCCTTATCGTCTGGGTTGGATGACTCTTCTACGAACAGTTCGACCTCGAATCTCGGCCAAGAGTCAATTCAATCTCGCCGAACAGCACCTAAATTATCCGGTGATCAGAAAGCCAAAAATGAAGCATATTTCGCTCAACTAGGCGAGAAGAACAACTCCAGACCGGAAAACTTGCCTCCATCACAAGGAGGTAAATATGGAGGATTCGGAAACACTCCAGCTCCTTCTACAAGTGCCAAAGGAGGCTCGTTTTCTAGCTTCACCATTGATAACTTCCAATCTGATCCTTTAGGAACTCTTTCGAAGGGATGGGGGTTGTTTTCGTCTACAGTATCCAAGTCTGTGAATGAAGTTCACGAGTCCATCATCAAGCCAGGATTGAACCAAATTCAACAAAGCGATATAAGTAACGAAACAAAGAGAGCTATGGCACAATTCGGACAAAAGATGCAGGAAACCGGGAAGTATGGACAGGAGACATTCCAGAACTTCACCGAAGAGGTTCAAACCAACGGGTTCAACAAGGCAGTTGACGCCAAGTTCGGCAAATTTTTCGAAGGCTTGAGTTTATCGGATTCTCAAAAGAAGGAAGTGGAAACAGCTTTCGGATTCCAAAAGCCAGCGCAACCAACCAACTTGTCTCACGTGTCTGGAGGTTCCTCAGCAAAGAAGGAAGAGGAAGACAAATGGGATGATTTTTAGAGTGAATTGAATAAATACCATGTTATATTAATACTAAATTCTACAATATTCTAAAACCCTGAAACGCCGTTTTACCCAATGAATGTGTTACAATAGTGTTACAAAAGACACAATGCCTAATGTCACGTCTTGGTGGAGCCATTCAAAAGGTTTCCCGCGAGGGTGTTTGTGTTTTTCAAAGATAAGTAAAAGTCGTATTCATCTTTGAATGAGTGGTAAGAGTGGAAGTAGGAATCTTTGATGTAAAAGTATTTGATCATGGGCCAGCTTAACACCCAGTCGACCAATCCCACATCTCTTAAGACAGAAGATACCACGAAGAAGGCACAACCCAAGAATGCTCCGAATAATGTGCCAACCACAACTTGTTGAGTAGTGTGATATAAAAGGTAGACTCTTGAGAAGCATACTCCGGCACTGGCGAAGCACAAGGCAAAGCACCCAAGGTACTTTTGATTCCATGTAAGATGGTTGATTTTGAACAAAATGATGCAGATGAAATAGCCTGCAAAGAAACCCATGTGTTGGCCGTGAGCCGAAGGCATACCATAACTTAAGCTTCCGGTACCGAAGTCTCTATGGAAGTCTGGTCTTGGTTCTTTCAAGTATCTTTTTGCGATTTTATTGACAATTTCACTAGCAAGATGTCCAGCAACTACTATGACAGGTTCAATTTCTCTTGTCAATAAGAACCAGGATGCGTAAAAGACCATGGTATAAATGGGGAATAACGAAAAATGGACCGCTAATAATCCCAAACTATCTTTGGGATCATACACCACGTATGTGAGGTCGAAAGGTACGGGGTTATACTTCACGTCTGAAGGGAAGTAAGTTGGCATTTTATCCATGTGGTGGCTGTTAAGGAATGCAATTGGTGAGCACTCAGGTATCAGTGAATGTAAGCGATCAACGATCAATGATCAAAAGAGATCCCTTTGAAGGATGGGTAGGAATGGAACTTGGAGGTGATTGTTAATCAATGAAGAAAAATATGGAGGGATTGTTCACTATTTAAATGTACACGGGTTAGGTTACAGTTTCGTACTTTCAAAAACACAATGCAATTTGTTCAATAATAGGAAAAATGAAAACGCAAACGAAAAAAAAAAAAAACACTGAGAAAGCGTCCACAGGTGACAACCGGGAAAATAAATGAATAAGACATTGCTGATGAATGCACCTAATGCCAGCCGATAACTCTAATATTTACAATTAACTCAATGGAGTTGATCATCGCTAACCAATCGGTCGAATATACAACTTTATGTCATTTAATTTAACTCAGTTCAGATAATTTAACTGGTTTGGGAAGCGCGATGTATTTCGCATCTCACATCTCACAGACGTGATACATGAATTCAACACACCTCCATTATTAGGATGTCGCAGTATTGGTAAATCCGCTTAAGGAATATCAAAACTCGTTTATTTCCAATCGGTTTCGTAGTACTCACCAAAAGTTCAAACAAGGTACAGCTACTGCTCGCCCCCAGGGTCCATAGAAGTGTACTCAAACAACACAATATCTAATTCTCCTAAACTAAATACTCTGTTCCCTAACAAAATGTTCGAAAAATAAAGAATTTGCACGCCAGCTAAGACGAACTCGTCTTGGAAAGTTAAATTCGTCGCCTTGGAAGCGAACCAATACGGACGATCACAGGTTAAGAAGTCAGACCACGAATTAAAGAATTCGGCAGCAAGAAATACGAGTTCGAAGGATATTTTCGCTTAACTCGCCAAGAGTGCAGTCTTCCCCAAACAGGATGAGAAGCAGTTGACAGACGTGGCCATCATCAACCTTGTGGGCTTTACATCAAGGGAGACGGGTCCCTTACATATAGAACACCCAAGAAGAAATGGCCAAAGGACAAGAGTCGGTAAATTGACAAGAGTCGTAGAGTCATTAAACAAGAATACTAACACAGAGCTGGAGGATGACACCACACAGTTTTTTTGGGTTCAAAAAGGGTGGCACGAAACTTCACAAGTAGGCTGCAAAAAATAATCCCACTTGCGATTACGCTTTTTAAGTGCGTCATAACATTGGAACAGATTCACTTCATAAACCAGTAACTATTCAACTTAGACAAGATCGGATGTAGTGATCGAAAGAATGTAGTTTTGCTTCCTGAGAGAATTCTTCAAGATATCCACAGCAAGGTCCAACGCCGCAGCCGATCTCAATACATACTGATTTCTCGCCGGTTTCGAGTTAAAATTTTGATTCAATAGAAGAATCAGGGTGAAGTAATCCACATTCATTGGCGTGCAAATTTGGGGCGGTTTTGCGAGAACCTGGACCCACATAAGTACGAAATTGTTGATACAATTATGCGAATGGCTCCGACTCCGAGTGAGAACCCTCAGAAAGATAACGACGGATATACCACCACCTCGCTGGGAATCTCGTCAAACATCGAAGGTCATTATCCATTTCGATACACTCAAATGTCCATTTGAACTGGTTAGTCTGCCTAGATATCAATTCGAGAATCATATAAAATATCACGTATTATACTTGCGAAACCCTATCCACGTAAGGTGAGAATCTTGATGTCGTGCGACATGTTCTTGTTGTGAGAGGTGCGTAAAATCCGAGGAATAACTGTACCAAGACTTATTGCGTTCCACCCCCTTAGCCAGAATGTTAACGACAACAGACTTTTGTGAATGGATTACTGAAGACTTGTTATAATTCGCCTATTTGTGTTCCATACATGCATTGTTAGTTATGTGTTTTATTGATTTGTTTCAAAGTTGGCTTTTCCTCGTCACTTATCGTGCTAATCGTCTGGTGCTTCAAATCTTGTGACCAAATGTAACTTGAAGATCCCTGAAACTTCATGCAAGCACAATCTATTTTGTTTGACTCCCAACGCAAATCTTGGTCGTGAAATTTCAGCTGAAATTCACTTTTACGTTGCGCATCGAAAACCAAACCATACCTGCAGGTTTAGGTATTCCAGGGTGCAATCAGGCGAACAGCGGGATGTGACTTGTCCTCAATTGGGGGGTGTAAATTAGGATCTTAGGAGCTGGTTAGTGAACCGTAAATTTCTGCCGTTTCCCTCGAGTGCGACTAACAGTCAACGTGAATTTGACGGGTCGTTTGTATGTGGTGTAGGTGTGTTGTATAGAGCCATCAGGCCACGGCTCGTACCAACGATAGCAATTCCGCCCCAAGGCTTATTTATTTTTATCTTGTGGCATTGTGAATGTAGAAACATTAACCGAACTATTGTTAGATGAATTTGTCCATAATAGGAACATAAAAACAACGCGCACGAATGAAATATCATCGCGGTGCAATATATTGCCTACTCTTGGAAGTAACTACTTAGGTGTAGGCAGGCCGATGACCTGTCGATGACCTCGCCTGTAGCTCTTTGCAACCGTATCGTCGTTCCTTTATTTTCGTTTGGTTCGTATGCGTTCGTGTTATTTTTGTTTTCTAATGCATGCTGGCTGGTGGTAGATGCTCCTTCGCACGCGCTAACGGTACCACCTCGACCCAAGTCCCGGTGCCACCCGTTGAGTTATCACTAGACGCAATTTAGGAAATACTACATCTACAGTATTGTAACTAACTTCGATTGTAAAAAGCTTCTTTAAACTTCGTACGATTTGCGTATATAGACGAGTACGTGTTCTTTCCGTGTCCCTATGTCCGCCCCTCTATGCCAGCACACATATTCGTTTCAGGTGCCGTATTGCTAGGAAATTATAGGTTGTTATACCCGAGTAACACTTGCTTCGCTGGCATCAATTATTCCGGGTATATTCCACGGCACCCCGGGTTCAAAGCAGATTTAAATAATTCCCACGGCTAAAGATGTCTCTTGACCGGAATGTTGATGTTTTTGTCCAATTAATGCCTTTTGTCAAATTCCATCCCTATTGTTCTAAAAAAAAACTCTATTGTTAACTGAGATCCACGTAAATATTTCTTATAACAATATCCCTCATTCCCTTCGATACCCTTGTTGTCTGCGAGTGAAGTGTTCGTTTCATTCTTTGTGAGTAGTGATTGATGGTTGAACTTACAATTTTCATGAAGTATTGTCTGGGAATTTCACACTACTGAAATCTCGATCCACTGGATTTCTAACGTTGGAATGTTTTCAATCTATGAGAAATTGTATATTAGATAAGATGCTAATAAGTCCTAATGACTTAAAAGGTATATGAGATCATAAGAGGTTCATGAGGTGGAATTAGAGATACAAGGTTATATAGAGTTATATAGAGATAGGCATAACCTTGTTTGAGACACTTCGAAAAGGGTCAAGAAATCTATCAGTAACTTCTATTGAAGCTTCTTCTTTTGTTGATCTCTTGCCCATCTAGCAATGCCTCTGGTATTGTCGCTGAATGTGCGGTTCGATCTGGTCCTTTTGATGATATCTGTAACCCAATCTTGACGGTAAACTTGTCCAAAGTTTTCATTTCCAGGGAACATGATGGCAATATCTCCGATCAATCCAACAATTGAAAGAGCAATGGATTCGATGCTGGCCATGTCAATATCACTGCTGATCTCATGTAAGAATGCAAAGATCTCTCCAATGAATGGATAAATTATTTGTGGTTGATCTTGTGTTCCTCCTACAATACCAGCGTAACATTCCAAGACGGCTTCTTTCATATTGAAAAGGTACTCCAAAGTCTCTTCGCTTGTATCTTCCGGTGCCAATGTAGATGCCATCCTACAATAACGAATGACAAATTCAACATATGGTTGGAAATTGGCACCCATGGATGTAGCGACATGCCCAAAGCAAGATAATATAGAGGGTTTCAAACTTCTCTTGACGGAGTTGTCACTCAATTTCGATCCCAAGACCGTCATTAAGCTCTCCAAGTATGGCAGAATGACTTCTCCAGCAGAATGTGCCAAATCTGCAACGATACCAACAGCAGTCACTGCAGTTGGAGAATCGGTATTATTCAAGGCTTTGTTCAAAAATGGAAGGAAGCTTTCCAAGTATTTGCCAAAGTTTGGCCCTATGGCAGAAGCAACAGCAGATATGGCGATGAATATGTCTTCTTCGATTAATGCGTTGGGTTCCAAAATGTCCAACAACTTAAGGAACAATTCCATGAGATTGTCAGCAGCACTAAGTACATCGGGGCCGAGTCTTCTGATGACATTAGTCAATAATGATAACATACTGATTTGTAATTCTTCGAGATCTCTTCTAGAATCAGCCGCTAAATTCTGCTGTTGTTGACCAATTGTTTGCTCCAACTTGTTCAATACTTCTAAAGCAATATCATGTACTATAGGGATTGTATCAGCTCCACTTTTCTGTACAAATACAGATAATGCTTCGAATGCAGCATCTCTGGAACTGTCTTCATTAGCTGGTTTATTGGCCAAGTGGACGAGAATAGGGATGATATGCTTAAAGTATGGAGACAAAGGAGTTGATTGTGCCTCAGGACCTTGGTTGCACAATTGCTCCACAATGTTCATAAATGCCCAACAACAATTAACGGACACTCTTGGATCATCCTGTAAACCAATAACCAAAGCTTCCAAAATTCCAGTTAAACAAGTTTCTAAATCGAGTTCACCAAGCACCAATTCGGCAATTCTTCCTAAACACCAAGCGGTTGTTTCCCTAACTTGAAGAGTAGGATTTGAAATTGAGTTAAGAATTGCTGGTAAAGCTTGAGTAATTGGATCTGTCAAGTTATCAAGGTCAGGTCCATCCAAGATCGAACCAAATGCCATGAGGGCCGCTTCTTTTTCTCTCCAGTCTTCAGAAGTTATATTGGCACCCACAAACGTCAAAGTGCTTTCAATGACATAATTACCAGCATTCTGAGCGAAAAGTTGTATACAAGCACCAGCAGCCATCGCCACGGACCAGTCGTCATCATCAGCATCTTCATTCTGTCTGGTTAATGAAGACAACAAGGTGGGAAACACTTCAGACAAGGCCACGATGGCGAAGTTATAACTTACCAAAGACTCATCGTCAACTCCCAATTCATTTCTTTGCATTGAATAATCGAGTTCTTCTTCACACACAGAGGACCAGAATTCGATGGCCATACATGCCACCCTTTCGTCTGGACTTCTCATACCCGAGACCGTGAGATTGAAAAGGGCCTTCTCCATATACACCTGCATGTATCTGTAGTACAAAGACATGATTTTAGCCAAACATCCAAATGCAGCTTCTTGTAAACTACTACTATCAGCTTGAGTGGCTTCACAAACAACTTGCATGATGTAGTTTCTTTCACCATCTCTATCAAAGTTATACTTAATGAATTCCAATGAATTCACCAATGCATTCAATGCGGTCAATCTGACATCATTATCTGGTTCCTGACTCTGTGCACCTTGAACGATGGCAATCAAAATCCCGTTTGCCTGGGACAAAACAGCAGGATCGTTTGGACTCAAGGTTTCACAGATGTAACCAATAGTCAACAACGAAACCTTTTTCACGTAAACTTCCTTCTCTATCTTTGTATTTTCCACGATGAAAGGAATCAAGTCAGGCCACAAATTTCTTGGTAGTTCGATATCCGCAAGCGCCGAGACCACTTGGGCAGCAGTTCTTCCAACATACTCATCCTTAGTCATCAAAGTCTTCAAAGCAGTTTCTTTAATATGAATTTTGGAAGGTTCATCAATTGCAAGCCACCTCTCAGTTAAGTGTCTTTTGGTATTGATATCTTTTGCAGTCAACGAATTTTTCAATCCAAGCCCAGCCAAAGCTCTCACTTGAGTGGAGGCCTCTTCATTAGCCAAAGCGTCAACTAAAACTTTGAGGTAATCCACAAAATTTGCCGACGAAGCATCACTCAATTGACCCTCGGCGGTTGCTCTGATGGTTGGATCCACCGAAAGAGCATTTTCTAAGATCTGTAAAATATCCATCGCTTCGTTAATGAATCAACAGGAGAATGGGATCGTTTAATATTGATATGTGTTATCAACCGATCACAATTCTATCTAATTCACGGGATAAATGATACGGTAAAAGTTTTATAGTGTTGATCACCGCGAATGCGTAATGGAGCCGTCGTGCGCGGACCAGCTCTACTTGATCTGATAGTGCTACTTGATAGACATAATATGACCTACTTAATTAACTATTGAATGTAAATCGGTGAGAGTTTCTTCTTTACGGATCTGTGAATGTGGCTCCGCGTCAGGGTCTGTATCGTTTGGAGTTATCGTGTCGCTTTTATCATCATTGTGTTCGGGTTTATCCCCACCATCATGTGAGGGTCTAGAGCTCAAAGATTTTCTAGCCTCTTGTTCCAAAGCTCTCTTCTTCATGGCTTTTTCTCGTGCTTTCAATTCAGCCGCCTTCTTCTCTAATAATGCTGCTCTATTGGCCAATTCTTTAGCACTCGACAACTCCATTTCTTCTAATTTTTGTTGTCTCTCCAAGATTCTTTCGTGTCTGATAACATATGGAACCGTTTCACTGATTTGTCTTAATTGATTCCGCTGAGGTGCAATCGACAACCTCTTGAATGCAGTGTTGTTTGTGTTCAAATTGTTCTTTGGATGGTCAACAGACACACTGGATGTGGATGAAGTTATAGAAACATCGTCTTTTTTGGGTGAAGCTGGACTTTCATCGAGTAACATTGATCTTGGTTTTTGATAGGAACTAGATCCAACAGACGCAGTTTCACTGCCATCTTCTTTGTCGCCATTGGCAATGGTGGTCGAAGAGAGTTGTGCCAAGTTGGATAACGAGGGGATGGTAGAACTGAATTGGCTGATCTTTTCCGAAGATCCTTGGATTTCAGTGGTATCACCCTCGTCAAAGCTACCTCTACCGGTGACCTTGGATAATCTCTCCGTTCTGTAACTTTCATACAAAAAGTCGTGGGTCAAATCTTTCAAGTCTTGTAAGTGAGAGCCTAATAACACGGACCTCAATATTGGGAAATCGGAGTATTTGGGGTTGTTTATATCCACCAATCCCCATGGATATTGTCTTGCTTTGATAATAGAAGTTTGTCCAGTCTTGGTGTCTCTGTATTCGAATTCATCCTCGGATGCTATTATGGCAAATGGTTGAATTTTGGCCAAATACTTACACTCTTGGATCAAATCATAGTCTTCCTCGGGATCGTACTCGTCAATGAAGCTATCGAATTGGAAAGTAGGCACGTTGAATCTCTCGATATCGATCCTCACCTGCTTCTTGAAGAATTTCAATTCGTCCTCGGTGAAAGAATCAGCTTTCGAAATCACAGGGATGATATTGACGTATTTGGACAATCTTTTCATGGACGTGATATCCAATTCCTTCAACCCGTGGCCGTTTGGAGTTATAAAGTACAACAACACGTGGACTTTACTGTCGACGAAACGAGGGTTTCTTCTGATTCTTGTTTCTTCAGCCAATACCAAATCAAACTGTTGTTTCAAATAGTTTTCAATTTCGGTAAAACAAACTTCGTTATTCAAGTTGTCACCAAACCCAGGGGTGTCAACGATAGTCAACTGTAATTTGGTGTTACCGTCATCGATAATTTCCACTTTGGTTTCAGTGATTGCAATACCTGGCTCTTCGTTGGCAGTGGTTGGATTGAAGTCATTTCTGGTGAGAATTGATGTGTTTGGCAAAGCGACGTTCTTCGAGGACGTAAAGGAGATGGTCTGAGTGTCCACAACGCTAGCAAGAGGGCTTTCAAATCTGTGACTTAAGATCTTCTTATTCAACAAGCTATTGACGAAGGTGGTTTTCCCGGTTCCCAGTTCGCCTACCACCATGAAGGTGAACTTGACACCTTTTCTGGCGTCTTTTCTGTAGTTGATGATTGGTGAGTTCGAGACCATTGAAGGGGACTCGTAGCTGTAGGTTTCGTCCATGGCGTGGGTGTAATGTAAACAGAACGTTGATTTGAAAAAGTGCGACCAGACGAGGAGTGCACCGTGTCAGGGGAGCGCGACTGGGGTGCGGCGGTGCGTTGGTGCGGTGGCACGGGTAGCCAGTGAGAGATAGCCACAGCCAGAGAGCGAGAGCGAGTGAGATGTGTGTTATTCTCTAACCTTTTTATTAGAGATCTATAATAAGTTATAGTTCTCTTTAAATTATTTTTAAATTCAACTGGAGGTGGTATTCTTAATCTATACTCTAATTCAATATCAACTAAATCAAATTTTAATACTTCAGCTTTTTTAGCATACAGCTTTAATAAATCCATGTATAACAAAATTCTTTCTAATTACTGTGATACCATTATGTCACGTCAAATGACTTGGAAAGAAGCAAAAGAAGTCTATAATTTGAATGAAGGTACTGTTCAACGTCTTTATTTGAGATATATCATATTAAACCATGGATTCAAAGCAGCTAACCATTTAATATATGAATATAGTGAAAGTAATAAACTAAAATGAATGTTTTTAAGAATGATAACATAGAAAAATATGGTTATTTAAATACTTACGATTATCAAAATACAGTATTATCTTATTTACACGTAAATAATCCTTATAGATCATTAATAATGGTTTAACAGCAAACAAAGAGGGAATAAAATACATGATTGATAATAAATCTAAAGGAAGTATATCTAATTATGAAAGTATTTATGAAGAAATAAAAGAAGAAAATATTAAAGAATGTTATTATAATGGGTTAACAGATGATGAATGGTATAAATTAGCAAGTAGAGCAAGAGTAAATATTACTTCTATATCACTAAATACTCCTATAACTGGTAAATTACAATCATTATGTGTCCTGAAATTTACATAAAAATATCTTTTCAGTGCGTGGAACGGTTGTGCGTGGTACGGATGTGCGTGGTGGTACAGTGGTACAGTGACGGTACGGTGGTGCGGTGCTACGAGACAACTGTACAATGGTACGGCGCGCACACACCTTATATTTCAAACCATTGTCCCACAATCCACCCAATGATCAAAGCACTTTCTGCCAAAGCAGCCACGCTACTCGACCAGGAATTGATGTCCACAGGAGCCTTCTCCATCGACCAGCTCATGGAATTGGCAGGGCTCTCGGTGGCAAAAGCAGTCTACAAACAGTATCCCCCTACACTTGCCTCAGACTCACACAAGATTCTCATTCTTGTGGGGCCTGGAAATAACGGAGGCGACGGCTTGGTGGCCACCAGACACTTGAAACTCTGGCAAGGGTACGAGCCGGAGATCTTTTACCCGAAACAACCTTCCAAGCCTCTTTATAGAAGTTTGGTAACCCAATTGAATGATCTTGAAGTACCTCAGATATCTGATTTGGATCAGGTAAAGTCTCACTTGACTTCAGGCAAATACAAATTGGTGGTGGATGCCTTGTTCGGCTTCTCTTTCAAGCCACCCATCCGGGCGCCATTCGACGAGTTGATTGAGTTTTTGAGTGAAAACCACCAATCGGTGCCTCCGATTATATCAATTGACATTCCATCCGGTTGGGACGTGGATAACGGTCCCGAGGGCCAGGATTTTGACATCAACCCTTCGATGCTTGTGAGTCTCACTGCTCCCAAACCATGTGCCCGCTTTTTCCAAGACAAGCCTCATTATCTTGGAGGCCGTTTCATCAGCCGGAAAATCGCCGAGAAGTACGAGATAGTGGAGTACATCGAAAAGTATAAGAATGACGATTTGATTGTCAAGCTATGAGGAAGTTATGAGTAAGTTACGAGTGATGGGACCCCGAGGAGAGAAGCCAACGGATTTCAGTAACTGAAGTTCTAACTGGTTATGATATTAACGATACTTATAGTACATATATACATGTGAATTCAGATACTTGTGTCATTTGTTCTTTTGTTTGACAAGAAATCTGGCGATTGAGGCTATTTGCTCATCTTGGGGCATGTTAGGCCTGGGTTCTTGATCTCTGGATCTTATTCTATTTCTATGTTGTTTTGGAGGGGACGGTAATTGTTTGTCTGGACTCGGGTTGCTGAGCACGGGACTCAGAATAAACCTCACCTGACCATGCAATGGTCTGCCCAGCCTCTGGGCATCGGAATGGAATGCTACTTGGGCGTTCGGGTGGAATGATGCCTGGTTAGGGCGGAATGCTTCGTGAGAATGGAATCCCTGGGTACCATAATTACTGTGACCTTCACAATTCAAGGCCTTAGGGCGTGAGGACAGCGACAGAAACTCCACAGGAGTGTACCCAGTGTCAAAAGACACTGTTCGGGCCTGGGGACTGGAGAGTGGAGCCTGGGGACTGGAGAGTGGAGCCTGGGGACTGGAGAGTGGAGCCAGGTACGGGTTCTTACCGTTTTCCATCTTATTGGGAGTCACAGAAACGTATCTGGACTCCTTATACTCTTTACCAGAATCGAGGCAGTAACTGAAAGGTCTCTGTCTGACACTGGATTTCAACTCACTCAAGGCGAGCTGGAGACTGTTTGTGGTGGCAGTGGAAACTGCACTTATATTGGATGTGGAAAACATGCTTACTGGTCTCTGGTAGATGCTTTGGTGGTGCTTGGGGCTGGCACGTGTCTTGGCAACGTGAAGGGTATGTGTTGTGTTGTCCTCGTCCCCAAAACGAGTGTCTTGTGCAAATGACACCACCGATTCCTTTCTGTTGTGGAGATTTGGGATTGGTGGGTGAAGTCTCTTGGGAACCTCAAGATTCAAGCTGCCCACCAGATTGGTTTTCTTGTGGGAGGGCACTTGAGGAAGCTCCTTATGGCGTGGGTTATGTTTAGGTTTAGTTCCGGTAGTTCTGGAACTGAATAGACTATCTATCACACTCAACATATCGTCTTCAAAATGCCGGGCAGATTCTATATCGAGAAAGGCTTTGGATATGTTGGAGATTTTACTGTCGCTGGAGTACACACTGGAACAGTCTGAGGCCGTGTCTCCGTCCTGGTTGGTGGGGGGAATCACAAGTGGAGCGTCTGAAGGCGGTATACGTCTGGGACGTGACCGTGGTGGGTGTAAGGGAGAGTCCTGGAGAATTGGAGGCATGAAAGAAGCTTCACTGGCTCTTGCAACAGCACCAACACCTGCACTAACACCAACACCTGCACTCGCAATAGCACCGGGACTGGTATCTTCTTGTTCGTAGCACTGCACAAAGTCAAGTATCGACACTGCAGTCTCTATTTCGTTGTTCGTGTACTGTGTCAGATGAGAGGATCCTGACTTGTTGGTGGAAAATAGACTGTCGGTGTCGTCATGATCCACTATATACTTGGTCTTTGGAGGAGACATTGTGTGCTTCATCTCCCAGGGCCTGAGGCCCACCGATGCCTCCAAACTCGTGATTCCAGTCGACGTTCCAGTGGACAGATATGAAGTTCCAGTGGACAGATACGACGTTCCAGTGGACAGATACGTTCCAGTGGACATCCCTGCTGACATTCCGGCCGACAGGGCAGACTCCACGGACGATGAGCCGCTCAAGGACACAGAAGAGTGGTAGTGTGGGATTTTGGGAGGTCCGAGTAGCGTGTGGTAATTGGTAATGCTTCGTCTAGGCACTTCAGGCAAGTGCTTCTCATGGTCCACAGTACTGTCAGACTGCTGCCACTTCATTATGGGCATACTGGAGATCCTCTGCTCCGGGTACTGGAACCTCTTGAATTTTCCCTTCCGATTGAATATAGGTTTCATGGGGATATCCTCAAGCTGGTACTTGAACTGGGGCTTATCAACTGCAACATGGGACAAATCCAACAAGTCTAAAGAATGCGCCGGTATTGGTGATGGGAAGTCTCCCGGTGATAGATTCTGCTTTAGACTCTGTTTCATGTGAATACCGTCTTTAAGTTCAGGGGAATGTCGGCCCTTTTATTGTGTCAAAGGCCCTTTTACTTTTGCTGGCTAATTAGTTGCAAAAGGAAGTGCGGCTCACAGATTTCGGGTTGTGTACCGGACACCTGGCCTGTGTACCAGAAAGAAGCTCAAAACGAACAATTCCCTTTATTGGGGAAACATCCAGCAATAATGTGTGACCCACCAAGACTCCTGAATTTTAGTTGGCGGTTATTTATAGATACGAAGGATGAGATGATAGGAAGAAGAAGAAGAAGAAGGTACGGATGAGGGCCCCTTGGCCCAGCCACGCACATTTGTATCCGTTCATGACGACTTTACTGGTCACGTTTTTCCTTTCACCCTTGTTGCAGTGAAACGTGTTATGGACACCTGTATGTGGGTGTTATCGTATTCTTATTTACAGACGAGACGTGCTACTCTGATGTTACTGACGTGGTCCTAATCTCCTCTCGCACTCAAGTGAGACAGATGTGGTCGTGCGCCGGCCAATAGTTCTGGCACTAGTTCTGGCACGCACTGGCGCTGGCATGGCACTAGCACGAGCACGAGCGCCGTGATTTCCGGATTAGGAAGTTTCATTGTGGTCGCAAATGATATTTCCTATTGGGGACATGTTTACAAATATTTAATCATATATAACTTCATCGTTTACGAGCTTCTATAACTAATGCCAATCAAACTTAGCAAGAATTCAGATGAATTCGACAGGGAGAAACATGTCTATGACCAGTCCCTCAAGAGATCCATACTATCACAAAAATCGTTGATTTGTTTCGGAGGAGCTTTCTTTTTGTCTCTTGTGGTATTCATCCAAAACCTCTGCTTATTCAACACCGACTCCAGTCCCCAGTTCACCCTTCAAATCAAAGAGGGCAATAACGAATCCATAGCTCTTTTGAATGGAATAAGGCAGGGCTTACAAGTTGTGACGTTCTTCGCTGAAGACTTTAGTATTTCCAACTATAGCGGGATAAATGATATCGATACCTTTGACGAGGGCAACATTTACGAATACTACTATAATGGCTACCGCAAGAAGAGCAACCTGTCGGAATACTTCGTGGAGTTCAACGGCCTCGACGTGTTTGGGGCGTTCGTGAAGGATTTCGGAATCTCGTTGGCCAATATTTCCAAAGCCCAAGACCCTCAAAAGCTCTCCAGCTCCTTGCTTCTCACATACTCCCACACCATCATGAACTTGGATGAGATGTACACAGAAGCAAAGAGAACAGGAGTGTATCCCAACCACTTCGACGAGGACAAGTTGAAGTTGGGTCATAGTGCCTACAAAA
Organism: Yamadazyma siamensis; assembly: GCA_030581535.1. Taxonomy (NCBI): domain Eukaryota; kingdom Fungi; phylum Ascomycota; class Pichiomycetes; order Serinales; family Debaryomycetaceae; genus Yamadazyma; species Yamadazyma siamensis. The sequence continues at coordinate 25,475 of JAKTTO010000007.1, forward strand.
TCGAGAAATTTGCCAAATATATCAGGAACTATCCTCTCTCCTCCATTATAACCTCGTTCATATCATGTATCAGTTTGTTTGTTCTCATGAACATTGCTTTCTTCAAGGTGCTCAGTAACAGAGTGCTTGTGGTATTCATGCTTTTACAGGTGCCCCAGGTGGTGGTACAATTTTCCGGTTGGACGTCTCAGTTGAACTTCTACTTCAAGTTGTCCAAGAAATTGACTAAGCTCAATATTGCACATCTCAAGGCTGGCAGTGGGTACACGCAATTACAATTGACATTGATGTTTGTGTTGTTGACGCAAGTATTATTGGCATATCTGTTCTACAGAAAACACACAAAGTGAACTATATAATCCTAATAGAATACCTTAATTCCCGTATACCATTAGTTTCCGTACACTTTTTTGAACGAGTTTTCGAAATCTTCAATCAAATCGTCGATGTGTTCGGTACCAACAGAAATTCTAATCAAACCTTTAGTAACTCCAGAGTCCTCTTTTTCCTTGTCGCTCAATTGTTGATGAGTGGTGAAATATGGGGCAATAATCAAGGACTTGGAGTCTCCTACATTGGCCAAGTTACTGAAAATTTCCAAGTTATCAACAACTTGCACAGCAGCAGCGTCGAAGTCCGACTTGGTTTCCTTGCCGTGGTCCTTAACTTCTATGGAAAGAACAGAACCGAAAATGTCCTTGTGAACCAAATACTTCTTTGCCAATTCGTGAGTGCGGTGGCTTGGTAATCCCAAATAGTTCACAGACTCGACGTGGGGGTTCTTCTCCAACCATTGTGCCAACTTCAAGGCATTGGAACTCTCTCTTTCGACTCTCAAGGATAAAGTTTCCAATCCATTCAATAAGAGGAAAGCGCCAAAAGGATTGAGAGCTGGACCGGCATCTCTTAAACCTTCGGTTCTAACATAAGTACCGAACGCGTCTTGTCCCACAGCGTCGTTGTAGACCAAGCCGTGGTACCCTTCAGAAGGTTCGCTAAATTGAGGGAACTTGTCTGTGTGCTCTTTCCAAGGGAATTTACCTGAGTCTACAACTGCACCAGCAATGGTAGTACCGTTACCAGCAATCCATTTGGTGGCAGAGTGAACCACAATATCAGCACCGTGGTCAATTGGCCTGACAAGGAAACCACCAGCACCGAAAGTGTTATCAACAACCAAAGGAATACCGTGTTTGTGGGCTAAAGCAGATAACTTCTCAAAGTCAGGAACATCGTAACTGGGGTTACCAATGGATTCCACGTAGATCAACTTGGTTTTGCTGTCGATTTTCGATTCATAGTCTTCGATCTTGGAGCCCTCGACGAATCTGGCCTCGATACCATATCTCTTGAAGTACACTTTAAATTGGTTGTAAGTACCTCCGTAAAGATATGAGGTGGTAACAAAGTTATCTCCGGTGAAAGCCAACGAAGAAATGGCCAAATATTGCGCAGCTTGACCAGAAGACGTAGCCACTGCAGATCTACCGTTTTCTAATGCAGCAATACGTTTTTCAAAAGTGCCGTTGGTGGGGTTGTTGATTCTCGAGTAGATGTAACCTGGTTCTCTCAACCCAAATAAATCAGCACCATGCTGCGAATCGTTGAAGATATATGAACTGGTGGCATACACAGGAACGGCTCTGGCCCTGTTGGATTCGATTTCAAATCCGGCGTGAAGTTGTTTAGTTTCGAATTTGACCATTCTAAAGCTTAGCTTTGGATCCAAGAATTGTCCCCATTTATATACTGGCCTCCCCTCTACAACTGTGGATCCACTTTTGCAATCGCACTAAAAACTCTGGTGTGCATACTGACCTTTAAAACGGCGTGGGAGCCGCAACTGATAATAGCTTGTGGTCGCATTACTATCAGCGACCGGTTCGTGCCTATGACGCCTCACATTCGGTTCGCATGCATTTCCACTGTGGATGGTGTTGGTGTGTGCTTGTGCTGTCTATGTGCTTGTGGTGGAACTGGTTCTTGCAAAGCATCGTAGATCTGCATGAGCTCAGGTCATGTGATCTTAGATCACCGTTAGTCGGGTGATGTTAGAGTTTATGTTCTGGCGTGATGTATCAAGTGATTGGCACCAACGAGCACAGGTAGAGTCACAAGTCACTAGAGAGCACAATAGAGCGTACAGAGAGCACAATAGAGTGTACAGAGTGTTCGAGATGAAGTGTACCGGGTTACGTAATATTCCGTTATTGGATACACTCCCGTGTGTTCAGATACGGAATTTGACACATTTCGGAGCACGCAACCGGTTTGGCCTGTACACTAAGCGATCTCGGAGTGGTTTTTTTGGAGTGGGGGAACATTTCGTGTTTAGTCCACTTTGCGTGGCCCTTTGTGTATTTGGTATTGTGATATAAATGGGTCATGTGATCAACCATCTTTCTCGCTCAGTACACGCTCATGCCAATGGCTGCGGAGCTCTGGCTCTCTCGGTTGCCTCGTCATACTCTGGGTTCTCCCCGTACTTGGGATAGGTATTGAAACCCCAGTTGTTTCCTCCGTAGAAGGTTTTTCTTTGGTATGGGTTCAATGGCAATCCCTTCCTCAACCGTTCCACCAAGTCTGGGTTGGCAATGAAGTGTCTTCCGAACGAACACACGGTCCGGTCGTCTGCATCGACGGCTTGTTTGATATCTGCGTAGTTGTTTTCAAGGCTGTCAGATCCATAGTTTCCACCTCTGAACAAAACACCTTTCCAGATACTCTTGATCCAATCCAAACTGGCAAGTTCAGGATGGGCTTTAAGTATGTCTAACCGTGGTTCTGAGATGTTAACAAACGCAAGTTCGTGGCCATTGTCGGCTCTTTTTTGTAATTCACTCAAGATGTACCCATTCAACACAATAGGGTGAATGTCTTCTTTTAACCCCAACATGTTCAGATCTTCGAAGATAGGACACATTTTGATCCCCAATCTCTCAGCCCCAACAACGCCAATCAAATTGTCAATGAGATCCAATGTAACTTTGGCTCTGCCTTCAATTGAAGATCCGTACACATCACTTCTTTGGTTACTTGAAGGATACAAAAACTGCTCCAAGAGATACCCGTTGGAGTGGTGGAGCTCCACATAGTCAAAACCAGCATCCATGGCGTTTTTTGCTGCTTTTGTATAGTCATTATAGATCATATCTTTGATCTCACTGGCTGTCATTTCACGAAGCGGCCATGATAGTTTTTTAGCTTGTTCTTGAGCACGTGCTGAGTGGTATATAGAAGAAGCTGCCGTATACGGATTCCCTTTCAGCTTCAAGTAGGCAGGATCCGAGTTCCTTCCAAGGGTCCATAATTGGCACGAGATAAACGACCCATTGGCGTGCACAGCATCGGTGATTTTCCTCCATGCTGCAACTTGTCTTTCAGACCAGATCCCGGGAAACAATGGGCCTCCAGTTTTGTCAGAAATGGTCGTGCCTTCATTGGTTATGAAAGTTCCTGGAGCTTCAGATCGATCTTTATAATACTGAAGCATCAAGTCCGAAGGTACTTGGTCGACAGCTCTCAATCTAGTACATGGCATGTGACCAACTCGATGTTTCAAGAGGTTATTACCAACTTTAAGAGGCTTGAAGAGATTTGATTGCGCAAGAGGTCCACTCATACTGAGATTTAATTGAAGAGAATTGGCAGAGTTGGTGGGTATATATAGACGACGCTTAGTAATACATGGTGTTAGTATACTTGGACCGAGTTTCAGGGACGGACGTTTAGTACAGGGCCGTTAATCTTTCTGATGGGGAAGGCATTTCTGCCCCGTGTGAATCCGGAAGTGCTCAACACAGTCGCCAATGTTGTGCCCGTTGCACGCAAATGTGATAGGCACACATCGATGTACCGTGGTACTGGAGAACAGGGCTCGTGAAGAGTGCTCCACTCAGTTCAACACTAGCGGCAGCAATAACACACGGGGTCAGCGAGTGTACGCCGAAGGCACACACACAGGCTGTGGTGCGAATTGGTGCTACACGGTACCAATTAGCAGAGAACTTCGAGCACAAAAATAGATCGAAATTGCGACCATAAATGCCTTCAATGAGGACAAGAAATCAAGCATACCGATGGTTATGTGGTGATGGTAGGGAAAATCACTGAAAGAATTTTTTTGTCAAGCGGCATTTTGAAGCACCAGGATTCTCTGTCTGCACTCAATTGCGTCTTGATGAGAATACAAATATTCAGTGGGTGACATTCTGCTATAATTTATCCAGTGAGTAGTGTGTATTTGAGTGTATTCTATGAAGATCACTATTTTATTCTCGAACAATTCTTCTTAAACACTATTCGGCAATTAGCGAACACAGCGTATAGCACCGAATTGCCAACCTGTGTTCATCGAACCAACTAGCACATTTATACATCATTCAAACACACATTTGTACATTTATACACCCCATAAGTTACACAACTGAGATCACTTATCGCATCTAAAATTCGCACACTAAAGGATCTCACTCCACACCAGGAGTTGTGAAATTCACGAATAAGTGACAATTTTCCGTAAATTCACGATGACAACAGGCCCACTAACGCAGTGCAAGGGCATCACTTCTCGTGGAGTACAATGCAAAATTCAGATATCCACAGGGTACTGTCATCACCACGAAGATCAGAGACCAAAGCACCAAAACAAACACCTATCTTCTAAGAAGCGCAGCAGTTCCCCTGTTAAGAACACCATTCTTGCTCCCAACCCAGTAGCAAGCACACCAAAGACAAGAAGAAGCCCTTCTCCAACCAGAAGTGCCCCTTTTGTCAGGACTCCGTCACCACAAAAGTTGCTGACTGTCAAGTCGCTCTCACCCCAATCATCACACAAACCATTCTCTCTTACAAAGAAAATGTCCCCTACGAAACAAGCAGGTGGTCTGATTTACATCTACACACTATCAAGATTCTTCGATAAGGATCAGAACGGCTGGTTCAAAGTCAGAAACTTACCAGATACGAAGCCCAAAAACAGGGATAAATGGATGCTGTACCAAATCAAGAAATCACCTTATGTGTTTTTGAAAATTGGCAGAACCACCAACACCGTCCAAACAAGAATCAAACAGTGGGAGGACCAGTGCAAACATAAAATCATCATTGTGAATCCTACAACTGACCTGATCATAACCTCCAAAGGATCTGGGCTTTTTGGACTTTTCCAAAAAATGTCAATCAACGACTCGGAGTATCTGCAATTGAGGGACGATGGAGCTTTCCATTGTGTACTGGGACTAAATGATGCTGAAAAAGAAATCCACACCCTACTTCGGAAGAAGTACGGAAGAGGAACGGTGATGTGCACTGGATGTGCTGAGGATTTAAAGAGAACAAACGACTTATTCGAGCACGGCTATAATGTTCACGTGGAATGGTTTTTGGTTCCACGAGACGAGCTTCCATTCGTTTATGGAACTATCAACACCGTGTGTGTGAAACATAGTCGTGTCGACGATTGGGTAATAGTAGATAGACAATGGGAAATAGTGTGAATAGGGATTTAATGGAATTATGGGAAATATACATTCAAACAATTTTTACAAATCAACTTTTTTACAAACTTAAGTGTTCATATAAGTCGATGGGTCGACACCTTCTTCTGGGAACTCGGTAATCTTGACATCGAATCTTGATTGGATTTTTTCCAACACTTCCTCATCTTCCTTGGTGGAAACAAAAGAAATGGCCAAACCTTTGGTACCGAATCTACCAGCTCTACCAACTCTGTGTAAGTATTGATCAGCTTCATTTGGCAAATCGTAGTTGATGGCCAAATTGATTCTTTCAATATCAATACCTCTACCGAAAACGTCAGTAGAAACACAGATTCTCTTGTTAAATTCCTTGAAGGATTTATATCTGGCAATTCTTTCTTCTTGTTTCAAACCTGAGTGAACTGCAATGGATGGGAAATTACAAGCACACAACAATTTATCCAATTCGTTGGCTCTTTGGGTGGACTTCACAAAGATGATGACTTGGTTGAATTCCAAGGAGTCCAATAAGTCACTTAATTTCTTGTTCTTTTCTTTTTCATCCAATTTGAGATAGTATTGTTGCAAACCGTGTAAAGTCAATTTGGCTTCATCATCAACGTAGATTTCTAATGGGTTTTGCATGAACTTCTTGCAGATTGGTCTGATCTCTTGAGATAAAGTAGCAGAGAACATCATCACTTGTTTTTGGTGAGGAGTAGCTCTGAAGATATCTTGGACATCTCTTCTCATGTCAACAGATTCCAAGACTTTGTCACATTCATCAATAACAAAAGACTTGATGTTGTTCAATCTCAAGGCCTTATCATTGACCAAAGCGTGCAATCTACCAGGAGTTGCAACGATAATGTGAGGACAAGATTCCTTGTCCTTCAATTTTGCAATGTCCTTGTTGATTGGAATACCACCGTAAAACACTTCGGTTCTCACATCTGGCATATACTTGGAGAATCTGGCGTATTCATTACGGATTTGGTAAGCCAATTCTCTGGTGTGACACACAACCAACGTAGACACTTCACCAGGAACAGGGTCCAATTGTTGTAAAGTGGACAAAACGAAAACAGCGGTCTTACCCAAACCAGATTTGGCTTGACATAAGACGTCAGTACCCAAAATAGATTGTGGGATACAAACTTGTTGGACTAGGGATGTTAGTTAATATTATAAAAGAGGTTGGGAGTAACAGACGGCACGACAATACCACGGGACAGCCACCAGGATTAGGATCGAGGCACGGATTTGAGCGAGATATGGCACACAATCCGCTCACGGTTAGTTTCGGTTGGTGAGCAGCCAAATAATGGAGTTTCAGTTCACCAATTCGCCTATTTAACCAGTTCAACCGGTTTTCCAGTTCCACTAGTTCATGGATGTGACCGGCATGAGCGCATCCACGCACACAGTGCAGAGGGTCCAATGTTCACCAAAAACGTTTGTGTGACAGTCAGGTGAACCATACGCGGTCAACGGTATTTAGGCCTTTTATTTTTGACAGCCTTTAAAATTGGATGAGTGAGATCATCGTGGTCGGAGCCCGACAGTAGTGTGTCGAAGCCAGTCTATGCTACTCCCACGTAGCGATACGAACCTTCAGAAGGGTGTTCAAAACCACAGTCTCCAATAGCTCTCAACAATTCTGGTTTCAATAAAAAGTCTCTGAAACCAGTGGCATGGATTCCGACATAGGAGCCTTTTTTATCGGCTTCCTTTTCGGTTCCTTCGATGGATGCAGCAGGTTGGGTGACTGCGATTTCTTCAGAGTCTGAATAATCCAATAATTCTTCTTGTCCTTCGGCTGACATGTTAGAGAGTGAGAGTGATGAAGTTAACTTTGTTTCGACGAAGTTGCGCGCAAAAAACATTTGTTCGCGACACGTCGATTTTTTCTACCAGCACTTTATATATCGTAGATGTTCAGGTTGGGTAGAATTGCATCCAGGGCGATCCCTGGCGCCAGAATTGTTCCCAGAGCAACCGTTGCAACTCCAAAATTCGTACAGCCAAAGTATGTGGGTACGGCAAGATTCGCATCCACCAGTAGTGAGCAGAAACTCCAGGAAATCATCAATGCCATCCAGTCTAACCCTGCCTTGATCGAGTTGACCAAGAAGATGAAGGAGGTTTTCGAAGAGAAGGGTATTACACCAGGAACCCAGCCCAGTTTCCTTCAAATCTCGCAGCTCTTGTTGGATAAAAAAGTGTCTGGAGTGTTGAAAGAATTCTACACCGAGTTGCAAAAGGCCAATATTGAGATCAATCCTGGAGACTTAAAGGACGTGATGAATCTTTATAACAAGAAGTAGTGCAATGTGATTAGTGTAAACAGAAATATTACGATGACAGTAGTGTAAGAAGTAGTACAAGAAACAATACAAGAAGCAATGAAAGAAGTAGTACAAGAAACAGTGCAGATAGTACAAGAAGAAAGACTACGAGATCATCCAAGAAAATAGAATGAACACTCTGTGTCGTATCGAATAAATAACTCTATTTTTTGGCAAAAGACTTGGAAATCAAGGCACTTTCTTCAATGGCACGAGCAATGGCGCCTCTCACACCAGCGTCTTCCAACTTCAACAATCCCCCAATGGTGGTACCAGCAGGTGTACAGATCTTAGCTCTTAAAGATGCAGGATGTTCACCACTTTCAGTGACCATTTTCCCGGTTCCTTCCATCACTTTGGCAGCACATTGTCTTGCTGTTTCATAAGGAAGTCCCATTCTTACACCCCCATCGATCATGGCTTCCAAGAAAAGCAAGCAGAACGCAGGTGCAGAGCCCACCAATGATGTGGCAGCGTCCATGGTTTTCTCTGGGATCTGAATGGCCTTTCCAACAGGACCAATCAATTTCATCACCAATTCTTGGTACTTGGATTCGGCTTTTGGAGTGAAGCAAATACTGGCCATACCACACCCATATTGTGCAGGAGTGTTGGTCAACACCTTGGCCACGTATGGGGTGAAGATGGTCAATTCGTCGGTGGTGGTACCGGCCAATAAAGAAATGAGTAACTGTTCTCCATTCAAGCCTTCTTTCACTTGATCGTATACTTCCTGGTACATGTAAGGCTTACATCCGAGGATGATGACTTTAGACTCGGCCACGGCCTTGGTGTTGCTTTCTTTTCCGTAGGAAAATTGCACCAAGGGGTTTGTGAATTCGGTCTTGAGTTTTTCACTCAGGCCACTGGAGTTGGTAGCCAAGATGATTTTGGAAGGATAACCTTCGAATTCGGTGGCCAAAATAGCAGCTGCAACGGCTTTACCCATGTTACCGCATCCTAAGATGGTGATTGTGTAGTCAGACATAGCTCAGATCACGAAAGTGTAGTAAAAAAATACAGAAGTACTGGAAGTGAAATATCGTAAGCTCGCCAATAATTTTACACCCAATTCCGGTAGTGCGATAACAAGTATGCGAATAATTACATTTCCATTTCCATTTCCGAAATTGTAGAAGCGGTAGGGAAACTTGAAACGACGGTTTTTGGACACCAAATATTAGGGTTGAAGTAAGTATTTAGGCCTCGGATATTGACATAAGTCCCACACCGGTATTTGTTGACAATATCAATCTTTCAGAGCACTTTTCTGTTGCCTTTTTGACCATTTGTGATTTGAAGTAGAGGTCGCAATCTCGAGTGCTGGCCTGATTCAATATGTCCAGTCACTGTCCTATTGTTTATCCAAATTTGGAGGAGTTTGGCGACCCTATAGGGTATCTCTCTCGTCCAGATATCAAGGATCTTGGATACCAATATGGTATCATCAAGGTGGTTCCTCCCAAAGGCTGGAAACCCTTTTTTCTGTTATCTAGCGATTTCAAATTTCACACCAGAATACAAAAACTCAGTGATTTGGGGATCACCACCCGATCCAGGAAGTTTTTTGTTGAAAACTTGAACCGATTTTTAAAAATGAAGAAAAAGTCCCCAGTGGACTTGAGTTTCAGGGCTCATGGGGACGCCGTTTCTGGCACTTCGTCCTCTTGTCAAATATGGTATTACGATTTATTCGTACAGGTGGAAAAGCACGGTGGGTTTCTGAGAATGACTACAAACGACTGGGTGGATGTGAACTTGTACTTCCATCTACCTTCTTCTTCGCAGGTGCTAAGAGACGAATACTTGGTGTGCGTAAAAGCCTATGCCGAGTATTTGAACAGTAATCTGGCCAATCTCCCGGACCCTGAAGAGGACGAAGACGAAGAAACTGACTCCGGAAACTGCATGGTTTGTGGAACTGACGACGAACCGGAAAAAACGCTTTTGTGTGATAATTGTGATAAGCCTTACCATTTGGCGTGTGTGAACCTTACCTCAATTCCCACCGGGTCCTGGTTCTGTATAAAGTGCTTGGTTGGGACCGGAGAGTACGGGTTTGAAGAGCAAACAGACCTCCAGTTCTCTTTACCGGAATTCTACCAACATTGTGACGAGTTCCAGCGCAAGTTCTTTTCGTTATACGGCCATTTAAATCTACAACAAATCGAGGAAAAGTTCTGGGAGTTTGTGGATACACAAAGAAGTGATATAAAAGTAAGATATGGTGCGGACATCCACAAACTAACTCCTGGTCAGGTGTCTGGGTTCCCCATGAACTCGGCTCCGGAGTCCATAAAGAATTACTTCCCTCGAAAGGACTACCATATGTACGCTAATCACCCATTCAACTTGACGAATCTTCCATATAGCAAGGGATCGCTTTTGAATTACATCAACCATTCTATTTCAGGAATGACGGTGCCATGGATCTACGTGGGGTCGTTGTTCTCTACCTTCTGCTGGCACGTGGAAGACCATTTCACCCTTTCAGCCAACTACTGTCACACCGGATCCACCAAAAAATGGTACGGGATTCCCGCGTCAGACGCCGATAAGTTCGAACAACTCATGAGAGACACGGCCCCAGACTTGTTCCAGAAACAGCCGGACCTTCTTCATCAGCTCGTGACTCTTATGAATCCCACCAAGATATCTCAAAACGGCATCAAGTGCTACTACGCAGAGCAGAATGAGAACGAGTTCGTGATAACGTATCCCCGTGTATATCACGCTGGCTTCAACTCTGGTTTCAACATCAATGAGGCTGTGAATTTCACCATGGACATGTGGCTCGAGTACGGAGAAAAGTCCATAGGAGATTATAAACTCATTAAGAAAGAGAACGTGTTCAATCACTACAAGCTTCTCGAGAATGTGTTGGTAAACTACCAAGCAGGCAACGAAAAGAACGTGGATCTTGTGAAACGATGTCTTATGAGTTATCGACAGTTTGTGGAAAAAACCCGGATTCTCATTGATAATCTAATCGGAGACTTTGACGTCGTTGAGCTTGGCTCGGAAATCAGCTACGAAAACTACGTCAATGACATTCGTAAAGATGAAGATGACGACGAGGAGCTTTGTGATCTCTGTAGAACACACATGTCTCATTCATACTGCTTGATCAACAATAGGTTCCATAATTTCAACGAGTCACTTCAGAAGCCCGAACAAAAGCGAGAAGACCAGAAGGACACCAAGATCCCCATCAGCCAGCTCCTCACACCCGAGTCGTCCCCCGAAGAACAGTCTAGTCCCAGATTCGAAGCAATTGATGGGGAAACTGAGGAGCGTAAAGTAAGTGCATTGAAAGCTGGAGATGTTCTCATTGATCTCACTCAAGATCAAGATCTAGTGTCCCTCATACGTGAGAAGTTACCACAGAAGACGCTCAGAAAATCCAGTAGAATTGAGAAGACTCAAAAAGAGCACGTCAAAAGCAAGATGCTGATGATCAATCAGAATCATACCTTGAACAGTGTCAATTCAAAGAAGAAGATCAAGTTATGTTTAGAGTGTGGGCAGAAGCTTCACCAGGTTCCATACCGGTCCAAGTTGATAGTGAAGGTGAGTGTTGAAGAGATGGAGAGGTTTATAGGGTCAATAGTAGTGTAGGATAGGAATAGGATATATAATGGGAAGGAACTCAAAGGGACCTAGTGGACCCAATGGGCCGCGACATGGCCCTAATCCCACCGCCAGCGCGTGGCCACGCTCGACACTGGCGCCCGGGTAACTACATAACCGGGTCGTGCGCGGGCGCCAGAAAAAACCCACTCTCATTGGTCGACGCCAAAGTCTCAATCCGAACTGTGTTGAAAGTTTTTTATAAAATCTCTCAATTTCCCATTCTTCAGTTTTTCAAAGGTCAAACCGAATTACCATAATTCTTAATTAATATGGTTCTTCCAAGATTATTTAACAACACTAGCAAGAATTTATTCAACACTGCTACCAGAGGCTTGAAAGTCAACTTGACTAGAAACTTGGCCTCAGCTGCTCCAGCTGCTGGTAAGGTTAGGTATGTATACAACATTTTTTTCTTCAACCAATTCCATGGGGTTTTTTAGAGTTATGTGGAGTGCAATTGAGTGCCAGACTTCAATTGAACAATGTGCCAACGTCAGAATACATCAATTGGCATTGCTATTAAAAATGGATGGCGGCGACCGTTCTCGGATCCAATTCTACCTTGGAGAATCCCCCAGTTCGGGGATCCCAAACCTTGAAAGACCATCTCAATCCGGTGACTACAATACTACACCAATTGCCAGAGTAACAATCACACATCCGTTCTGTTGGATCGTCAAGGTCGGCGTTTACCACCGCAGTGATTTGCAGTTCTTATTGGCCATAAATTTTCAGATCGCTGGAAAATGCGATATTGAGAAACGAGAACCGGATTCCAAAATTTTCATTGGACAGTGAGAATCTCCACATAATCACCAACTAAAAACATGGAAACAATTAAGATAGACGATGTACTAACAATATTTTTAGAGCCGTCATTGGTGCCGTTGTTGATGTCCACTTCGAAGACGGTAACTTACCTGCCATTCTTAACGCTTTAACCTTGAAGAACGGTGACCAAAACTTGGTTTTGGAAGTTGCTCAACATTTGGGAGAAAACACCGTCAGAACCATTGCTATGGATGGTACTGAAGGTTTAGTTAGAGGTGCCACTGTCACTGACACTGGTGCTCCAATCTCTGTTCCAGTTGGTAGAGGTACCTTGGGTAGAATCATTAACGTTGTTGGTGAACCTATCGATGAAAGAGGACCAATTGAAGCCACCCAAAAGAACCCAATTCACACTGATCCTCCAAGTTTCACCGAACAATCCACTGCTGCTGAAGTTTTGGAAACCGGTATCAAGGTTGTCGACTTATTGGCTCCTTACGCTAGAGGTGGTAAGATTGGTTTATTCGGTGGTGCTGGTGTCGGTAAAACCGTTTTCATCCAAGAATTGATTTCCAACATTGCTAAGGCTCATGGTGGTTTCTCTGTTTTCACTGGTGTCGGTGAAAGAACCAGAGAAGGTAACGATTTATACCGTGAAATGATTGAAACCGGTGTTATCAACTTGGATGGTGACTCCAAGGTGGCATTGGTTTTCGGTCAAATGAACGAACCTCCTGGAGCTAGAGCTAGAGTTGCTTTAACCGGTTTGACCATTGCTGAATACTTCAGAGATGAAGAAGGTCAAGATGTGTTATTGTTCGTCGATAACATTTTCAGATTCACTCAAGCTGGTTCTGAAGTGTCCGCTTTATTGGGTCGTATTCCATCTGCTGTCGGTTATCAACCAACTTTGGCCACCGATATGGGTTTGTTACAAGAAAGAATTACCACCACCAACAAGGGTTCCGTTACCTCTGTTCAAGCTGTTTACGTGCCAGCTGATGATTTAACCGATCCTGCTCCTGCAACCACTTTCGCTCACTTGGATGCTACCACTGTGTTATCTAGAGGTATCTCTGAATTGGGTATTTACCCAGCTGTCGACCCATTAGATTCTAAATCTAGATTATTGGATGTCTCCGTTGTTGGTAAAGAACATTATGATGTTGCTTCTGGTGTTCAACAAACTTTACAAGCTTACAAATCTTTACAAGATATCATTGCTATTTTGGGTATGGATGAATTATCTGAAGCCGATAAATTAACCGTCGAAAGAGCAAGAAAAATCCAAAGATTCTTATCTCAACCTTTCGCTGTTGCTGAAGTTTTCACTGGTATCCCAGGTAGATTAGTCAGATTACAAGACACTATCAAATCTTTCAAGGAAGTCTTAGAAGGTAAATACGATCACTTACCAGAAAATGCTTTCTATATGGTTGGTGGTATCGAAGATGTCATTGCTAAGGCTGAAAAATTAGCTTCTGAAGCTAACTAGAGTAGACCGTCTTATAGTCAATAAAAAGTACAGAAATTAACTGTGTCTCGGTGCCGTGCATTTTGTTTTTAGGTTTCGCGTTCTCAACTGTGAATTATTTCCAACACCATGTCACTTTCTTTGGCAAATGTATGTATTCATGTGGTTCAATTACAGGCTGTTACTAATGTGGTAGAACTTAAGCTTCTTAGATAAGCCAGGTTTGAACTGGAAATCAATTGTGGTCTCTTTTTCCGTGGGACAATATCTTTTCGAAACTTTTTTGGGCTTCAAGCACTTCCAGGTGTTGAAAAGAAGTCAAATACCTGCTTCTTTGAAAGCAGAACTTTCACAGGAAACATTCGACAAGTCCCAAGACTACAGTAGGGCAAAACAACGGTTTTCTTTTTTCACCCATGCCTACGGATTGGTCAAGAATTTGGCTTACATTAAGTATGATTTATTGCCTAAGGTATGGGGATTCAGTGGATCTATTCTTGGTGCAATTGCACCATACCTCCCAAAATTCTTGGGTGGAACCATTACCCACTCTATCATTTTCTTGATTGTGAACTCGTTATTGGGAGAAATCACCTCGTTACCTGTTAATTATTATGAAACTTTTGTGTTGGAAGAGAAATACGGATTCAACAAATCCACACTTGGATTGTGGATTTCAGATTTCTTCAAGTCGCTCTTAGTCCAATTTTTGTTGCTCCCACCTTTCTTGGGTGGCTTGTTGAAGATCATTGATGTATTTGGTCAGTCGTTCATCTTGTATGCTTGCGGACTTGTGTTGTTCTTCCAATTATTCCTCATGACTATTTATCCATCTTTGATCCAACCTCTTTTCAACAAATTCACTCCTTTGGAGGACGGAGAGTTGAAGACTGCCATTGAAGATTTGGCTAAGAAACAAGGGTTCCCATTGACTAAATTATACGTTGTGGATGGTTCAAAAAGATCTGGCCACTCCAACGCCTACTTCACTGGATTGCCTTGGAGTAAACAAATTGTTTTGTTCGACACCTTGATTGAACACTCCACCGTCGATGAAACAGTGGCAGTGTTGGCTCATGAAATTGGTCACTGGAAGTTGAATCACTTGCCAAAGATGTTGGCTTTTGTTCAAGCTAATATGTTATTCACATTTTCATTGTTTTCTGCCTTCCTCGAGAACAAATCATTGTTCCAAAGCTTTGGATTCTACGATGTCCAACCCGTCATCGTTGCATTCATTCTTTTCTCTGACATCAATAAACCTTTGGATTCGGTGTTGCAATTTGGCCAAAACTTGTTTATCAGACACAACGAATTTGAAGCCGATAACTACGCTCAAAAGTGTGGATACACCGATGATTTGGGTAAGTCTTTGATCAAGTTGAACATTGAGAACTTGAGTTATGTTGAAACAGACCCCTTGTATTCTGCTTACTACAGAAGTCACCCACTTTTATCTGAAAGACTCGATGCCATTGGGTACGTTTCCAAGGAAAAGGTCAGCAAGAATGACTAGGTGGACGGCTGCTTCTAAAGTAAGCCAATGATAAGATTCAACAATAATCTTTAGTGGCTTCGAAAGAAGCCAATCATTATAAATAGTTGCTTTTTAAGAAACCAGTTTTGATCAATAGTGGTTACTATATTTCAGTGCAAGCTTGTTGTACTCACTTCTCATGTGTACGTAGCCCAAATGTATCTTACCGATGAAATGATCTGCCAACCGTCTATCACTATCCAATCTCGATAAAAACGCCCCACAGTGTTCGCATGCTTGTAGTTTCTGCTGTGAAGACTGACCGATGTTCTCGATTATATTTCGGGCTTTTTCACCCAACTTATGTCTCTGATCTAATAATGTAGCGATACTAGCAGCTTGTTCTACCAGCTTGAGAGTATATTTTTGTGCAATCAAATAGTTCAATTCTTGTTGCATGAGGCCTATTTTGGCGTCCAAGTGCTCCAATTCCTTTGTGACCGAGGAAATCTTCTCCTTTTCTTCGGGTGTGTGTTCGAACTTCCTGTTGGCATTATCTATGGTGGTGTCGATTTCTTGGATATATCGTTTCAAAGTGAGGTAATATTCATATTCAAACTCAGGGAACTGTTCCCCTTGCTTCACACGGTACTCATACTCGAGCTTGTGTTTTTCCAAGTGTAGTTTGGGACACCTGCCGATATCCTGTTTCGTACCTACAAATAAGTCATGTGGACACGTGCCCACCAAAAAGCTCCGGCAAACCTTGAACGAGGTCAACTCCGGAACCTTGCGCCTTTGCACGTGGGAGATGAGCGAGTCATTGCCCATCAACTGCACCACTAGTTTCCTCTGCTCCGCAGCCATGAATTAGTGTATATTTCAGTACTAAAAAATAATGAGATGCGAATTTCTACATTTAGATAAGGTTATTAAATTCGAAAATTTCAGATTATTATAGTCACTCGCTGCCATGAGAAGATACCAGCTTATAGGGCGAAAGAAGAAGGTGGATGCGGTAAGAACACACACGTACCCCCTCCTCCACCTCCACTCGCTTCCCGTAGAGATCATTCTCCACATATTATCTCATATATCTACTGACATGCGGCTGTTGGTAAATGTGTCATTGATGTGTAAAAAGTTCCACGGAATTGTATCGAGAAACTTTTTATATAAACAAATTGTGTTCAAAGACGCCACCACGTTCGTAAGGTTCTGTCACGTGCATTTCCCCGACAAGAGGTTTGGAGTTGAAGAGGTGTCAAGCCATGTCAATTTGATCACTCAAGTAGAATTGGTGAATCCTCCAACTAAAAGCAGAGAAAACTTCAAAACCAGAATCGCAGGCAGCTACGCTATAGACGTGTTGGACAACAACGCCCCCACCATCACGTTTGCCGAATTCGACCTGGGACTTCATACGCTTCTCAAAGAAGATTATAACTTGCGGAACATAACCATATCTGAGATCTCGCCACAGTTTCTCTTTGACGATATGCAGGCCCCGTCATTGTCATTGTTGAAGAAGTACCGGAGGGCTCCTCAGCGGAGGTTGCGTCAATTGGTCATCAAGGCCCAAAGTGGATGGCTGATTCTCTTCAAATTGAACCACGTTTCCAGAATCTTGGAAGTGTTCGACACAATCGATGAATTACATCTACACAATTTTATCATCGATGAAGCCCGAATCTTGGGTGCCAAATGTGGAAAGGACATCACCATTAACGAGCTCCACATGGAACTGTGCTCTTTTACGAATCGTGCTAGCAAAAAAGATCCCAGTCCCATATTTAAAAACACAAGCAGTTTGTGTTTGCGAAACTTAGCGTCTCCACTGGACTTATCGATCATCGACCTCATCAAGTGCAACGGCAAACTCAGTGATTTGAGTGTGGACTTGAGTTCTAAAGTGTTTCAGGATGCAGATAGTTTCAATTTCAGGTCGTTCAATCCATTCTTCAAGCTCTTGTGCTCGAAACAAGGCTCTTTCAGTACTTTGAAGACGTTGACGCTCGAAAATTTCGATCTCTTCGGCTATTTCCTGACTATTCTGAGTATACAGGAACCTGAAAACAACTTGGAGGAGTTCCAGACCCACATAGGAAAAATAGATCGGTTGGTGATCAAACTCTCAAAAGCTCCTAAACCCATAAAGCTGATACTCTCACCCGAAATTGGACTCGGGTCAGATACGCCTCCGAGCGAACTCAACTCCTCCGACTGGAAGATGGTGCTCAAACCGTTGCTTCGATGCAACGCCAACTTCAAAATCTTTGACTACAATGGAAAACTTTTATTCGAGCCTAATACAGTATGAGCTTAACAAAATATGAGCCCACTACAATATGAACTTTACGACGTTGAAATGCCACAAGAAACTCAACCCCACCATTGTGGTTGCTATAATCATCACACCCTGGTGTTCCATTGAGCGACGGCCCAGTGCTTCTACAGGTGTTAGTAACTGTCATACGTACGTTGAACTACTCTTGACTGTTTGAGTTTCCGTGCTCAAAGAAGGTGGCGATTCTATTGAATACGTCCTTCAAATACGTGGATGCCAAGCGGAATATAGACTTCGATTGTGGTCCTGTTCCTCGTCCGTCATCAGTTTCTGAGTCAGAACCAGAGCCGTAATCAGAGCCGTAATCGGTGAACATATCAGTGTCAAAGCCGTCATCGTTATACATACCGCTCCTATAGTTTTTGATTCTGCCGATTTTATCGTACCCTAGTCCCGACATATAGTCGATGACGGGAAACACCGACTTTTCGATATCGTATGGGTTGTTGTGATCGTCGTAGATTTGATACGAGGTTGTCAAATCTTGTTCGCTGAGACTCACGAACTTCCCCCTTTGCACCTCGACTCCATACTCAATAAGATCCCCGGCCAATGATGGTGGAAGACCTTTACTTATGTCAATGTTGCCGTACGAAGTTTCACATCTGGGTAATCCATATTTCTGGAGCTTTTTGGCATTCTGGATATCTTTCAAATTCTGCTTCATGGATTGGGCAACGTGCATGTAATCGACTTCATTCAAAGTCTCGAACTGATTCTTCAAGGAAAAGTAGTCGGGCAAGAGCTTGGCGTCTCCGTTTCCTTCAATCTTCACCAACCCATAGTTATTGGGTTCCTGGGAGTATTCATACACTAACCCACCACTGAATACGTCTATCATATCGGTGGAGTATAGAGTAGATACCTCTCCAAACTTCCGGGGTGTCACCTCGTTACATCCATATCTTCAATGTTAGTATAACGATTCATTACCAAAAAAGATGCATACGTACTCCGAGAAGAACACCGGCTTGGTGTAAGCAGAATAGTCGTTTACAAGCGTGTCATATCCACTGCTGTGGAAGGTTTGATCTCCACACCACTGGTATGAGTTCACGCCGTAGAAATCCACTGATTCTGCTGGAGTTTCTTCCATGCACTCGAGGTAGTAGGAGAAAGAAACCCGGTATTTCAAATCATCTGCAGCCGAATATCCAACAGGTATTGGTCTGGGTGAGTTATACTCGAGGTAGTTCTTGATATCTTTGATCAATGTTTTGACGTAAACAGGTGCGTGCTAAAAGGTTAGTTCTACATAATTAAAGTTCCCATCAAAGTACGTACAGTTGCAGATGTTATGTCGTTGATGATTTCATTTCCAGCAAAGAATCCCAAAGTGTTGTTATAATATGAGAATTGCTCCACAACTTTGAAGACATTTTCCAAATAATCGACGTTGTAAGTTGTCCAAGGCTCGTACCTATTCAAATGGTGATTGGGGATTGGCGAGTTCACGTCAAGTACCAAGTATATCCCAGCAGCTGCCAACATCGACATGCATTCATCGTGGTTCAAATCCGTATTGACTGAGTAGACTCGAATAGTCTGATGTTAGTAAAAGAATTCGTGAGGTTAATTCATACATACATTGATGCCCAAATTCTGGAAAATTATCACATCTCGTGCACACTGCTTCTTATCTGAGAGTGGATCTTTGTATGTGACTACACCCGAAGAACCACCAGGCTGGTAGTCTATTCCTTTGATATAAAACTGCTCGTTAGTATTAACTTTCAACAGGCTCAAAATGAAATCCACGCACCGGCTCGTTCGTGATAGTGTCCACGAAGTATCTTCCCTGGACAGTTATGGGATGAATAAATCCCCTGACCACCAGAAAAAAACAGAAGAATATGTGTATAAACACCATATAAGTGAATGCCATTAGGATTTTTGTGGTTGGTTGCAAAAAAAGGCTGCGAAAAAACAGTATATAAATTATTATACAGAAATCAGACGTTGATTGACGTTGAAACAGAGAACATTCCCCCTACTTGGTTGGACCAGCTTACGTAGTCTGGAGAATAATGGTTCACTTCTCTATAAGCGGGTAAAAGAGAATCACCGAGACCCAGATTGCTCCACACACATCCAACATCAACCTTGAGTGAATTACTGGAGATAGTTTCATATTCATCAACAAGACTAGGTACCCACAGGAATGAAACATGGAAGGAATCAGTGGTATTAAGGTGGTTCAATTGCAACTGGGAAATACCTGAAAGGTTCTTGAATCTAAAGTTCCCATTTTTGTCAGTGGAAAATCCTTCGGGAATGGCTGAGGTTTGAATGGTTTCATTGGCAACTTCATTCTTCACTATGACCACGGTTTTCACTGGAAGGTCTTTGGATTTGCCCGAATTGAAATTGAGCTTACATGATCCACTGCCTGGGGCTTTGATCTTGATTTCTCCATTCAACAAACCGTATGGGTAATCATTAGAGCTTGAATTCTTAAGGATATCGACTGTTAAGTAGTCACTATAGGATTCAACCTTGCTGAGCAACTTTGGCTCTAAAATGGACTTATAGGTGCAGTAGGTGATTCCGTCAATTGCTTTGGAGCAGGTGACTTTTTCGCCTGACGTCTTGACAGAGGGCAAATCCTGAAGAATTGATTCGAAATGTATCTCCTCTCTTCCAAGAACGCTGACAAAAGTATCATTCACACTCTCGGTCAAGTTTGCATATTGAAGAAACCTCAACTTCATGGGGTTTTCCACGTCAAATGGATTAGAGGCAAACAAGATTCCCAAGTTGGCCAAAGCAGTGAAGATCACAATGTAAATTATGATTCTGTTAACTTTGAAAATAAATGGCAAAAGTGGATAAATCAATGAAATAGCGACCTGCTCAATGATAAAGTAAATCAAGTCTTCTGATTTCAAGGACTCTTGTATGGACTTGTTCACGCCCGATAAAACCAACCACGAGTTGTTGTACACGATAAACAATGGAACTGGCACCACGAGCAAGAATTGGATCAACCAGTCGTAACTGAAAGATTTTTGGATCAATGACAAATCCTTTCTCGCCGTATAAGAATCAACAGAAATCAACGAAGACTGGTCAGATGGAGCCCCATGAGGATGGTGTCCCTCTTCCACAGTACCGTATTCAGTTCTTTGCTCCACAAGCAAAGGTCTGTTGACGCCAGATTCAATTAATTCGTATTCCAATTCTTTTTTGGACGCTTTGAATGACCAGCCTAATAAACCAAATATTGAAGCCACAGAGATGAAAAAGAACAATATGGTGATCAACGCGAGACCAGTATGATCGTGACCGATTCTGTTGGTTGCTAATTGTGCTGTGACCACAGTCAATATGATCCAAAACAAGAATCCTATTTGTAAAAGTGCAATCAATTTTTCGTCATGCTGAACGACTTTGTAGTTTCGAAAGACGAAATTGATCCCATTCAACAAAAAGTAATTGGAGAGTAATCCAATTGCGGTCAAGGTGACAGCAATATTTATAGCTTTTGAGTTTGGTAAGAACTCGAACCATGTTCTCAAAAGACCATTTGCAGTACTCACAATCAATCCCGAGAGGACCAACGATAAAGGAAGCTTGATGAAATTTATGAAACCCCATTTCCAATTCTTTTTGTACCCAAAGATGATTATCAACAACAATAAGGACACAATAGGCACGGTAACCAATAAAGCAATATTGACTGCAATCAAGGTTGGAACTGAGATGATGAAGAATCGGTTCAAGAACGATGCAAATGATGCAAATTGAGTTTTGGGCTGTTCACCTTCCAAATAGTCGGAGTCGATATCGATTTGTTGGGAGCTGACACTCTTGACAAAATCCAAAGCACTGGATAACATATGCCATACTGCCAACTTGGAAGTGTGACGAATATCGTCATAACCGGTGTGATAAATATCTCTTGGTTTATAAAAGGCAATATCAATACCTCTCAAACCTCCGTTTTCGAAGTACACTTTGTAGTCAGTTTCACTGTGAATGACCCTGGAGTTGAATGCTTGCTGGAAAATAGAGCTGGCGTAAGGGAATCTAACAGCAGAGTACTCTTTAGTGATTCCATAATCGGTACCTCTGAAAAGAATTGCCTTTCCTCCCTTACCGGTTCCTTCCAAGTTGATGAAGTACTTGATAGGCTTGACCCAAGGATGGTTCAACAACGCATAAGCACCGTATAAGCCGAATTCCTCGTTGTTGTTAAGATTGAAGATGATGGTTCTTTGCGGTTGGTCCACACCAGAAGTGAAGTATTCTAGAATTCCAAGAAGCGAGCTAATTCCCACCCCGTCATCGGTGATTCCATAACTTGAAGGGACAGAGTCGTAGTGGGCACTGACCAATAAAGCAGGAAGATCTTTTCTGGTACCATTAATTCTTACAAGAATATTATTACTCTCGTAGTAAGACACCGTTTGAGCAGAGCCGAACAATATGGAATTTGTGTTGTTCAAGTCGTTGTCATAGTCGATGTAGGGAACATCTTTGACCAATTTTCTGACTCTTTTCTCGAGATAATTGTGAACAAACTGATTACCATCAGACCCATAAGGATGTTTGAATTCCCCAATAACCTGGAGGTCAGTCCAAGAAGACTCTAACAATTGGGATTCCAAATCATCTGTAGGCAAAGACACAGTCCATTCCAAACTATTGTCGATGTATGAAAGAAGGAAAACTGACAATACTGTTAAAAACACCAATAAGGAGAGGGTTGTCTTTCTGTAACCAAAGATGGCTCTGAAGCCCCGTACGATGAAATTGGGGGACTTAGACTTGGGAGCCTGCTTTGAGCTGAGGATGGATTTCTTAGGCACAGAAGAGGAGGCGATTGAAGCCGTAGACGCAGCGTTGGCCGGGTCTTCTTCAGCCATATTGGTGATTATGAGAAGGAAATGATTATGAGAAGGAAATAATATGCGGCACGCTTATCGAGGCTGCGACCGAGACTGAGGCTCGCTGGTTCGAGAGCGGAGCTGGTGCGAGAGCTGAGCTGGTGCGGGAATAATTGAGCTGGTAGGTCGAGCGCATTTTACTTAGCTTAGTATCAAACATCTAATTGTAGACCAGATGATGGTGTGTACATGAATTGTTGAAGCCAATACAGCCATTTTGATTGGGGTGCAATGCTGGTCACATTGGGCCTCAGTTTGGGCTTCAATCGGGTCGTTTTGGCCACCCGTGTCCTTATTGTCTAAAGCCTTGAGGAAACAATAGGAATTTCATCTGGCAATGTACACCACGTGACTTCCTTTTACTCCATGTTTGCTAGTCAATTGGTTTCATTCTCGATTCGCAAAATTTGCAACCAACGAAAGGTTGGATTGGGGATCTTTTGTTTCGGATGTAGAGAGTAGGCACACACCAGTGCTAGGGGTGTACATGTGAACTTATGGGCTCTGGCAAGCCAGAATGGCTGCTCCAGTATGACTATGGCTATGCCGTTTTGGTAACTCGTAATTTAAAGACTCATCAATTTGGAAGTCTGGGGAAGGTAGCTAGCTTTAAAGACATGCAAACTGGAGACAACTTCGAGCCGATAAAGACACACAACTAGTACTATGGACTGGCAAACACCCAAGCTTTGGCTTTCAGTCTACTGAAGGATGGCCTCAAGTCCTAATTTACCCTTTCTATACTAGCCTCTCTGTATACAACTCCTCTGTAAATAGATCTCCTCTAAGTAGTCACCCAACAACACCTACACCAACTCTCGGACCTCCTTACACCGCCCCCCTGGGTTCACACTCCCCTAATGCACAATTCCTAAAATATTTTTTCGTCCTGTCAAAGCTAAGCAATGAATTGTACTCGCACTAAATTTTCACTTGATGCTGGATATGTCTGAATTTGCACCATTGAAAAACGACTTGATCCTTAGAGCAGCCAGAGGAGAGAAGGTTGAAAGACCTCCAATATGGATCATGAGACAGGCCGGAAGGTACCTTCCCGAGTATCACGAGGTGAAAGGTGGCCGTGACTTTTTCGAGACTTGTAGAGACGCAGAAATAGCTAGTGAGATAACTATTCAGCCAATCGACCATTTCGACGGCCTCATTGACGCTGCAATTATCTTCAGCGATATCTTGGTCATCCCTCAGGTGATGGGATTTGATATCGAGATGGTGGAAGGTAAAGGTCCTGTTTTTGTGGATCCTTTAAGAGCTCCCAAAGACTTGGAAAGAGTTGATTTGAAGCCAGATGTTTTGAAAGGTTTGGACTGGGCTTTCAAAGCCATCACTTTGACCAGAAAGAAGTTGCAAGGACGTGTGCCATTATTGGGATTCTGTGGGTCTCCTTGGACTTTATTGGTGTATATGGTAGAAGGACAAGGATCTAAGATGTTCAGATTCGTCAAGCAATGGATCTACGAATATGCATCGGAATCTCATACATTATTGCAGGCCATCACTGACTGCTGTGTGGAGTTTTTGGCCCAACAGATCGTGGCTGGTGCTCAAATGGTTCAAGTATTCGATTCATGGGCTGGAGAATTGGGTCCAAATGAGTTCAGAGAGTTCAGTTTGCCTTACCTCAAACAAATAGCTGAAAAGTTGCCCAAGAGATTGGCAGAATTGAACCAAGAAAAGGTCCCCATGACCATTTTTGCCAAAGGTGCTTGGTACGCCTTGGATGAATTGTGCGATATTGGCTATGATGCTATTTCTTTAGATTGGTTATACAAGCCTGAAGATGCAGTTAAAGTTGTTGGAGACAGAAGAATCACATTACAAGGAAACTTGGACCCTGGTATCATCTACGGGTCCGAAGAAACCATCACCAAAAAAGTAGAGGCCATGATCAAAGGATTCGGAGGTGGAAAACAGAACTATATAATCAATTTCGGTCACGGTACCCACCCATTCATGGATCCTAAAAAGATTGACCATTTCTTGAAAGAGTGCCATAGAGTGGGAAGTGCTTAAAGCACAGCCGATGTATCAAATTCTGACGCATTACTCATTAATATTTCATTACTATCTCTCTACTAATGTACATAGAATGAACGCGAACTTTGAACTTTGACTCATTTTATACTCGTGACTAAT
The DNA here is from genome assembly GCA_030581535.1 of Yamadazyma siamensis. Taxonomy (NCBI): domain Eukaryota; kingdom Fungi; phylum Ascomycota; class Pichiomycetes; order Serinales; family Debaryomycetaceae; genus Yamadazyma; species Yamadazyma siamensis. The sequence continues at coordinate 50,048 of JAKTTO010000007.1, forward strand.
CTCCAATCTACTGCCACTATAAAGATGTCAGACACCGTCTCTAACGATAACATGTACGTGTTTGACTTACCACAATCGTTTATTGATGGCTTGCAATTGGTCAAGTTCGCCCACACTTTGGACGTGGAGCAAGAACCAAAGAACCACTCTCAAGCCGTAGATGATCTCACTAAATTCAACAACAAAAGAGCACAAAAGGGACTCGGTCCTCTTTCCGAGGCTCAATTCAACGAGTATGTGGAGACCAACTCCATAGATAGCATTTCAGGCTCGGATTCCGATTCCGAGTCTGGCACTGATTCCGGTTCAGAGTCTGATTCCAGTTCTCATGATCTTTACCACAAGTTAAGTGAGACGAAAATAGCAGACGTGGCTGACGATTCAGAGGATTTGTCCCATCTCCACTCTAGAACGTCTATGGTGTATTTCAGCTCTCCTGAAATTGAATCTGGGAAACATTTCGGAGTTTACAAGGCATTGTTCACTCCCAAAGAAGTCGTGGATCCAATAACAGCCTTGAAAAGCTGGAATTCTGCCAGTGCTCCTCAAAAGTCCGCCTTGTTCATGCTAGGTGGTGGCCACTTTGCCGGGGCCATTGTTTCCCACAAGTTGAAGAACATCAAGGGAAATGCAATCGACCGTAAAGTGTCACTTAAAGAGCAGAAGGTGGACGTGATAAAGTCCAAGACTTTCCACAGGTATACCACCAGAAGAAAACAAGGAGGATCTCAGAGTGCCAACGATAATGCTAAGGGAAATGCCAAGTCTGTGGGTTCCAACATCCGTAGACAAATGGAGCAGGTCCTTACGCTAGAGATCCGTCAATTGTTAATAGAGTGGGCTGATGATTTGAAGGATTGTCATTCCATATACATAAGGGCCAACGGGTCTCATAGCAGGAAGATTTTGGTTGGATACGAAGGGGCTGTGATCCAACTGAATGACGAAAGACTCAAAACGTTCCCCTTTTCAACCAAAAGAGCCACGGCTTCGGAGTTGAAAAGGGCATGGAGCGAGTTGGCATACTTTAAGTTAACATCTTCGGTCACTGTCGACGAGAAGGAGAAGAAAAAAGCTTTGGCTCAACAGGAAGCATTGCGGAAGTCTCAGCAACAAAAGAAACCAACCAAGAAACAGATCCCCGAATCTGACAAACACACCAGTGAGTTGATTGCATTTGCAAAAAGGCAAAAAGCTCCACTATTGATGAACTACATGAAGAAAAACGATATTAGTCCGGACTTTGAATTGACCCCCACAGAACAGTACAAACACACACCGACACTCCTCCACTATGCATCTGCCCAAGGACTTTCACACATCATTCGGGTGTTGGTGGTGAATTTGAAAGCAGATCTCTTGGAAAAGAATCTTAGTGGGAACACGGCTGCAGAATTAAGTGCGGACAAACATACGAAACAGACCTTTCAAGCTTTGAGACACAAGCTTGGAGAAGATTACTGTGATTGGGACGCAGCCAAAGTGGGACCACCAAAGTCAAAAGAAGAAATTGAAGAAGAAGAGAGACTCGAGCAAGAATTAATCAAGACGGAAAAGAGACAGCAAATCCAAGAGGAATTGGAAAGGAAGACTGAATTGGAGCTCAAGAAACCAGCATTCTCCAGCAAGGGCCAGCTTGGCGGTGCCAGTTTACTTTCAAGTACCAGTGGTCTAGATGATCAGCAGAAGATGAGGCTATTGAGAGAACAAAGAGCAAGAGCAGCAGAAGCCAGAATGAAAAGATAATATTATATTAATTTATAGACATGATTCATTACACTAGCATATCATTAGGACTCGTTTCATAAACATTAGCCTTCCACTTCGTCCCCTTCTTCTCTGTCCCCTTCTTCCACTTCGTCCCCTTTGTCCACATTTCCCAAATCCACATCTTCCACACCCGATTCCAATTCGTTTGCTTGGATCTTGGAGTTGGACAACTTTGTGAACACATAGCTTATTGTGGGTTTTTTCTCTCGGGTTTTAAGTACAATTGAGTTAATGACTTCGTCCCCGCAATCGAACTCACCACTACCTGTGCTATAATGCTTGTAATCAGAGAGAGCGTTTTTTATACTCAGTTTCTTCAACCCTGATTGATCAATCTGGCTATAGCTTAAAGCAGACATGACTCCGGAATCCGAAAACGACGATTTGAGAATTGCATCCGACAACGCATCTTCTATAAGATCAGCGGATGACTCTGCATGGGTGAGTCCTTCTCCATCACATCCACAGCCTGAAAGATCATGAGTGTTGCACACCGTATCCTTTTTCACTGTGAAAAGGTCCCTTAGATCATCGAGATCGAAAACATTGGAGTTGGTGTTGCTCCCATTCAAAAACTTATCACTGAGATTATTCTTCATGAGTTGTCTTTGGAAGATCTTCTCATCCAAACACCCGGTGGTGAATAGCCTGTAAATAAATACCGGATTTTTCTGTCCATCTCTATGTATTCTTGACATTGCTTGGAGGTCATTGGAAGGGTTCCAGTCATTGTCGAATAGAATGAGCCTACTAGCGCCTATCAAATTTATACCAAAACCGCCTGATTTGGAGGAGAGTAAAAACACTGGGTACCTTGGAAAAGGAACGGTGTTAAACTGGCTGATTACCGAAGATCTCGTAGTAGTGTTGGTGGATCCATCCAATCTGAGAAACTCAAAGTTGAGTTTTTTCACCACTTGTTCCAATAAGTCTAAAGTTTTGGTGAAATTGGAAACGATAACAACCTTCTCTTTCCTTTCTGTGATTTCAAGCAAGAGCTTTATTAGCAAATCTATTTTCCCGCTTGTGGTAGGTAAGTTGGCTGATTTAGGACTGATGGACTTGAACAAGTTGTCGTCCTGAAGTAAGGATGGCGAATTACATATCTTCCTGAACACATTGATGAGATTCAAGATGTTATTGGAATCGTAGTCAGAAAACAGAATGTTCTCTAACACGGTATCGAACAATTGTAGTTGGGATGTGGTGGGGTTCACGAACAAAAGTGTATCAGTCTTGGACGTCAAATAGTCGGACAAGATATCGTTTGTTCTTCTGAGGATGAATTGAGTTGTGATAGAACTGAGAGCTTCGCTGGCCTGTTCCCCCAAGTCTTTGATTTCTTGGTTGTGACAGTTTACGTCTCTGCACCGCTCAATAGGTTTCACGTACGATTTTTGGAAACTTGCAAAAGAACCCAAGGAACCCGGGTTGATGAAATTAACTAGGGTGTAGAACTCATTCAAGTTATTTTGAATAGGAGTGCCGGATAAAAGAACCCTTTTGGGAATATCGAGATTACTCAATACCTTCAACGACTTATTTGCGTTGTTTTTGAGTTTATGACCTTCATCACAGACCAACAAGTCGAAGCTTATTTCCAGCATCTCGTCCTCACAATTCAAGAGCCTTTCGTAGCTGATGATCATCACTTGGTAGGCACTTGAGCGAGGGAAGTTCCGAAGATCTTGCTTGTAATTAAGCGAGTTGTTATCCACTATAAGGATTCCTACCTGGTTCATATTCAACCATTTCTTGAACTCTCTACGCCAGTTATTGATGAGGGTCACCGGACACACTATGAGTACCTTTTTCACCTCCGATACCTTTTCGGGGTCTGGACTTTGGCGTAAGAGAGTCCATATAAGAGTGATTGACATAAGTGTCTTGCCTAAGCCCATGTCGTCAGCGAGAATGACGCCATTTCCGGGGTAATTGAGCCCCATCACCCCTTCGTACATGAACCTCACGCCCTCTTTCTGGTGGGGTCGTAGCACTTTGTCCAACTTCGGATCCACAATCACATCGTAGTCTTTTGGACTCCCTTTCTTCATCACAAACGAGTCTTCCAGTTTAATTATAGTTGGCTTCCGCTTAACTGGCTTTAAGGCGGGCATGTGCTTCTTGAACGTGGGAACTGCTGGTGTGAGAGACACGGGCTTCCGTTTCACAGGGATGTGAGTGCTGGAAATGGGATCGTTCTCGTTTCCTGCTTCACAGTCGATTTCCAATTCGTAGGACCCTAGCTTAAAAATGCCGTCCAATTTGGGGACTTGCTTGGAGATGGTCCTGCCGTCGATCTTTGCAGTGATCGTGGAGGAGGTTACGGTGATAGTGCCGTCTCCGTCCCATGTTTTATTCTTCCTGTTGGAGACTTTTCTCCATTGAACGAGATATTTCTTGGATTGAACTGAGACCTCGGGAGCAACATTGGGCTCCGAAGAGGACGACAATTGGGACACCAGACTGGGAATGAAAGCATCTTTCAGTGTAGGTGGTGGTGGAGAAGAAGGATAGTCTGAAACAGACGCGTTTGAACGTGTACTAGTAGATTGTGAGGTTGTAGTGTAGGAGGACCTGGACTTTAGGCCACTGCCATGTGGTTTCTGATGCTGGGACCGACGCTCGGGTTGGTTGGAGGAGTCACCTAGAGGTCTGGGTGGTTTGAAAGGTTTTCGAACTCCGGCTGACAGTCTATACATGCGCGATCAGTGGAGCGATTGAGACTGAATTGATATTGATTGAGAAGCAATGAGATAGGCAGATGCCGTTTTAGTGAGAGAGTAGAGTAGTGAGAGAGTAGAGTAGTGAGAGAGTAGAGTAGTGAGAGAGTAGAGTAGTGAGAGAGTAGAGTAGTGCCAGAGTAGTGCCAGAGTAGTGCCAGATTGATGAAATATCAGACAGTAGTGGTGCTCCAGCCAGAACTTGACGGATGTGAAGTGACATTGAATAGGAGACAGAGCCACGAAGCAGCTGTACCCAAACGCTACATGACCAAAGGTCAACTAAATCCTATATCTATTCCAACCAATCTAATATACACGTGCCGAGGCACAAAATGTCATCTAGCTCAAAGTCTAAAAACGGGACACAACAAGCTTGCTGGCAATACTGAGTCCGTTGTAAACACTGTAGCCGATGAATCCAGCAATAAGAACCAAAATCAATTCTAAAAGTTAGTATATATACCCGGTGTGGGAATGTAACGTGAGCGTATTTTTACTTGTGAATACGCTCACAAACAAACGACAGGAAAACATACGGATCAACACCGACTCCGTGGGAGTCAACATGTAGCATGGGAGGTTGTAGTAGAACATTTGGTACGCTTTCTTGGGAGTAATCATATTAATGAGTGTAGTTTGTTGTAATGAAAATTATGCACTGTTGATTTTCTTTTTCGATTAGTGCGAGTCGCGGCCCAAACAAGTTATGTTGGCACGGAAAGGGAGACGAAGGGTGTTTGGTGCCGATATGCTGGCCAAAGTTCTTAGGAGACGGTATACATTCCCGAGCAGAGTGTCAACTCGGTGCTCCAATTTTTGCAGAACGAAATAATCGGGATGCCAAATAATTCCAACTCTCTCTTTGCATTTGCAGCCGATTGTAGGAAAGCCGATGGGCACACGACCAATTTGCAACTCTGCGACATCAAGATTCCATCGCAGTAAAGTATGGACTGATGGACACAGAATCCCAGCTAAGTGCCACAAAACAGCGGCTACTCGGGGGCATAGTGGATGTGTCCGATATGGTGGCCACAGCCAATGACATAATCCACCGGCTCGCCCAAACACCGTTCCCTCACAACATTCTGGCCATGGAGATAGTGTCCATAGCCGTTGTGAAGGCCATTAAGGCCGATAAGGCAGGCCAAAAATCACAACATACTGAACAACCACAAACAGACAAATCAAGATCGATGAATATCACCACAGAGTTTGTGAGGTTGCTTTTTTCGTTACTTGAACCTGCTAATCGTAAGAATATCAACGGGTGTATAACGAATCTCATATTAAAGTGTCTCACATATCGATCAGACGAACCGTCCATTTTTTGCTGGTGGAACGCTTGCTTGAGCGTATTCACAAACACAAAGCCGCAATTGAACGTGTTGGAGATTTTTGCGGCAAAATTGAAGCTGTTTGTGGACGAGATTGCCCACCAAAGTATCATAGAGGTGCTCTATTCCAACTTCAATTCGTCTCAGCGTGCCAATGCGTCCGCCAAAGTGCTTCTAGCGGTGTACAGAAACGCACATGCCCACAATAGTCAGACATGGACCCACTACTGGGACGAGCAGGCGTTGAATGCGTTGATAGACGAGTCCACTTCGCAGAATCTCCAAACGTATTTGATGAAGAGTCTCTTCAAATTCGACCCCAGCTGTTTCACCGAGTTTGTGGCCCACAAAGTCAAGAACAACTCCCGGTTGTCCGAAGAAGTACGTGTGCGTTTGCTCGTGGAGTTGGTCCGTTTGGGAGAACAAGTGTCAATAGATAGTTCTGCTTTGGTGTCTGTGGATTACACAGCTGAGCTAATGTCTCAATCAAGCCTAGCGGTTCCTGTAGGAGCATTTCAAGTCTTGTGTTCTGCTGCTAAGATCCCGGTACCACTCAATGTGCTCCACAGCATCAGAGCTCACTTGGGCCATATTCTCAGCGATACGGATGACATCGAACAGAGAGTGAAGCTCACCAACACTTTGGTATCGATGGTACGCAAAGTCCACACGTCGTTGACCAAGGGAGCGGGCGATGGTTCTGAGTACCTGGAGTTCTTTTTGTGGTTCTACCTGCTCGTGAAAAAAGCCCTTTTGCCCAACGCGTCCCACCACCAGTCCATGGTCGCTCTTTCGGTGGTCGAAAAAGATATTAACTACCTCAACAAGTCCACGATCGGTGACGACATCATAAACGCTATTATTACCAAACTATATAGCAGCTACAGTGACGTCCGGGACGCCAGTTTGCACACGCTAATGTGCTTCCCTGCATCCTCACTCATACCGATCATTGACAAGAAAACGTATATTGAACATGCGGTTCTGTTGTGCACGAGCGTCAAGTCCCGGAAGAGTGAAACTGGGGCGTGTCTTGTGGGGCTCTTGGCGTGGACGCTCATTCAGGTGCAACTGTACCCAAAACTCATTTCACTTATTGACACTCTTATGGTCCATGTAAAAGAGGCTCCTGCGAATGGTGTTCCCATACACGGAATTCTTACTGCTTTGGGGCACATTTTGGATGCAATTCCTCAAGAAGAATACCGTGGGGACCTCAAAGAAATCTTGGGTGAATTGGCCACGGTGTTGGTGGAAAGCAGTCAGGTGATGTGGTCCAAAGTCAAGCAGTATTTAGGGTCGAACGAGTCGTACGAGGACTCCAGTCGACTTCAGCAGAACATTGCATGGAGGTACATCAAAGAGTCCACACTGGTGATGGACAAGTTGTTTCGGGTGGAGCTGAATGAGGAGTTGACATTCCGGCCTCTTTACTCCACATACTGTGAACTCATTGTCGAGCAAATCTCTACCATCCAACACCGAGGAGCATACTCGTCCATGTACCAACCGTATATCAACATCGTGGGCCACGGATATCGTGTTTCTTCGGACCTGAACTTCCCCAAGCCAATGCTCGACACCGTCCTCGATATGGTTTTGAATAAACACCAGCTTATCACTCGAAGAAGTGGAGGACTACCTTATTTGGTAACAGGAATTCTCAATGCAGAAAAGAAACACAGAGGTTCTTGTGCCGATCTTCTTGCACATGTGTTTTCCAGGCTTTTTGCGGAGCTTGGAGATGCTAACATGGACGTGTCTGAGTACGACTTGCCTCAAGTCAACTCCATGAACTGTATAAAGTGTGTTGTGAGTGAGTCTTCATTGAGCAGAGAAGTAAGGCCGTACTTGACCCAAATAATGGCGTACTGTTTCACGTACTTTGCGTCGTCCAACTGGTCGATTCGGAACTGTGCGTTGATGTTGTTCACAGCAGTGGCTAATAGCATATTCGTCGGAAACCTGATGCAGTGTTCTGCGTTTTTGTCCCAGTTTCCGATACAGGGCCAACTCTGGGCCAACTTGAGCTCTTCAGAGCCCGAAGTGTTGTTCCCCACTCTTACTATCATTGAGAATCTACGGTTCGAAGCAAATGAAACTGGGTTGTTAGAATGGCAGGACAGACTATTGCCGCTTCTAGGACATAGAAGCTGGGCCATAAGGAAAATGGTAGCCAGAACCTTGTGTGCCATTAGTCCTCCAAGCAGCCAGTCTTTGGTGTTGTCAAAGTTGTTGGCTTTTGAAGGGACTGAGTCAAACTACACTCACGGGTGTTTGCTCGCTATTAAAGGTTTAATACAAACGAGTTATGAGTTTTCTGGGAAAGAGATTCGGCAGGATATTTTGGGTTTGGAAATGCCTACCGCTTGGCTGGCCCTCAAGGAGTATGTGGAAATACTTGCCATTGTAGGTGGCAGTGGTGAGCACTTAAACGCATTGGCTACTTTGTTTGTTCACCACTACAGTTCGAACACTGGACGCACCGCTGACGGACTCAAGGCATTGGCGATGGATACGGTGTTGAAGTACTTGCTATTCAACGAATCAGAGGAGAACGCCGGAGATTTGGTGGAGTTGTGTGTTGGTTACTCAACTAGTTTCGACGCAATTATTCTTGACTTTCTCCAGAGGAAGCGACCCCATATAGATCCGAACACCATCTTCAGGTTAGTTGAAGCGACTGACAAGTACCATATCAACACAGCGTTGGATGTTCTTGTGGAGTATAGACACCAATTGACTGAAGGGGATTTGGATAGGAAAGATTTCATACGGAATATCATCGACTCGGGCGATGAAAAGGCAAAGTGCAAGGCTATATGCCTTGTGCCCAATGCATTGAGTCTGGAACATGGGGTCAGAGTGCTTCGGGAGTTGAGTGTGAGTGATGATCCGGAGGTGAGACTCGGTGTAGTGTGTGCTATAAAAGAAACAGTCACAAACACTCCAAGTTCACTCCAAAAACTATGTGTGATACTCTCGCTACTCACCGATAAAGATGCCCAGGTCAAGAGTATTGCATGTGATGTAGCAAGTACTATAATAGGCAGGCAGTCTGCTGGTCCAGCGTCAATTATTTTACAGGAAGTGAGTGAGTTCATCAGGTCGAAGTTTCCAGCTTCTGAAATCAAGGAAGTCATCACAGACATCCTTCAAACCATTTCACCATCGCCAATTGACATCCTCAGTCAATATGTGGCCAACTACAAAGATAGAACCTCGACTTTCGATCTAGAAGAAGATAATGGCACCAGAGATCGTACACCAGAGTTGTCACTATACGTGGATCTCTTGACGTCTGTGTGTACTGAAGACGAGCCCCAGGACGTCCAAAAATCAGTAACCACGCTACTCAACGAGTCCTTACAGGTTCTACAAGCTTTGGGTGTGGATAAAAACGATGGGGGAATAGGACCATCGACTATTCACCTCACGGATCCAATTGTATTCACGTGTTTATCACACCTTGAAGTTCTCAGTAAACTCGCACCAGCTTATCAGAGAGATAAGATATGCCAAATGATACCATCTGTGTGAAGGTTGAATCGAAAGGTGATTGGACCGATACGCGACACACTTTGATAGAGCGGACCTGGTATACGAAATCGATCATTCAGCGATCCGATAGTCATCCCAGCGATCTGATTGTCATCCTATCGTATCTTTGACCAATATGAGCGTGTGATTGAGGTGGCACTGATAAGAGTGCGCCCACGCCGGTGACGTTGCCCACCGCGGCCGGTACCGTTTACGCCAGCACAGTGGGACAATTCCGCGTAGACAATGCCCATGTCTACGGAATATCTCTACTCATACTTGTTCGTTGGCTTTGTAGGTGTTTGTAATTGAATGTTTCTAAGCCAACAAGCCATTCGCCATTCCACGTCAATCTATCTATGCTGTGGGAACAGATACGACACTGTAAACTCACCTCCCAGCACGAGCTTCTACGCCCGTACTTGGTACCTGAATCATTGATTCCGTCGCCCGAACAATTGAACGATGTAAGCCGTTTCATAGACTCGGCGGACGTGTTATCACAAAGAATGAAGGACATCACTCTGATGTCCATACCGGAGCTCTTGGATGCCTACGAAACCGGCACTCTTACGGCTGTTGAAGTAACAGAGGCGTACTTACACCGGGCCACATTGGCACATCAACTTACCAATTGTCTCACTGAGGTCCGGTTTGTTGAAGCTCTCAAAGAAGCTAAAGAGCTCGATCTGTACTTCGACACAAACAAGAAACTCAAAGGACCATTCCATGGAATAATTGTTTCTCTCAAAGATAACATAAATGTTGCCGGTTTGGCGTCGTCTATGGGATTTGTGGGTTTGGCGAACGAGAAAAGTACAGAGGACGCTGCATTCGTCAAGCTCTTGAAGTCTCTCGGTGGAATTGTCATTTGCAAAACCAACACATCTGCAGGAATGATGTACTCAGAAACCACCAACGTACTTTGGGGAAGAACTTTGAACCCTTTCAACAGACAGTATTTGAATGTTGGGGGGTCTTCTGGTGGAGAGGGGGCGCTAGGGGCATTGAAGGGATCGTGTTTTGGCATAGGAAGCGATATAGGAGGAAGTGTCAGACACCCGTCAGCGTTAAATATGCTCTACTCATTGAAACCCAGCTCCGGAAGGTTCCCCAAATTCGGTACTGTTTCTGGTCAAGAAGGTCAAGAGTCAATTGTGTCCGTGTACGGAATCATGACACGGAGTTCTGCTAACTTGAATTACTGCGTGAAGACCATCATTGAATCGAAGCCTTACGAAACTATCGACGCCAGCTGTGTGCCATTAGACTTTAGGCCTATACGGTTGCCCAAGAAGCTCACTATCGGATTCATGGTATCTGATGGACTCAATAGTGTCACAGCACCCGTGAATCGGGGCCTAGAGATAGTTGAGAGTGCACTCAAGAAACACGGCCATACTATCATTGAGTGGGACGATTCTCTATTCCAGGAGATTAGGGCTACTATTTACCCATTCTACACTGCTGACGGTATGAAACATCTGAAAGCCATCATGTCAAAGTCCAACGAGCCTCCAGATCCCCATTTAGTGGATGTGCTTCCTCAGTGTGAGGATCTTCACGTCTCTGAACTTTGGGCCAGTCAGAAAAAGAGACAAGTTCTTGCGCAGGAGTACTTCGAGAAATGGAACAATGGTGGTGGAAAAGGAGTCAAATTGGACGCCGTCATCTCTGCATGTTCTCCTTACCCTGCTTGTTTGTGGAATAACATCGTACCTCAACCTCTCAATGCCATCTGGAATGCTTTGGACTATAGTGCTGGGACTTTTCCGGTCACCAGATGCGATAAAAAAGTGGACAAGCCTCTTCAGAAATCAACTTACATCACTGAAAGTGACAGACAAGTCCATGAAACTTATGCTGCCAATCTCGATAAGTTTCATGGAGGACCTGTATCGTTACAAGTGATCTGTGGTAAGCTCGAAGAGGAAAAGTGCACTGCCATGATCAATTATATATCGTCTCTCATTTCGGAGAGCCCGTAGACTATCGAAAACTGACATAGTATGAAAACACAGTTCTTTGCAATTATTAACGAGTGATTAAAGAGGTCCTATAAAACGTAACGAAATTGTTTGTTGTCGATGTCCGTTTGGTCTTTCATACCATTCAAGATGCCTTCCAAACGGTCTTCGATATTCGTCTCGGTTTCCACAACCCCGTACTTCTTGTCTCTTCTCTTATTCTCAAAGATCAAGTACATTCTAAGGCCAATTCCAATGACAAAACATGCGCAGAAACATCCCAAGTTGGTCGCTAAAGCTTTTGTGTACTTCGGAGCGTCATCGGCAGTGAAGCAAAAAGGACCAATGATGTTACCCACGGCGAAGAAAACCAATAATATCATACTCATGGATGCTCTTTTGGTGTGGCCAGCATAGTTAGAACCCAATAACGACAACGTAAAAGGCCAAGCAACAGCATAGGAGTTGATCATCCAGTAAGCGAACACTCTTCCCCATTTGGCACCGTGGTCTTCAGTGGCATACACAGCCGACAATCCTGCGATGGCGAGTAACAAAGGAAACGTCATGCCTATTGTTCTGAAATTATTGTATTTAATAGCGAAGATCGAGAAGATAAGCATTTGACCCGATGAAAAAAAGGAACTACCAACTCCAACAGCGATACTTTGAAGGTGATTGTGAACGATATCTGCAAGCACAAGAGAACCGAAATTGGTCAATCCACCGTTTGGAATCATCGAAAAGATAATAAACGCAATCAAAAACCAGGTCTTTGGGTCCATAATGCACTCGATGGTTTGGCTCCATTTCCATTCGTGGGTGGCAGTTCCCATCATGTTCTTGGACACTCGTTTCACAGCAATCACTTTCTCTTCCTCGGTCAAAAATCTGGCTTTTCCGGGACTATCTGGGATGAAAACAAACCACAAACCTCCAATAACAAACGAACAGAGTCCCAACACCAAGTATATCAATTGCCATTCCTTCAACTTTGCTTGAGTAGCATGGCCCAAACCGTAAGATACAAAACCAAATATCACATTGAATATACCTTGCATGGAACCCCAGACCATAGTCCGTCCCACTTGTTCCTTTCTGGTGTAGAATAGTGAGCAGAATAACACAAAACCTCCACTGATTGGAGCTTCAAACACCCCCAAGAGGAACCTACACACCAATATCCCAGCGTAGTTGGTGCATCCCATGGTGCCTAGCATCACAGCTCCCCAACCGATGGTGGTGAAGACAATAACCTTACCAACGGGGAATTTCTGGAGACAGTAGGAAGCAGGGTACTGAGCACCAAGATAGCCAAAGTAGAAGATAGATGACACCCAGGAGTACTGGGAACTATCTATTCCCAAATCGTCTTCAAATGTGAATAAAACGGCCCACCCAAGAGCAGCCTTATCGACGTAGTTAATTCCGTACAAGATGCAAAGTATAGGAAGCAAATGCCAATCCAATTTTCTAGCAATACGAGCACTTTCCACGGGATCCACTTGGTCATTCAATCCTCCTTTCTTGAAGAGATCGAAAGCTTCATCTTCGACGGCTTCTAGGTTATCTGTGAGACCATTGGGTCCAGCATTGTGAGACTCTTCGGAATCTGAATGCACAATCACACTCTCAATCTCACCTTGAATCTTTACAGAAGACATAACTACAAAGCCTGATACACTTCTGGCAACAAGAAATACGAAGAGATTGAGTTTGGAGGAATAGAGTAAGGAGGGATGGCCAAGCCAATGACATTTGTAATTGTTTTTGGGTAGCTGTATACGAGTTTCCACGATAAGGAATTACCCAAAACGGTTTTCCACCGAAGGAGCCCGAGGACATTGATGGGGTACCATTGTCCTTATCATTTGAATTGACTGGTCTGAAGAGCGTTTCTGGCACCCAGCACACCGTAGAAGTGTACATACACATGCAACGGCTTCGGTATACACGTGACGCCCCAAAACTCCACGGACCTGATTGTCGACTCAAAACACGTCAAAGTGCTAACTTAACGGCTTATCGCCGTCAAATTCGGCGATCGCCCTATCTGCCGTCAGTGCTCGCGGTATTTCTGCCCGGTGGGGAGAAGCATCGGGGACACGTAGGGCACACGTCGTGCTACAACCATCATCCATACCCAGTAGAACTTCGTTACACGATCTTCTTTAATCTCATGTCTTTACCGGAGGTCAACGAACACGACGCCCTCGAGTTTCTCTCGGGCGTAATCAAGATCCCGTCTCAATCGAGACTGCCAGGAGAGATTGATGCAGTCAAGTATTTCACCAGTGCGCTCGAGCGTATAGGATTGGATGCTGAAACCATCGACTTCAACGATAAGGTGGATGGCATGCACAGATGCAACTCAGTGGGCGTGTGGAAGGGCACCGGAAAACACAGTGGCAGAAAGCTTCTATTCAACGGTCACGTGGACGTGAATCCCGTGACTGAAGGCTGGACTGTAGATCCATATGGAGGAATCTACGACAAAGAAGATAAGTACCAATTGAACGACGACAAGTTCATCTATGGGATCGGAGTGTCGAACATGAAGTCCGGATGCTGTGCCTACTACATGGCTGTAAAAACGTTAAAAGAAGCCGGTTGGAAAGTGTCTAAGGATGTCACTCTTACTTACGTGGTGGGTGAATTGCAAGGTGGAGCAGGAACCATGGCACTTTTGGAACAGAAAAAAATCACAAACGATACAGCCGACTGCTTCATCAACTGTGAGCCAACAGATGTATATGGGCTTGTCATGCACGCAGGACTGGCGATATTCGAAATCAATATCATTGGCGATACAAGACACATGTCGAAACGAGAAGAGGCTACCGACGCCATTTTCTGTGCCATGGAGGCTATCAACAGACTCACATACATGACTTTCTCTCATCCAAAGTCACCAATGCACGAGAGCGTGAACAGGTGTCACGTGGGAACAATCCACGGAGGTTTAGGAAGAAAGTACGAGTCGTGGAGACCTCCACAAGTGGCCGATTTCGTAACCATCACCGGTGCAGCTAGGTATGCACCTGGCCAAAATGACCAGACTGTTATTGAAGACTTAACCAGAGAGCTCGAAAAGGTGAAGGAAAAGTTTCCCAAAATGAAGTACGAGTTGCTGCTTGTAAAGCACGATTTCATGCCTCCATTCGAAGTCGATCCTGAGGCTCCCATAGTGAGGCTATTAAATGAGTGTTACAGAGATGTGCGTTCTGTGGATCAGCCAACGGGAGCTTTGAAACCACCGTGCTTTTATGGTAGTGACGCCGGCCATCTTTACGAGAAGCTTGGAATGGAAGGAATCGTTTGTGGGCCTGGAGGAAAGTATAACACCATGCCCGACGAGCGTGTGGACATCATTGACTATCTAGACTGTATCAGGATATTCATGGAGGTGATCGTGAAGTGCTGTGGGGGATATAAGGAATGAGGACTTGTCACAGTGGAATGTATCAACCATACCAGACTGAAAAGCACTCAATAGTTATGGCCAAAAACTCGAAATTTTAAATCGTAACTTAATGAACTGTCCACTGTCCAATGACTACAAACATATGTATCTATCTCTCAATGCCTTTTTGCTCTTGCCAAAGCTGTAAACTCTTTTTTTAACCAATTCCACTGGGTGCACTCGATTTTGCAGCCAGTGACTCGCGCACGACCTCGTTTGGGGACTATAAAAAGAGCGAAAATTTTTCTAGTGCTTCATCATTAATCACTACCATCGAACAACAGTAACTTTTTATGGTGACCAGGATCACTTCCAAGTATAAAGCAAAACGAGAATGCTGATGAATGATTTACAACGAATTTCTTCACCTGAATCTTCATGTGGATCAAAAAAATTTCAGAGCTTTTTAACACTGAGTTCTTGTTTTGCTTTATACGGGGAATTGATGCTGGTAGTTTTTTTACTCTTTGTAGGATGTGCTTGGAGAGTGTTGCGTGTGTGGTGGCTCTGGCTGGTGGCGCTGGGTATCACCTGTCAGTATCGGGTGCTATGTTGACGGACCTGACCACACGTGAATGTTCTCGTAGTCCACATATTGTATCTGCATCTCTAGTCAGTTCATCTGACGCGAAGTCGATGCTGCTCGCACCAAGTTCGTACTAGGTTACCTCGACCTCGCACCAATTTAGTTCTCATCTCGCACGAAGCTACTTCTCACCTCGCACTACCAGCCATCTCCATCTCATGTCAGCCCCACTACTATGCTCTAATTGTTTGGGCAACGACGACAACGTGCGTATGATAAAGCAGCCAGACGGCGAAACATGCAAGACGTGTACGAGGCCGTTCACGGTGTTCAGGTGGCAATCGAACGACGGGTCCAAGAGATCTAAGAAAACAGTCATATGCTCCACCTGTGCCAGAATCAAAAACTGCTGCCAGTCATGTATGCTCGATATCCAGTTCAGAATACCCATAGATGTTCGAGATGCTGCGTTGAAGATGGCAGGATTGGGAAAATTGGTCACCGATTTCTCCAACTCCAGGAACTCGGAAGTAAAAGCCATAATAGCTGATAAGCAAGAGGCACAATTGGCCAACTCAAATCGGTTCCAATACGACACCAATGCCACCGAAATCCTCCAGAAGCTTTCGGAGACGGTCAACAACAGAGTGCCTCTGTCTCACGCCATAGCACCGAAATCGGTGTCGTCCAAGGCCTCGGCCAATTCAGGGTCCACGGTTTCAACTGCATTATCTAAAGTCATAAAAACACTACCCTTCACCGGAACTCTTGCCAAACCCCAAACCCCCATCACGTCATTCTTCATATTCGGATTCCCAGAGACACTCCCACAGTATGTGATCAGTGACTTTTTCGAACAATACGGCAAACTCAAATCAATCACCATACTACACAAAGCTCAATGTGGATTCGTATCTTTCAACACCCGCAAAGCAGCCGAAGCCGTGGCCGAAGCCGTGGCAAATAACGGCATGAATTCCAACAGTAGCACCGGAGGGCTTGTGATACTCGATAAGACTGTGCCGGTGAGAATCGTGTGGAGTGAAGTGAAACCTCTTGGTATCTCTTCCATTGAGCACCGCAAAGTGGCTGCTGTTGTACAGAAAATCATGCAGCAGTTGGCACACAAAGACTCCGAATACGAGAAGGGACCCAGGAAGAACGTGAAGAAGACCCAGGGACCCAAGAAGAGTGTGAAGGAGAAGTATAAGGCCGAACGCACTGACTTTGAATTGTAGATTATAATGTATACTTACGATGCACGTGACACGCATGTCTCCTGTAGCTAAGTTGTTTTGCAAATTAGTATTAGTCCACAGAAGCAGAGACCTGAGCCCGATTCTAGGCCCTATGCTTCCCCCTGCGTTACCCCTGGAGATCTTCCACATTCCATGCTGTCGCGTCTGGCGCTCCTTCCTCTTGTCTCTTGGCTGCAAACCTCAGGAACAAAAATTGCAATTCGCATTGTGTTGCGAAACATCACTCAAAACTATCATGGACTACGAGACCAGAGTGGTGCTACGAGTGGCCCTTTTCCTCCTCCCGTTCTTCGTGGTGGTGGTTCGTCTTATGGTGGTGCTCCCATCCACTAATACTCCACGGATAGACCGCAAAACGCCATTGGGTTCGTGGGCTGACGGCACCAATGTGATGGTGTTTCTTGGATCTGGAGGTCACACTGGAGAAATGATCAAGTTGGTTGAAAACATCGATTTCACATACACTTCCAGAACGTGGGTGGTATCTTCGAATGATACCACGTCTTTGGCCAAGTGCAAGGCGTTTGAAGAGACTTTGCAATCCAAATACCCAGCTGATATGGTGGTGGTCTCTCGTGCGAGATTGGTGGGACAGCTGATGATTCTGTCGGTCAAAACAACAATTGTTTCATTTGTAGATACTTTCAATAAGCTTTTGAAGCTTCCGAGACTCCCGGACGTGCTTCTACTTAACGGACCGGGCACCAGTGTTCCGTTGGCGTACACAATTTTCTTGTTCAAGTTTATGGGATTGAGTTGTACGCGTATAGTGTATGTGGAAAGTCTCGCCAGAGTGCACCATCTTAGTGTCAGCGGCAGGCTAATTCTTCCCATAGCAGACAGGTTCATCGTGCAATGGCCTGAGCTTGCTGATGGCTATAAGAGAGCTGAGTATCACGGGATACTTGTGGGATAAGTAGGTAATACACACATTAATGGAAATGGTGAGATTTGGTGATTTGCAGGTTCTGATGATTGGCACGTTTTGCAGAATAGATAGCTGTTTTTGTTTGTGTGGTGTGTGTGGAAAGAGTTGCTATGGTGGTAATGTCGAGTTTCAAAATATAGACGAATGGTTGTGAGTGTACAGGTTGATCTCGGAGACCACCAGAACTACGTCCACTCTCCCACGAGTTACCACGAGCTCGCACCAGGCTCGAACCAGGCTCGCACCACTTTGATTCTCTCTCGCACTAAACCTGTCTAACCCATCTCCACGCGTATGCCTATACCTAGAAATACCTTTAGTGGAAGAGTCCCGGAGTTCCCTGGTATATCCATAGACAAGTTCAACGTGGATGCTGAAGTATACCTTCTAACCCATTGTCATTCAGACCATCTAACGGGCCTCCACAATAAAAACTTCAGTTCTCAGGTTTATTGCAGCCATTTGACAAGAGACATTCTAGTCAATGACGCCCATCACGCGTCGTTTCTGTATCTCCTACGAGCAGTGGACTTTAACTCCCCGTTTGAAGTGTATGTAGACCACCAGCACGTGAAGATCACCTTAATATCCTCGTACCATTGTCCGGGGTCGTGCATGTTCCTACTAGAATCAAGCACAGTAAATGTCTTGTATACCGGTGATATCCGGGCCCAGTCATGGTGGGTGGACCTGCTCAAGCGCAACCCGGTGTTGTTCCCGTATCTCGTGGGAAAACGGGTTTTGCACAATATCTATCTAGATACTACATTTGGATATAGAGGCGAGCCATATATTGAAATTCCTGATAATGTGGACGGAATGTTGTGCGTGGCCAAGCTCGTGGACTTGTACCCCACACTGGACCCCGACGTGGCGTTCTTCTTCAGGGATACCACTCTTGGATTCGAAGAAGCGTGGGCTAATATAGTTTCGTGCTGCGAAGGAACAGTTCACATGTCTGATTATCTCCACAGTCGACACGCGTGTATATCTAAGCACAAGTCCGTAGACCCATACAACACTTCCCTTCAGAGCCTTGGCAACAGTCTCGGCTCGTCTTCGGCATCATCCAGTGAACTCCTGCGTTTCCACATCGGATGCACTCAATTTTGCAGCCAAAAGTACAAGTTTTCCGTGGCCATAAAACAGTGTATTGATTTCAACATAATTGACTACGTAGCATCCCTAATGCCCATAAATGTCAAGAAGTTGAATCAAACAGAATCGGACTCCATTCTTACAGTCGATACAACAAGAGGTGGACACGATATTGTTACTTTCAGAGATCGCACCTGGCTTCGAGTAGGTGACCGTTTACTCCCGTCACAATTGAAGCTCGTGTTCTCTCGACACTCTTCGTACACCGAATCCAAGAAGCTCATTTCGATGTTCAAGCCCATCCAAGTGTTCCCGTGTGTTGGGTTCGAGGATTCCTGGAAAACTGGGTTTTCAATGCACAGATTGTTCAGTGATGTGTGCAGACTGAAACACCCACAAGCGTTCGACTACGACGTGGCGTGTATTCGGAAGCTCGGGCCCATTCCCCGTGTCATAGTGGACAGGCGTGTCCATACAATCAACAGGTGGAATGCCACAGATTGTGAGAATGAACTCAAATTCGTAGAGAAGCAGATCGATTCCCAGGGCCAACTCAAACTTTATGGGATCAACTACGACTCCTTCAATTGTGGCACCCGATCCAGTAGTGAACCCCCGCTTTGGAAGGTGATAGACGACAGTTCCAAATTCGAAAAGTATGTGGCTCGTGCTCGGTATCTATACGCCAAACACCTCCAGCTGAAGTTGCCTGGAGCCCGGCCTACGTCTCGAAACTACTTCAACGAACTCAATGATTTGGAAAACCAGATGATGCATTCCAGTACTTATCTGTCTATTGATGCTTTGGACTATTATACAAGGTGTTCTTTCACGATCAGCACCGATTCCAATAGTGGAACAAGTGGGAAACTGACTTCACTCACGAACGCAGGTGGCCACGAGCTAAAACACAACTGTGGGGCCAATCCCAAGCCCACTAGTGGTATGACCATGACGTGCGAGTTTGGATACGCATACGTCCCACAACATCCAAATAAAGAGATGATTATGTCTTCGTTCAATTCCATTGAAATGTCATTTAATCGACACCTCAAAGAGGCACCACGTTCTGATGGGCACAAAGGTATTCAACAAAACACCGATACCGTGGATGCAGTTGACACTGCAGCGGTCAACAGTATATGCAAAAGGCTCAAAGCCAACCCCGACGTGTATTTTGAGTACAACCTCCAGTGCACCTAGTTTTCTCTCCATTGATGAGAACACTTGACACATTTGTAGAATGTGGTCATAGGCTCATCGGCCGATCTGATCTGAAGTTGGAAAAAGTATGCTTTGGTACCACCACAGGAGTCTTGAGGACATTGTGCAGTAGTTTGGTCGACGTTGTCCCAAGCTCCCTCTCCACCCAAGACATCATCAACCTCTTTTCTGTCGAGAACCTTTTTATCGTACATTTGGAACCCGTTGATTTTGAACTCGTAGGGACATGTCGGGCAGCTGAACTTGTTGCAGTCGCCATCCTCCAGGGAGATGAGAAGCATGTTTGAGCAGTATGGACAGAAGGACAACATGATGAAGAGATGAGGTAAGACTGAGATGCACCGAGCGTTGATCTATGGCCAGTGCGGGACGACCCGTGCTGTGCTCGCACCAGCCAGAGCCATGGATGCTGCGACTTCCTGGTTCTACTACCATGCACTCGTCTTACTGCCACCGCTCGTCCTACTGCGACCGCTCGTCCTACTGCGACCGCTCGTCCTACTGCCACCGCTCGTCCTACTGCGACCTCTCGTCCTACTGCGACCTCTCGTCCTACCGCACTGCACCAGCGGCCCACTGTCCCTCGCCTTATTGTCGCCCCAAGATTTCGAGACCGCGTTTTCACCACCATGAAAGGTCAAGACAAAGACAACTACACATCTGGCGCCCAGGAGCCACCTCGACTGCCGTCGACAGTGCTCTTGTCTCCTCAGAAAAATACCATTCCACACAGGTCTCCTTTCAAATCTCCTCGAAAACCAAACACCCCTTCCAAAAGTGGCCGACTAGATATTAATCTCTCGCCAGTGAAAATTTCACCAGTGGTTACTCCCCGTGGCAGAGCAGGACTTCGATCCCCAGAAAGAAGAACGGTATCCGATTTGGATAGGTCTGCTGTCAAACGAGCTCACGCCACCAGAATCAGCAAAATTTTGGCCCAAGAAGATTCGTTCGAAGACGATAATATCTTGGATGAACAAGATCTTGAGTTGGCCGAGGCAATTATCAAGGACTCACGTGCCACTGAACAGGGATCCCCTGTTAAGAGACGAATTACTTCTCTCGGTGCATCTGGATCTTCTTCACAAGCCCAAGCATCTCCTTTCATAGATGGGCCCAAACCGCGTAGACCCAGTTTGGATCTCAGTGAAGAAGACTCCGAAGAAGACGTGTATTACGGGCTGGACTCTGATGAATTGGAAGACGGTAGTGACTTAAGTGGTGATGCAGACGATTCCGACGAGGAGTTCGCTCCTTTGCCCAAAAAAAGAAGAAACAGAGTCCATGGGGAACAACGACCGGTAAAGCAGAAGAAACAACGTAAATCTGAGCCTATAAATGACCTTCTCGTTGAGCCAAAACCAATAGATTGGCTGGAGGCAGCTGAAGTATCACCAAGGAAACATATCTTGTCCATATTCCTCCAGGACGATGAGGAAATGGCAATTGCCAAACCAAAGGAGGTGAAAGCAGAGACCAAAACCGTAAAGCAGGCAGTCGACTTCGCTGAACTAGATGAAGAACAAGACACGTTCATAAGCGGGATCGTATCAGAGGATCCCAAGAGCACAAAGGATTTCAGTCAGCGACTCCCAATACCACCGGTTCTCAAAGACGGGTCCATCAAGCCCTCATATATTGCTGAGTACCTTCCCAACATCCAGTGGTACGCCCCGGAAGCATCCCTAGCTTTCGATGAAAGATCCTCGGTCCATCACGGAACTGATGGGTATTTCGAGCAAAATGCCCACAGAGAAAAACATTCAGTGGACTCGCTTAAGAGACTCGGAATCGACCTCAAGCAAGAAGAATTCATTAACAGCGCTCTCATGCTTGACTATTTCATGGCCGAGGAGAAGATGTTGCTTAAGAAAGTGTACCAGCTGCTCTATAAGCAGTGGGCAGTGGAGTTCCACGAAGGTTTCAATCTATGTTTCTACGGAGTGGGATCTAAGATACACATCATCAATGAATTTGTCAAAGAGTACTTGGTCAATCACATCGTGCATGCACACCAGATCACCGACCCAGACCAGTATCCAAAAGTACTTGTGATCAACGGGTTCAATTCGGCAATGAGGATGAGAGATATCACGAATGATATATTGGAAACCGTGCTTCCGTATAAGCCCAAGCTGTGGGTCCAAAGAATTCCACAGGAGGCGTTTCCTGTCTTGTTCAAGTTGTTGAAACGGTATTGGGAGTCCCAGCCAAAGACTCAGTTCACTCGGCCCAGAGTACTTATCGTGGTTCACTCGTTGGATCTGGAAGGTTTCAGGGACCCTGAATACCAGGGCATTTTCTCCCAATTAGCTTCGTTCCCGGATATACGGTTGTTGTGTTCTATCGAACACATAAATGCACCGTTGCTCTGGGACGACACGATGCTCGAAAGATTCAATTTTCTCTATCACAACGCCACCACATACGACTCATACATAACCGAGGCATCCCAAAGAAATAGCATCACTGTCGTGAAAGAGAAGAAAACCATCAGTAGCAGAGGTGCCAAGTTCGTGTTGAGCGCATTGAATCCTCGTTCCAAAAAGATCTATAAGATATTATTGGAGCTACAAGTGGCACGAATCAAAGAGTCGAACCACAAACCCGGGCTTGAAGAAACCAAGGGAAGCCTTGCTAGTGCCATAGAATTCAAGGTGCTCCATCAAAAGTGTATGGAGCAGTTTATCTCTGCCAACGAGATGATCTTCAGGTCGATGCTTACCGAGTTCATCGAGCACAATATGTGTGTACTTACGAAGGACGACTCTGGATCAGAAAAAGTATTCATCCAGTATACCATGCTGGAGATGCAAAGGATTTTGAAAGATTCTTTCAAGGATTCCAAGATGTAACTACGCACGCATGAATATTCACGACCTACCGAATAACTAAATAAAACCTCTCCCGAGACCCACCACTCCACACAGTAGCCGTGTTTGTTTTGTATCCGCTTCGTATCCCTTACCCTCTGGTCGCTCCGTCTCAATCTCCCCCTATTCACCCACATTCGTAGGCCAACAAAAAGTGCCACCCTTTTCGCTTTTGCAGCCAACACTTCGCGAGCATTGCCCAGTATCATTCGCATTCAAGGATTCACCATAAAGGCCAATTGGCATTGGCAATCTTAAGCGAACATGGAACCATTGGAAAGGCTTGCAGAAGGAAGCCAGTTGACTGTAGGGTCACACAAAGTCGAGATCCTCAATTATCTTTCAGAAGGAGGATTCGCCCATATATACCGAGTTCGTATAAGCCCTGAGGAAGATGGTAATCAAATCGCATGTTTGAAACGAGTGATTGTTGGTGATAAAGGCGGACTCGACCAATTGCGTAAAGAGGTTGATGTCATGAAGAAGCTAAGGCACGCCTCTCACATAGTGAGATACTATGATTCCCACGCCGAACGGCTTGACTCTGGTGCTTACCAAGTACTTGTATTAATGGAACTCTGTCCTAACGGTTCATTACTTGATTTGATGAACGCAAAAATAAAAACCAAGCTCAACGAATCAGAGATCCTTACAATCATGTTTGACATTAGTAGAGCCGTTTTTGACATGCATAAAATGAAGTTGATTCACAGAGATATTAAAATCGAGAACGTGCTTCTTGATACTAATAGGAGATTCAAGCTCGCCGATTTCGGGTCCACCAGTGCTCCTTTAATGCCCCCACAATCTCAAGAAGAGTTCCAAGCTCTCACCCATGACATCACCTACCAAACCACGCCCCAATATAGGAGTCCGGAAATGCTCGATTTATATCGAGGTATACCGATTGATGAAAAAGCCGATATTTGGGCTTTGGGATGCTTCTTATACAAATTGTGCTACTACACCACCCCCTTCGAAGCCAATGGCGACATTGCTATACTCCACGCATCCTTTCAGTTCCCTGCCACTCCTGTTTATTCAGGAGACTTGAAGAACTTGATTATCATCATGTTACAGGAGAATCCTTTCTTCCGTCCAAATATCGTCCAGGTGATCAAGTTGGTGTGTAAAATCACCAAGGTGGAGTTTGATACTTTGAACATCGATGATATTTACGAACAGGGCTCTTATGATTTCCAGGCATTGCATTTATATCAACAACAAAGACAGCAAGAGTTGTTGAAACAGCAGCAAATCTATTTCGAGCAGCAGCAGAAACAGCAGCAGAAACAACAGGCGCAGTTGAAGCATGCTCCACGAGCGGTACAACAAAACCAATCTGCCCCTGCCAATCTGCCACCGTCAACACATGACGTTGCCGTTCAACAGAATCAACCTTCTCAAAATGGAGTTGCACAACCACATTCACCACGTGCACCTGCGTCTTCAAATCCCCATAATGATGGTCTGTCGGAGTCTGGTATTGAGGACGCTTTGGGTGAATTGGATATCGATGATATTGAACAAAGATACCCTTCACTTGACGACATAGACCCCAATGAAAAAACGTCTGCTCACACCGAAGCTTCTGTGATCCCTGATCACAACTCCCATTCACAACCATTTGTGCCCCAGCCAGTCGCCCCTCCAGTTCTTTCTAAAGCAGAACTCCTGGGCCTCTCTCCCGAGCATGTTCAACAGTATAACCGTGACCACCAAGCATACCAGTACCAGTTGAACCAATGGATGTTCTACCAACAGCAGCAGCAACAGCATCAGTATCAGTATCAGCAGCATCAGCAGCCCATTGCCTATCCACCAAGCACGGCTGCTCCAGGATCAGCTGCAGCCTACTCTGCTCAATCACAATACTCACAGCGTGCTACTCTGTCTACGTCAAGAAAGTCGACAGAGTTTGAACGCAAAGAGGCCTGGGAAAAGTCTGAGTCAAAAGCACCCGAAGAAGCACGTAACTTGGCTGATGACATATTTGGTCTGAAATCCAGATCTCCTGGCGATGCTCTCCATTCCAGGTCTCCTGGTGACAGTGTACAAATTCCACAGAAAACTGCACAAAGCGTCAAGTCCGAGCCTGGAAACAAAGTGGATATCGACAGTGACGATGACGAAGCTGTTTTTTCCAAACCACCTCTAGTGAGACTCAGCAAAAGCAACAATTCCTCCGAAACCAACCTCAACTTCAACGAGCCCACGAACTCCCAGCATGAAGTTTATGGGGATATTCAACCTACAGAACTAGAATTGCTCCAAGGGTCTGAATTGCCTCAAGGGGAAGAGTTCAAGCTGTTCACCTCTGAGTATCCTGAGATACCACTCTTCCATGAAGATGGCCATAATCCACCGGGAACGAAGAAAGATGAAAGAAGTAGTCTAAAGGAGAACCCTATCACTACACGTGTGAATGCCGAGACTGATAATCCTGGGTTGAAGACTGTTCCAAAGCCAAGTTACCCGATACTTTCCGACCCTCAAGCTCCTCGTGCTGCCAGGGAAGTGACACAAATGACGCCGTCGAATTCTTATTCGAACCACCAACCAAAGCCGCAGCCACAACCACATGTGTCGGCACAAGTACAGGCACAGGCACAGGCACAGGCACAG
Organism: Yamadazyma siamensis; assembly: GCA_030581535.1. Classification (NCBI taxonomy): domain Eukaryota; kingdom Fungi; phylum Ascomycota; class Pichiomycetes; order Serinales; family Debaryomycetaceae; genus Yamadazyma; species Yamadazyma siamensis. The sequence goes on from JAKTTO010000007.1 coordinate 75,384, forward strand.
GCACAGGCACAGGCACAGGCACAGGCACAGGTACAGCCCCAAGCTAAGAAACAACCTTACGGAGTGCTTCACAATCAGGGTATTCCAGCTTATTCTGAGCCACTTGAAAATCCAACTTTGAGGACATCTGCAGGTGCAATTCCATCGGGAAACGCCCAAAGTGTTCTCAAAAATCCATTCCCTGAAAGAGCAAGTCAAGAGACTAAAAGGACCAACCCGTGGGGAGAGTATAGGAAATCATCAGCCAGTGAGTCACACATCAATCAAACTCTCCAGGATCAGCTGAGGCATCCTAGTCAACTGAACTTACAGCCTTTACCCCCAGATGTAGGCCGGGATTCACGAAAGCCTTCCGGCGAAGAGCCAAATCTCATTGACCTAGAAGTCGGACTCGAATCGGCGTCCACGTCGTCGTTAAGTTTACCTGTTAACTCCGAATCGCTCATAGATTTAGATGGCGATAAACTATCCAAGGCAGAGAGACCCCACTTCAAGAACCGCAGTTCCCATGTGAATCCGGTAGAGTTCAGAGTAAAAGAGGAAGTGATAGACTGGGCTTCAGACGATGAAAATCCAGAGCATTCAAGTGAAATGAGTAGATTGGCCATAAGAAACTCTTTGAAAAAACAGCCTCGAAAGTCCAGTGAACACAAAAGATCAGAGAGTAGCAGTAGTGACAAAAAGAGGCTATCGAGGTTGATACCGAATTCAAGTTAGATACCATTTAGTTTCTATAGATTGATAGACACCGTTGATTGCAAATCCCAATTCGCATCGCAGCCGGAACCAAAAAATTTTATAGGTGCAAAAACTAGTATCACTAATCGTGTCGATGTCTGAAGTTGAATTGAAGAAATTTCTAGCAAATTTGATATTGTTGGCACCCAAGAGCCGGTTCGAAACCCTTAATCTTCCTGAGGATTCGCAGTTGGTTTTACAGGCCGGTTTGTTGATATCAGACGGCAAATCATCTAGTCTTATTCATGGCTCACATTACGACCAATTTTTATATGGTGCTTCTGCACGTGCCATTCTAGATAAAGTGGGCTCCCAGGACTTTGAGTCTGTTGTCCGTGAATATGTTGCCGACATAAGAGTGCAATTGAATGCATCATACGGAATATATGGGTCTATTCATTTCCATCTTCTTGCGATTGCATTTCTTCAGACCTTCATTCAGCTCAACTTCACAGGACCAGCAACCGAACCATTCAAAGACAAGTTCTTTCCTGGTGTAGATGACACTTTTGTCCAGCGCCTGAGTGTCAACTTACTTTCCTTGGAAGGGCAAACACCTTATGATTTGATGACAGAGCCTTTCTTATTTGTGATTTCGTCTTTGATGTTTGAAAGTCTCACGGACACCAACGTTTCGGTATCCTTGGTCCACTCTGCAACTTCCGTTTCCGTCGAAGAGGCCACACAGTCAACAGTTTCCTTCTGCACCCAAAAAAAGGACCCGTTATCTGCCAGTATAAGATGGTGGAGATCTAGGCTTTTACAAGTACACTTATCTCTCTTTTCAGAAGCACCTGGAATCATTCCCACGATCTCCACCCTTTTATTGGAGCCGGAAATTGTGAACATTTTGTGGTCTTCTACAGACGGTGATGTGCATTTACAAAGGTACTTACAACTCACCTTCTATCTCGAATCCGCTAGAATAAGCATACACAGTCTGACTGAACATCTTGCGATCCCCTTACTTAACAAGGCCAAGGATGTCTCTGAGTTGTCACTTGTGCTAACAGGTGCCAGAGCCAAAAGAACAAAATATCAAAAGTTTCATACTTCCAACCTTATAGTTCTCGCCAAGAGTGGTGTGCAAGATTTGTATGAAAGTGAAAATAACGAAGAATCTCCCGAAAGCCACGACTTGAACTCTGATCTCCTTCTTGAGAGACCTCACTTCGAGTCTTTGGAAGATGTGGAAATGACAGATGAACGCAATACCAAGAGAATCAAATTTGATCCTACCGGGGTGGAAGAAGATTACGAACAGAAACTTCTTCCTATAGCTCCCAAACAAGACGATATACCTGTCGCTTTGAGAGACTTGGATCCCAACAACCAGCCTTCTTTGAATGAGCTTGATAACATTCAGCTTCTTTTGAGGCTCACGACTATCAAACAAACCTCTCCGTCAGGCCAAGCACTTGTGGAAGAAGAATTGATGGCATTGGTGAGCCGGATCCTTTTCATTGACTCCAAGCACGTGAACTGGACAATTTTCTCCAGAGCGTTGTGGGAAAGATCTCTTTTAGAGACAAACAAGGCAAAGACAATTGAGAGAGGTATCTTACAAATGACATCGTTGGTGGAAGAAATTGGCATCAAAATCAAAACTAGAATCATCCCTCAGGCTCAGGACCAACAGGATATTAGTCCAGCGTCTTCGAGGTTGAGGTTCGTACACCAAATGCCATTGGTTCCGCAATGGAATTTGGATATGCAATTGGCTGAGAAGTATATGTCCATTGGTGTGTTGCGTTCTGCTCTCGAAATCTACGAGAGACTTCACTTGGTGTGTGAACTGGCCCTTTGTCATGCAGCTGTTGGAAACGAAGCTGAAGCAAAGCGGATTTTGGTAGAAAGAATCCAGTCTAATCCTCAAGACGCTCGTGCTGTTTCTATACTCGGGGATATCACCTTATCCCCTGACCTTTGGGAAAAAGCATGGGAGATTGGGAAGTACCACAAGGCCAAAGCTTCATTATCAAGATACTATTACAACCCACCAGCCGACTCCGGCTTATCAAGAAACGTCCTTTTGGCTATCAAACACATGAACTTGGCTTTACAAGCCAATCCATTGAGCTTCGACAACTGGTTTTTTTACGGATGCTGCGGTTTAGAAACAGAGCAGTACGAGCTTGCATCGGAAGCTTTCACTCGTTGCGTTGCATTGGACGATACCAGCTCCCACTCATGGTCTAATCTTGCCACATCTCTCTTGAGACAGGATAAGACCAGACCTGCATTCAATGCTCTCAAGAAAGCTTTAAGAGTTGCCAATGAGAATAAAAAGTCATGGAAGATTTATGAAAATTATATGATTGTGGCCATGAAACTCCACGAATGGAACGACGTTCTCATAGCAGCTCGCGAGTTGATCAACGTGAAGTCTGAAGGAGAGAAAAGCATTGACATTCCTGTGATTGAAAAACTTGTAGAGATTCTTGTTTCCACAGAATACCCAAAAGAAGGCGAGAGGCTTAGTCACTATCAGTCTTCTTGTATCGACCTCGTGTGTAACACGCTTCCTAAAGTTATCACCACTTCTTCGAGGTGTTGGAGAATAGTCGCAAGAGTAGAGTTATGGAGGAAAAAGCCATGGGTGGCTTTGGAATGTCATGAGAAAGCATACAGAGCGGTTTCAAGCAACCATGAACTCGACACAGACGAGGGAATCTGGAATGAGTCGGTGGAATCATGTTCAGATCTCTGTGCTGCTTACGAGTCCCTCGGAGAATTGCCAGGAAAACACGGGGCCGGCGACTTGGTTTGTTCTGACTGGAAATACAAAGCTAGACAAACCGTGAGATCACTCATGTCTAAAGGTAGAGATATGTGGGAAGATTCAGAAGGCTGGTATAGACTACAGGATTTGAAACAAGAGTATGCAAATTAAATATGTATTATAGGTTAATGTCATCCACCACTTTCAAGTTATCAAATGTAAACGAAGACACTCTCTTGTCGTGTGTCCGGGTCTTTTGGGGTTCTGCTACCACTTCAGAAGTCAATCCACTCTCAAGGACTGCGAAAACCCGATCCCATTTGTGGGTATAACCGTTTATATATTGGTATAGCATTCTCAATGAAAGCACCAGCACTGCCCTCAAGTACTCCGAGGAATCTAGTCTGAGAAAAGTCAAGAAAATGTAGGAGAACATCATGTGTGACTGGTATTTAAGGCCCTCGTACACGTAAACTGGCACCAATGCTAGTTCACTAAAAGCAGCTAATACGCAAATGGACTCTTCGAAGTTGCCATAATATGGAACAAACTTCTTTGAAAGGATGGGGTCTTCGAGCATAAATCCAAATAAATGCACAGCACAATGGAAAATGGAGTAGATCACGAAGGGAATTAGCTTCAACGAATTGCGATTGGATGTCAAAAGAAGTTCTGACGTCGCAAGTAAAAACGTATTATCTGATCTGACAACAACGGAAACAGGAGCTTCATCGCCTTTATTCCTTTTCAGTTTCACTAATATTGACATGTGGTGGAAACTCACAACCGTGTAGGTTAGCAAAATTGACAATCCGACCAAGGTGTAGTTTTTGGAATTGGGTTTCACCCGTACAGTATCCGATATCACACCCAGGAAAAAAAGCAAGGTCATCAGGTGACCAGTTAACCACAAGTATTTCAGCCAGTGGTAGGACATACTCTTTTCTGCTAACCATCCGAGGTAGTCAACAATGTGTGATTTCAAATATGTATGGTTTTGCAACCACACCCCTAAGTACGCAAACAAATTGTTAACGCAAGACAAGAACACCTCTAATTCGGGAAATTGCATCAAGTCACGCATCTTGGAAGCTACAGTGGATCTGTGTGATGTGTTTGGACGTGACACAATCTTGTTGGGTAAAGAAACGGTGGTGGGCATAAACAGTTGAGACGAAATTGCAATTTGCAGCCAAGTTCAGAAAAGGAACAGATTGGTGAAATTTGCAATTTTGCAAATTCGCAGCTTTAAAAACACAGCCTGAATTAGGTAATGTACAGCACGTTAGGTAAAAATCGGCCCCTATACTTCGGTCTGGTGGAACCTATCACCCAAAGATCAACCTATACACAGATGCAGTTGGATAAAGCAAATGAAACTACCAACAAGTGCTAAAACGTCATGTTTTGGGTGCAAATGGAGCGTGTGTCAATCAATACCTTCAGCCAAATCGCGTTTCATAATAAAAAATTAAATCAGTCCTCTGACAATGGTAGATGACAAGTATATCGGATTAGCATTGGCGATGTCATCGTCTTTGGCTATCGGAATCTCTTTCATAGTGACAAAGAAAGGGCTTATGGATACCTCCCAAAAACACGGCAGTGATAACGTTCAAGGTCATGAATATTTAACAAATCCGATCTGGTGGGCTGGTATTATCACCATGGCAATAGGAGAAATTGCAAATTTTGCTGCCTACACATTTGCTCCTGCAATTCTTGTGACGCCATTGGGAGCGTTGTCTGTTATCATAGGAGCTGTTTTGGCTGCCATTTTCTTAAAAGAAGAATTGGGTACATTGGGGAAAATGGGTTGCGCTATTTGTTTATTGGGATCTGTGATTATTGTTTTACATGCTCCTCCAGATAAAGAAATTGATACCGTTGATGAGATCTTGGGTTATGCCTTCAAACCGGGATTTTTGTTTTACTGTTTTTTGGTCACCTCATACTCTTTGTTCACCATTTACAAGATTGTTCCTAAATATGGACACACAAATCCTATGATTTACATTTCTATTTGCTCTTCTGTGGGAAGTATTTCAGTTATGTCCATCAAAGCTTTTGGTATTGCCTTGAAATTGACATTCCGTGGTAACAACCAGTTTACTCACTTGTCCACATACTTCTTTATTGCGGTTGTGGTGGTGTGTATCTTAACACAAATGAATTACTTCAATAAGGCATTAGACCAATTTGATACCTCCATTGTCAATCCGTTATACTACGTGACCTTCACCACTTGCACGTTGGTAGCATCGTTCATTCTTTTCAGGGGGTTCAACACCACCTCTGCTGTGAATATCATTTCCTTATTGATTGGGTTCCTCATCATTTTCTCAGGAGTTTACCTTTTGAACATATCCAGAAAAGAGAACGAAGACAGAACCAGAGAAATCTTTGGAGTGCACAACGGTAAAGACATTGGACCTATGGACGGTGGTATTGCCGGTTTCCAATCTTTAAGAAGATCCATGCAAGCATCAAGATCTGAATATCAAGATGAAGAAACTGTGGGATTAAGAAGATTTGACAGTTTTGAATTGGGTAGTGATGATGATACCACTATTCAACCAACCCATAGAAACTGAGATCAACCTCTACAAGCGTGAAAACCATGATTCATGATTAAGTGTACCATACAGGGGCAGAGAATGACAAAGAGCACTCCATCTACAGAAAGTTGTGATCTAATATATATTTTGTTCAGACAAGCTAGAACCCTAATAAAAATACACTCTTATGAGAACATGCAAATTAAATATCGTCAATATCCAATTCTTCATTATCACCTTCATCGTCATCAGAATCCTCTGCTCCGAACTCGAAATTGACATCGTCATCTTCGTCACCTCCGAAGGTGTCAGTTTCATTAATCTTTGCGTTCTCTGGTAATTCTCCTACATTCTTCAATGTTCTTGCTTCGTCAGAGTTGTATTTGTGGATGACATCACACTGTCCGTCCTGGAATTCTCTCAAGGAGACCAAGATGATATCTCCTTGTCCCATCCACACTTTCTTTCTTAATTTACCTCTGATGTGAGCAGATCTTTTGTGACCATCGAAACAGCTCACTTCTAATCTACCGTTACCTAACATTTTGGTGATTTGAGCATATTCTTGTTGTTCTTCTCTGTAAATCAACTCTCTCTTTTGTCCAGAGTTGTCGTTTTTTCCTCTTCTTCTATTTTTTCCTCCTTTACCTTTACCAGTTTTACCCATGTTGTAGATACTAGTTTTTGCTCACAAGGAAAAAATTTTTTTCTTTCGATACTCAATTCGTGTGCAGGAGTAGTGCGAGTTTATTTACTGGAGGTAGTTGTATCATGGACTCATTCGATGTAAACTCCCAATTCATCCTGCTTTTGAGGAGTACCAATCCTTCAATCCAGAGCCTCAGGAAGGTGTCTCACTTTGCAATCAAAAACTGGGAGCATGAAGATTATTTGTTCCCTTCGATCATGGATATTCTCAGCGATTCTTCAGTGGAAATCAATACTAAAGCAACAATATTACAGTTTATCGATGTTTTGGTGAACGAATCACATACCATCTCCCTGCAACCGAAGTCCGCATACTCATACCCATACATTCGCAACATCAAAGAGAACCTTCCCCAAATTATATTGAATGTTCTACCCGGTTCTAATAATTACAATTTATACAGTGTATTCACCAGTCTTCGAAATATATCCAAAACTTTGGACTTCGACTGCAGGGACTACGAGGGGAAGTTTGATGACTTGAATCCTAGTATATTTGATCAACAAGACAAAGAAAATATGGAACTCAATGTGCCGTACCCCGTGCCTGACTATGAGATTCACAGCGAGGGTAAAAATTCCTTAGAGAAAGCATGGGAACTCCTCATAAACAAGAGAAAGCAAAGTTATTATGAAAGGTTACGTCTCTTGAAGCATTCAGTTCCCGTTTCCCAGGATATCGAAGAGGAAGGGCTCTTCAGTTTGAAGCCTAAAGACAGAAAAGATCCTACTGAATTATCAAAAAAGCAGATTTTGATGAGGATGGAAGACGACAGAGAAGCTCATAAAAGATCCAAAGAGAGCTTGTGGATGGTCAATAGACCCAAAAATTCCTCGTTCGTGACCGAAGAAGAATTCGTCCACTACTACTGGGACAAGTACGAGGTCTTAACGGGTGACAGTGAAAAGGCATTGCTTCAAAGTATAGATGATTTCAATAGTGTCGTGATGGCGAGCTACAAGGATAGCCAATTCTAGGTCCCGTGTATTTCTATTTATGTATTCAATAATGACAATTACTGACGTAATTCGGGTACAACTGTAGATATTATGTTCAAGAGTTCGTTCCTTCCAGAAACACCATACTTTGCTGAGGTGCTCTTACAGTCATAATCCAATGCAGCGACAGTCAATACAGACTTTATGACATTTTGATCAGCAAGTGTATTACCGTAATTGTAATCAGGTTCGTCGATTGGTGTGGTACCTCCGCTAATGAAGAGACTTGCAACTCCGCTATTTTTTGGGACCTCCAAAGAAGATCTCTTTTCTTTGACTGGAGTTGAGGGTGCAGAATCCGCCACCTCTCTAGGCTTGAAGTCATTTACAGACTTACTGTTGTAGAAATTCACCAAAAAGTTCAACGCACGTAAACCGAGTTGGTTTTGTTGAATCACAACATTATTCCTGATCAAGGATGCATGGATACCTTCTTTTTCATCAAACAAATCATTAACATGAGATATCAAGTCGCCCATGAGATCTATGCTTCTCACACTATCTTCGTAAAAATTCTTTCCAGGGTTGAAAATGACGGTGCAATCCTCAACCTCGGCTTTCGAGCCTGGCAATCGCTCGACTTTGGCTTCCACAATTTGCTTCACTTGCGGCATCCAGTTTCCAACTTCACTCTCGTTAACTATCGATATCCACTTCTGGCTATCAATAAGTTTGATGTAAGCCCCATTTTCTGCTAATAAACCTAAATTGGGGACTCTTCTGAAAAAATTATCCAAGGTCAGCCTCTTCAAATAACTGCATAAATATACGGCATTTCTCTCATCTACCAACAAATCATTCAAGAGTGTGGCCACACGAGAAGGGGGTAAAATGTCAGAGTTCTTGAGATCTCTGGTTTTGATTGAAACAGGAATGTTGGGTTTGGATTCGGTAAGGTTGGATATAGCAGAGGCAGTCTCCAAGTTTATCAAAAACAAACGTTTTCCGCTATGGGTTCCCGTATAAAACTGTTTGAAAACGTCTTTGTTGAACCCTGACACATATGCAGTGTTCCTTTCGTGGTCAATCTTCCAGGCCTCGTTGATTGTTGCAATACATCCTTGGATCCAACTTTTGTAATCATGGTCAGTCACTACTTTATAACTGTGTTCCCACCTTCTTTGCTTCTCTTTTGGAGCCATGGTGAGCAGTTCATAGAATTTCTCAGAGAATCTCTTAATGTCCCAGGGGTTGATAGATACGACACCCGAGTCTCCATCCCCAAGCAAATTAGACGAACCTGTGAACTCACTCAACAAAAGTGGAGATTTCTTCTCTGAGGTGGCAATTATGAACTCATGAGACGTCAAGTTCAACCCTTCTCTCATGGATGAAACCACAAAAGCATCTGCTTCCATCTGAAGAGCCAAATACTGCTCGAATGTTATGTCCTGTTGTAACAACACTACTGGCATTGAAATGGAGATGTTCTCGGCCATGGAATTGATTCTGGTAACAATCTTCAGTACTTCAGATGCGTAGTCTTCATCTGATGCGGACCCAATACATATTTGGATCAAGACCGTGTTGTCAATATAAGAAGGATGCTTTTGCAAGAGCTTCTCATATGCGAGTAGTTTCTCCTTGATTCCTCTTAGTTTGTCCAATTTATCTCTGGAAACAATGAGGTTTTGGTTGCCCCATCTGCTTCTGATTTTTTGCCTCCAAAGGTTTACATTGTCGGATTTAAGGGTGTCTTGGAGACTAGTGGCATCAATTCCCACTGGTATGGTATTGACCACCGTGAAACGACCATCGTAGGTGATACCGTATTCATTGGCATCAGCAAGAAGAAGCCTGGAAGAGGTTTGGAGAAAGTGTCTCACGTACTCCTCAGTCTGGAACGAGATGGCATTGGCCCCCAACATTCCCTTCAACAACAGTTCTCTTTGGGCCAAACATCTGAACACTTCAGAAGAAGGAAACGAGACGTGTAAGAAGAGACCAATCTTAGCATGTGGGAGCTTCTCTCTCACCATCAAGGGCACAAGCAATAAATGGTAATCGTGAATCCAAATCATGTTCTGTGGATCGTCAGGGTCCAGGCCATTATTCTCACGATTATATACATCCACAATTTTATCAGCGACAGCCTGATTCAAAGCCTTATAGTAGCCCCAGGAATGGTCTTCAAAAGCTTTTGATTTGGGATTATCTGGAATCTCGTAATGCAAGGTGGGCCATAAGACCTGTTTGCAGAATGATTTATAGTGGCCAGAGAAAGTCTCATCGTTGGTGATAACTGCTTCTGAATTATACTCTGACTTCAACTTGGCAGCGATATCGTCTATGATGTGTTTTGGAACCTCGTCACTGGGCATTGCCAAAGTTCCTACCCATTTTCTCTTGGTGATGATTTCTTCATCGGCTGCTTTTTTCACGGCTTTGATCAACGAGCCGTTCCCCTTGGCAGCAAAGATGATACTCCAAGGGCTGGTTTCAAACACACTGGATTTGGTAATGACACCGTGCTCCAACTTGGGGTCTGAAAAGCCCCCAAAAGGAGCCAATTTGATTTTGGCACGAGGATTGGTGAGCTCATTGAAGTCGTTGTCCCAGTCGTCATTAGTATCACTATCGAAATCATAGTGACTGACTGACTTTGTGTCATCATCCTCTTCGGTTATGGGATCAATCAACGACGTGGAGCTGTTGTTCTGCAAAGACATTGAAAGACCAGATCTGGCGAGCGAAGAAAGGGCCCTCGAAGCCCCGGGAGACGTCAGGTGTTTAGGTAAATGGGAACTGGAGGTGCCACTGGATAAGGACGGGGACGAGTTCAAGGATGGGAGGTTTGTTCCAGACCTACTTATCTTCAAAGATGGCAATCCAAAATCGTCAGATTGCTTTTTAGGTTCCACCACCGAGCTTTCGATTCTGTGGCTGAACGTGGACTTGGGCTGGATGTAATGGGGCCTAAGCTTGTCATTGAGATTCTCTGCAAACAAATCCTGGGCGGTTTTGTCCTGAGCGTCGACTCCCTGGAGAAAGAATTCTTCCACCGAGTTAGGACCCTGGTCTCCGGAGAAGGACTTCCGGGTTCTGGGATTGGGAGAAGAACTGGGAGAAATCTGGCTGGAGTGGGCGATTGAAAGCGACGGCAAGATGGTGCTTTGGTCTATGGGAATTGGCCTTGTTCCCGTGGAACTGGTTCTCTTAGCACGAGGAATGGCGGGTTTAGTGGATTCCAACAGCTGGGGATACTCGTCCTGAGGACCGACCTCGAATTGAGCCGTATAAGGCAAGAACCTACACGTGTGTTAGTAAAGGAGACGACATGGATGCCATGCGAACTGTACATACAATGAACCGATGATAATTGTCATTTCAGTGAAAGGTGAGTGTTTGACTTGCTATTAGAATATCTGGAAATTTCTAATCGCGGTTTGTGATGAGAGCTTATGATGTAACCAAATTGGGAGACGGCCATTGTCACCTCAGTGTACAGATAGACGACCACGCCATACACGACCTCGTAGTGGAGTTGAATGACAATCACGGCCACTTACGTGAGGGCTTCTTTAGTGTCATGTCCACAAACCACATCGACTGCCAAATGGTTGCCAAACTACTTAATGGCCTACACAAACCGGTGGTCAATGGATACTTTGGGGTGCACCCGTGGTACTCGCACCTCTTCACGGTGCTACCACGTCCCCAACAATCGTCTCTGGTGCCTCTGTGGAAGAAAAGCCACTACCATTCGGTTTTGCAGCCACCTCCTCTGCCAGAGTTGCTTGAGGTACTACCACTTCCCATTGATTTAGACACACACCTACGAGCTCTAACACGACTCATTGAAACACACCCGGGGTCCGGCGTGGGGGAGGTGGGACTAGACAAACTCTTCCGGATTCCCACCAACGGATACTACGGCAACCAAAGTGTTGCAAATGACTCTGACACCAAACTTAGTGCCTGTAGAGTAAAGATGGAGCACCAGGTGCTTATTCTACGCAAACAGCTTGAAATAGCACAAAATCTCAATAAACCGGTCTCTCTACACTGTGTGAAAGCCCATGGCCCACTATACGACCACGTGACTCGACACCAGATCCCGGTGGTGATTCTCCACTCGTGGAGCGGGTCTGTTGACCAAGCCAAAAGATGGGTGAAAACGTACGAGAAGTCGTCCGGCAGATTAATGTTCTCGTTCTCCCACTACATCAACGGGGTGGAGTCCAAAAGGGCGTTTCTCCAGCAGATTCTCGAGATGGTTGACGATTCCCAAATCCTCACCGAAACTGACATCAGCATTGACAAACACATCAGCCACGACTACCTAGACCATCTTTTCGGGATCACAGACACAATTGCAGGACTCAGGAACTGGGACCCGTCCCAGGCGTGCGAGATCCTACATAACAACTTCAGTCTTATGCGTAGTTGATAAGCATTTGAATTAATGTATGTATTTGTCATTCAATTACTTCTCATTCAATTACTTCTCATTCAATTACTTCTCATCCATGTATTGGCTACATTACAATCAAGACTTGATGATGTCGATAATTTCAACTTATTTGTTATTCAATGTATTTGTCGTTCAATTTATCTCTCCTTCATTTACTTCTCCTTCATTTACTTCTCATTCATGTATTATCTACACTACAATCTAGACTTGATGATGTCAATAAATTCAGGCTTCAACGAAGCACCTCCGACCAAGAATCCATCAACATCGGCTTTGTCCTTGAATTCAGGAGCATTCTTACCATTGACACTTCCTCCGTACAAGATTTGAACCTTGGCAGCTTGTTCAGCACCAATGGTCTTGGCCAAATGTTCTCTGATTCCTTTGTGAGTTTCTTGAGCGTCATCAGGAGTGGCAGCCAAACCGGTACCGATGGCCCAGACTGGTTCGTAAGCAACAACAATCTTGGACCAATCAGAAATGATCTTGGAAACAGCATCCAATTGTCTAGCACAAACGTCCAAGGTAATACCGGACTTTCTTTCTTCCAAGGTTTCTCCGATACACAAGATCACAGAGAGACCTTGTTCCAAGGCAAATTTGGTCTTTTCAGCGATGAATTCATCAGATTCTTTAATAAGGGTTCTTCTTTCAGAGTGACCAGTTAAAGTCCATGTAGCACCCAAATCCAACACTTGGTTGGCGGAGATTTCTCCGGTGTATGCACCAGAGCCCTTGGTGTAAACGTTCTGGGCAGAGATTTCCACGGTTTTTTGGGTGTTCTTTTCAACTGCCAAAGCAAGGTATGGGGCTGGTGGGGCAATAACCACTTGAACATTTTCAGGTAAGTCAGCAGCATTCAAGTTGCTGACGATTTGAGAGACGGACTCCTTGGTACCGTTCATTTTGAAGTTTCCACCGACGAAGAATTGACGAGCCATTGTGATATTGTAAATTTCTTCTGCAATTGCTAAATATGTGCTAACCTGAGGGTTTATATACTTTGATTTTTCACAAGGTGCGAAAGGGCCACCATCATCCGACCACCCGATCACCTGTGGTGACGTGCCATCACCAGATTTTCCCACACCCGGTGGAAGGACCACCCCATGTCGATGGTTTGGACGCCTTGCAGGCCCGAAAGTCGTGCCATTAACTTTGACGACTGTGAGTTTATGGAGTTGGTGTTTCACCACCTGCCAGGTGCACTACCGGGGATTGCGTCGGCGTGAACTCCGGTCTCCGGGGTGTCAATACATAATGCTGAATAAATAAGATTTTGCCGAGGACTAGGTCCTTGGGCCATGTAAAGAGTGTGAAGAAGCATCAGTGGTTCTCTTGGAGCAGATCTAAACTGTTGAGTTCGCTCTGGTTGTCGTACTTGAATTTGGTGACAAATTTGCTGGCATAAGTGTTGCCGGGTGAGCATATCTTCTTGAACGCATCTTTGATCTGCTTGTCCTTCGCCTTCAGAAGCTTGATGGCGTTTTTCTGGGCCTCTATAATGCCTCTGATGTCGAGATCATCCACATTGAGTCCCTTGTTGGCGCTGTTGAATTCGACTTCATCCTGGATTTCCTTGGAAATGTCGTCGCCATTATCGATCTCGTCATCGTCAAGATCGTCCCAGGTCTTCAACGGCGTCTTGAGACAATACTTCTTGTCGACTCTCTTCATGATAAGATACTGGCAATGAGGAATGTTCCGAAGAGACTCAAACTCCTCGAAGCTCCATCGAAACCACTTCATCAAAAACACTCTTGCCCAGATGCCGTGGGTCACCAAAACCAACACGTTGGGGAAGTCTTTGTTTTGGAACTGTCTATGTAAACTTTCGTTGAAACTGGCTATTCTATCATAAACGTCAGCTGCACTTTCCCCATGAGGAATTCTATAAAAAAAATGACCATAGTGTGCACGTTCTTGCCAAATCAGATCCATTTCATCGGGAGTGCTCTGGAAGTTGCCGAAGTCTTGTTCTCTCATTCTGGGCTCTTCGTGGATGTCGTAGTCCACTGGCAAGTCTTTGATCCCTTCAATAATGTTATTACACGTTTGACGGGCTCGGAGATAAGGAGAGGTATAGAAAAGCACTGACCTCTTCTTACATTCTCCGTTTTGGTCTCCATCTCCATCGAACACAGACTGACTCAAGAAGTCTCTGAGAACCAACCCGGCGTTGGTGGCTTGTAGGTGACCCTTTTGTGTAAGTGCAACCTTATGGTTAGGAGTGAACCTATTGACCTCCTTGTTACAGTTCCCCTCGGACTCTCCATGTCTCACTAATAATATATACTAAAGTTGAGTTAGTAAACTAGAACTCCCACTTCTGTCATCCTCACTGTCAACATACCTTTGGCTTAGCCATCCTGCCAATATCCACTAAAGCTAATTCTATTCTTATTTGCGCGACTGGTGATTCGATATATTTGTATGTGATTTTAAAGTGCTGAAATTCGCGAGTTTCAGGGAAGGTTGCAAATTGAGGCTCACAAAGAGGCTGCAAAAAGTCACACAACTGGGAACTGCAATTTACATTAATAATACATAATGGACATTAGGCGGGCTGGGCGTAATTAGACACTTTTTCGGACGGTGTAATAGCTATGACTTGAGAGTACGGGCTGACTCTTCTCTGTGCAATGGAGAATTTATTTCTGTCCATATCCACCACTATGTGGGCACTTTTCAAGAAATTCATTCCAAGAACCCCTACCTCGGACCCGTACGGAGCCAACCCGAGATAGCACTTCTCCACATTGCTGTCTTCGTCGTACTTTCGGTACGTCATGTCTTTGAGAGGAACCTGAATCCGGGCAGCCCCAAAATTGAATACCACAGTCTGGTCTCCTATGGAGTCGCAGTGCAATGAGAAGGCGTCGCTTTGATTGTAAGCTCCTCCAACCTTCTCGGACACTGACCTGACAATATTGATGGGGAAGTAAGATACAAGAGACCCCGAATCTATGATCACAGTGTACCCGTATGGCCAAGTGATTTCGGGTGTGTCCAGGTCTTCTTGTTGTACGCCAATGCTGGTCATTCTCACAGTAATATGCCTATAGGCACTGGTGTCGCCCAGCCAGCCCCAGTTGCCCAGGGTTTTGATGATATCCATCCACCGCAAGGGCAACTCATACTTTTCGTGATCAATTCCCCCGAAAATGATTTTGCCCTTGTCATTTTCATCGTAATAGAGAGAGTAAGTGTGCGACTTTATAAGTCCCAGGTTCTTCAATGTCTCCACAAATGTATCCTCCCGGAACTCGTGGACTAAAGTGGTGGAGTATTGGAGCCCTGGGTATCCGAGTCCCAACACTCCCACGGGTGCACTGACGCTTTCTGCGACCCCGAAGAAAGCTTGGTACAACTGAGTTTCTTGGTCCCCGAGATAAAAATTGTCTCTGGCGAAAAAACCGGTAGCGTAAGTCAGATCACCGTAATTGATATTGAGTTCTTCAGCGGTGTGCATCAAGTGAAAGGTGTCAGACTCGTTGTAGGCAAACGACCCGAAGTCTTTACACACGGGCCTTCCCCACGCCCCAAAGCTGGATGCCGAGGTCGTGGGCGATGCAGTAGCTGATGGTGCATGGCCTGATTCTTGGGAGATTCCCAGGAAACTGGTGGTTGTGGCCCCAGAACTGGTAGTTGTGGCCCCAGAACTGGTGGTAGGCTGGCCAGACGCGGTACCGGATTGCGCGCCGTACGCCGTCCGCGAAACAACTCCTTCGCTGGCCGTGGGAGTGCCTTCATATACTCCATTCTCACCGAAGTAAAAACCGTCGCCGTAGTAGTCTTCGAAATAAGAGATGGTGTTCTCATCCCGTTTCTCGTTGGTGTCTACGCTACTGCTCTCGTGAACTTGCTCGATATTTATTCCATCCAAGTCGTCTTCGTAGAGAGAACACGAGGAATTCATGGCCGGAACCCACACGTCAGCTGACCCCGTATCTAACATTAATTCCACGGGCTCCTTCTTCAGACCAATCTTGACCTTGACGGTGTAAAAACCTCTTAGTGTGGTAGCATTCAAAGTCTTTGTGTTTTTCTTTTCCCATCTCTTATGGAGCTTTGAGCCTGGCTCGTTGAAACTGAGGTCAAGTGCCACATAATTCGACGCTACTAAAACCAAGGTGGTGAGAAACACCAAAATTCTCATTATGGCGTGTTGTCGAGATTGCAGGTTGTATTTAAATTACGAGGCCGGACCCACAAATCTCGTAAATGGGATGGGCGTGTGCGTGCGCGCACCAATGCCGTGCTGGGTCACAATAGTCCCCGAATCTCAATAAATCCGGAATTGTGACAGTGTCACTGACAATTTTTGACAATGCTTATGTCATGAAACATGTCTATTTCGTGGCTTCATCTAAATATACACTAAAATACATCTGATTGCATCAGATCGAAGGGGCGTTCGAGTTGGGAACTGAGGGCACCGAAGTACTTGGAATTGGTGGTTTGGTGTGTTTGTCTACAACATCAACAAGATAGTCATCCACGATCTCGTCCGTGATCTCAAACCCAACAAATCTGTCACTGTATGAGAAAATGAGATCATTGTTGAATAGGATCTGCGAAGTCACATAGATGACCTTATCGCCGTTGGCTCGCACGAAATCAAGAAAATACCATAGCCGGTCCAAATAACTCACAAATGTACTTTTGCACCCAAAAAAAATGTTGATAAAATGTTCCAAATTGGGGAATGCTTTGGTCAATAACTGAACAAACCTATCACGATCGTTATATTGGTTGAATTCAGGAAGATCGAGGAGATTATGCATGTCAACAAATAGTGTGAGGAAGGTTCTGTAGAGGGGGATCTTAGGTAAATCCGTTTGGTAGAAATCCATCGTAAACTTCTCGTAGAAAATTTTGAACTTACTCCAAATAAGATCGTGTAGCTTTTTCAAATTGATTGTCCCTCGCTGCCCAGATTCGTCGGTGATAAACCCTCTTAAACATAGAAGGAATAGTTGTTGGACTGTTGCAGAATGTACCAAGTACTCTAACGGAGAAAAAGAGTGGTTTTCCCCTAGGACCGCTAAAAGACTCTTCTTTCCTTGTGTTCTTTGGCTGATAATTGCATCCAAGAAGTAATAATGGTTTAACATCGCAACCATCGACGTACAGTACGTCACATATCTGAGAGATGGAAAGTATCCTTGTTCGATTTTGACCAAACTCAACCATTTGATGAAAACTAGGTTGAACAATTGATTCTCATAATACTTCAATGTCCGCTCGGGTGTGACCTCCACACTGGACATTGCTTTGAGTTTTGTCTCGTAGGCGACGGCATCAAATCCTTTGGCTTTGAACATATTCGTGTGCACGTGATGGTACGATTTTATGAACTCTCTCACTGACCCAGCTGGTTTAGAGTCGGTTTTGAACTCATCAAAATACTCCTTGGCGATGTTGATGAAGTTTCTGGCGATGGGGTCTCGATTTCCACTGAGATCTGGCCCATATACAAACGTCAGCATGCAAGTGTCGGGAATGATTGATCTCTTTAGCACATTGTTGGACCTCAATAGTGACGATTTGTATTGGAAGTACAACACATTCAACTCAATCAATCTGACACGGAACCAATATACCAATACAAGCTTGAACTCGCTCATCTTGTCTTTCTGCATGCTTGAAAACCCATCTAAGTTGGGGTTGATTATATGCTGCATATACTCCTTGTTGAACAAGAGGTTTGATAGAAGGTTGTTATATTCGAAATGGTTCTCACTGAGCATACACTCCTGGTGGTAGTAGTTGTCGATTTCGAAATACCACACCATCGAGTATACGATATCGAAAAGAGAATCTGCTTTTCGGGAGTAATCTTTGAATCTCTTACTCAACAAAATCCATTTCCCTATGACTTCGGTGTTGCTGTATGAACTGTTCATCACCATCTCGGGATGCAATAGTAATCCGGTGGCCAATATGGGTAACGCTAGAGACAAGGCTTTGAATTCGAATGAGCTCATGGACAACGGCTGAGTAAAGTCGTTATTCTTCATGGTGGTACAAAACTTCAAAAGGAATCTCAATATGGTGCTATAATCAACCACATGGAACAAGTCCTCTTTATAACTTCGAAAATGTGAAAGCATGAGACGGCATGCGGTATTGGAATCTGGTAGCGTCAATTTTAAAAAGTTTTTGTCATCTTGTTCGAAATAGATAATTCTTTGACAATCCTTGTCAACATCTTCAGAGAAAACATTGGTGCCTCCGTTCACATAATAAAGCCGAAGAGATATCCAATCCTCGCTATTTAGTTGTAATTGCACTTGGCGTTTCTCGAAATAGATTTCGATTTGACGTAGATAATTTCGGTCCACGTCTTTTAGATATTCATCGTCCAGCTGGGGTGGAGAACTATTGGAAGGCGATATACTTCGAGGATAATAAGCGTTAGCTGCTCCCGGAGGCAGGTAGTTGTTGTGTTGGGAGGAAGAAGACGAGGGTGTCTGAGGTTTCTTTCGTTTACTCATTCGTTCTTTACGTTCTTTGATTATTTTCAACTCGGTTTCCGAGGGAGGTTGGGGAGGAGAAGCCCGACATTTATCTTCCCGTTTGAATTTCTGACATGATGCACAAGGTAGCTGTAGATCACACTTGATTTTTAATAATTTACATGGACCACAACTATAACTTCTTCTTTGTCTTTTAGCTCGCACGTTATTCATGGTTGTGAATTAGTAAAAGATCAACAAAACTTGATGGAGATTCTCTTCAAACACATGTAAATTGCCAACTTAATGGGATGGGAACCAAAATGAATAGATAACTAATGGATTTTTACTTATAATCCAAGTGAATAATTTGTAGTCGGGGCTAGAACTTCCAATTCGAGGTGGTTTTTTCCGAAAACGCAAATCAAAATTAATGGTTGGAATTGGAAGTGGTCTGATATCACGAGCTAGTTGGGATGTGTCTGTTGACGTTACTGTATCAAGGAAGTTTTCGGTGGAGCTCCGGGTATAATTTTCAGTTGGAAAACCTCTGGATTTTAATTTATGGATGTACCTGATTTTTATCCTAAAGATGTGAAAAACTTGACGCGAACTAACAAGGTAAAAGCGTTGCATTTGAATAGCTGAAATTTATTGTTACACAAAACCATACTTGATTTTCAAGGTCTGAGAATTTTTTTGTCCAATGGAAGTGTGCGAAAATAAAATTATCAATAGTTAGCACTAATGTTGAAGAGAGTTGGTACAGGTTATAAACCTGCTAGATTACCAATTAGTGGGTTGGTGACCAGAAGATTCTTTCAGCAGTCTTTCATTAAATACAACACAAACTCCACCGACGATTTGCCCGACTTGGGGAAGTTACCCAGAAGAAAACCAGTGGAGAACCATGTTCCATTGGTTAATCCAGCTGAACAATATAAAGAAACCAGTGAAGAATTACATAAATTCGGAAGATACATCATGTCCTGTTTGCCCAAATACATCCAACAATTCAGCGTTTGGAAAGACGAATTAACCATTTATGTAGCTCCTTCTGCTTTGAGACCAGTAATGGTGTTCTTGAAGAATCATACTTCTTCTCAATTTAAAGCAGTCATGGATGTCACTGCTGCTGACTATCCTTCAAGAACAAACAGATTCGATGTTGTTTACAACATGTTGTCTGTGCGTTATAATTCTAGAATCAGAGTTAAAACTTATGCAAATGAAATCAGTCCTGTGCCATCGGTTGTACCAATATTCGCCGGTGCTAACTGGTATGAAAGAGAAACTTATGACTTATTTGGTATTTTCTTCGAAGGTCATCCTGATTTGAGAAGAATCATGACCGATTACGGTTTTGAAGGTCACCCATTAAGAAAAGATTTCCCAACAACTGGTTATACCGAAGTCAGATACGACGAAGAAAAGAAGAGAGTTGTCTACGAACCTTTGGAATTGACTCAAGCTTCGAGAAGTTTCACAGTCCCACAATCTGCTTGGGAACAAGTTGGTGATGGTAAAGACTTTACTCCTGAAACTTTCAAATTACCAACTCCTGAACCGGAACCAGAACCAGAAGAAAAAGGAGATAAGAAATAAGAATCTTAGACACTAGATGTTAAAAAATTCTATCTGCATAATCACTCACATGTAACTTAGAAATAAATTATTACCAACGTATTCATTTTGCTGTTTGCTACTTTGCTATTCATTACCTACCCCAATCTTAACTTATTGCTTGCAATTGGCTTTGTAGATTTCTCAATTCTGATTCCTTCTCTTGCAAAACACCCTGGAGCAAGTTCACCTGGCTCTCGATCAACTCAATGTCGTTGTTGACATCTGTCAAGTCCTTTTGGTTGGTAGTTCCTTTCTTCAAGCTGTTCAACTTCTCCTGTTTGTAATTGAATAGTAACTCGTATTCATGCTTGAGAATAGTCAATTCGTCTGATTCTTTCTTACCAGATTGTGATTCCTTGTTCGCTTTTTCCAATAACTGTTCCAAATTGGCTAACTCTCTTCTCAATCTCACTTCTTCCCAGTCAGTGCCCTCGGTGGATGAAAAATCGGTACCTGTTTCGGTCCTTGTATTGGATTGTCCGATTTTACTCAAATAGTCTGAAGCAAATCCTTTGGGTCCAGACCCGGAGCCGTTAGATCCATTGGATCCCGATTTCTGGGGCTTCACGGAAACAGAATTTATATCGTAGTTTGGTTGTTCTTTAGAAAAAGTGGCTCTCAAAGAAACGGGAACTCCTCTTGGGACTCTTTTACCATGCTCTCTTTGATTCAAAATATGAAGGAACACCAACACTTGATCCTTGTCGATGGTTTCAAACGACTTGGGGTTAACCAAGTTCCAAGCTGACGAGATGTCTGCACGAGGGACTTTCAGTAAACTGCTATATAAGCCTTCCAAGGATTCGAATCTTACCCTACCATAGTTATCGCTATTGGAATTGTAGATTGCTTCGTACGAGCTCTTATCTGTAGGTGATATATACCAGTCGAAATTGTCCGATAACTGTTCTTCGTCTGTTTCAGTATCGTTGCTTGAGTAGCCGCTGTTGAAGTCGTTATTGCCAGTATTAACCGCTTGATTAGCTTGAATAAGATGAGCCTTGGATGCCGGAATCAACCAGCTGGGCAATTCTTGGGGGATTGAGGAGGACTTATCATTGACAGAGTCGTAGATAAGTCTCATGGCAATACAGAATTCCTCGAAGTCGAGTTTACCATCATTATCTATATCACTCAATTCCCATATCTTTGAGAGCTTATCGTCACTCAATCGGGAGTTTTTGAGGATCGGCAGGACTCTATTTCCGTCGAGCTTTCCACTAACAGGATTTAATCCCTGAAAGATCTCCCAGTATTTCTTGATCTCCCAATCTTCTAAACGTGGCATGGGCTGTGATTTGTGGACGGTTCGCGAAACCCTAGAAATCGGTGATTAATCATTTGCATTTGGTAGAATGAGAATTGATTGCACAGTGAGTTGGGGTACTCGGGAACAATGGAGTGTCAGTACTTCTCCAAGGTCATATCAACGCCTTTTTTATTTATTATTACATTGTATATTAGCTATACCTAATGGTCTAGAGAAAACCCTATGGGAGAAACTCTATTTGTGTAGTGATTGTTCAGTTGGCTGTTTTTGTTTGTTGGTGTTTTAAAATTTCGGAGTGGAAGAACTATACCACTGGACCACGACGCCTGGCTCCCGGTATGGAAGAGATTTTTTGCCCGGTCGACGGAAACGTCCTGGGGCATTGTTTGGAAATTGCCTTCACCAATCGGGCGGTTGGTGTAGTGGTTAACATTTCTGCCTTCCAAGCAGGAGACATGGGTTCGATTCCCGTACCGCTCATTTATTTTTAATTTTTTTCAAACTGTTTCTGAAACAAAGTATTCTAAGGTTGGCCAAAAGACGCCTCAAAGTTACAGCTGTGCATAAGCTGTGCATAAAGGAATGCACAATTACTTTCATGCACGGAGAATTAATTTGCGATATGAAAAGGAGGTGAGTGAGGTACAAAGGAAAATATTGATAATGCAATTAAAGTTGTTGGATGTCATACACCACATGCCACACATCAGGAGCAAATGTTTTCACCTGGATCGTATCCAGCAATTTGAAGCCCTCAAAATAGTATAGGATTTTTTGTGCAAAATTGGAAATGTCTTCCTTATGGACATTTTCATGAACGTGGACCATGGCTTTGGCAGTCAGTGAGGCTGCCAACTGTTTCGCAATCGGCCAAGACTGTTGGGAGGAGGGGAGGAGACCGAGGTTGATGTGGGAAATGGGGATTTCCAAGGACCCGAAAATCCTGGTGATATCTCGAATGGAGTTTTCATTAGTGTCGTTAAAGATGTACGCCTGAGTGAAATCGTCTAAAGTAAAGTCGTTCACTTTGTACTTGATGTGGTTGAGCCGACAGTTTCTTGCTAATGCTTCAACCGACCACGGATTGAGCTCCCAACAAAGAATTTTGGCACCGTTCTTCAAGTAACTGAGAGTAAAGTAGCCGATCCCCGAGTATAAATCCACGGCCCATTGGCCCTGTAAATTTGTGAATGTGTCAAGCACACGCTTCTTCTCCTTGATATTACCTCGGGAGAACATGGTGTACAATGGAGCCCATGTTTGGTGGATTCCATTCTGTGTAGTGGTACACCAAAATGCATTTTTGAAGTCGTTTTCCGTGGGCAGATGGAGAGACTTTTCTGTGGGCAGAGGCCCAAAGTCCCCGTATAAGGGTAGGATGTTAACGGGAATTCTCATGGTGCTTGACTCAAGAATCGGCTTATTAATAGCGAAGTGAGTAGCATTGGGAAAGCACCGAAGACAGTATTCGAATAGACCCTGAGAATCTATGGCCAGTAACTCTTCTACCCACAAAGGATGGTCGAACGAGCCAGAATTAAAAAGCACCAACGGCTTATAAAACACCCATCTTTTTGGTACAAACGGCAATAAAGTGGGATTCAACTTTAAGCCATTGATCTCATAAAAACCGTTTATAGCATCCACCAAGGAATTGGGTGCAACAGCAGGAGAATGACAAGAATCGAGATCATAAGTTTCGTATTGGAGATTATAGAATTGCACCAAATCACGAATTCCCGATGTGGTTATATCATCGGCCAACGTAAAAATTTGAAAAACACCACCAACGTTGTCAATGCGATGAGATTTATTTAATAAATTATGCGATTCAAGAATTGATTTAATAGGTTTTATGGAGGAAGGATCATTGATCAACAATTTCAATTTCAATTTCGGCATCATCTGTAATATTTAAAGTTCGGGAGTTATCCATGTACCCCTTACATAAACCGTTGAAACTAAAACTAATACTGTAACAATTCAATAATGCGCATCATTATACCGAGATATATTTTTTTTGTAAATAAATAAAATAAATTTCACCACCAATTTTGCAAATTTCCGAATAAACAAGCTCTATTGCTAGAATAGGCAATTGTTGTTTATTATTTTAATACAAATTTCCGTTCCTGTACCGAAAATCATAATATTTCAATAATGCCTTGTGACTTAACTATTGCATTGGTTTTTATTGCCAATCAATAAAAAATTTATTGGTGCCCCTCTCATTTGTACCATCCAATAGTTCATGTTAACCGTTTTATTTTTGTTGCGGGTTTTGTGAGACTTTTTTTTTTTCATTTTCAATTACCACCACAATATATTGATAGTAACAGTTTCCAGTTCCCAATTTTCGATTTCCAACTACCAACCAATTATATTTTTTTATTTAGTTTGTTTCAATTGCATTGACTATTGACGTTATTAAAGTCCAATCCCATCATTTTTAGTGCTAATAATTCCAGGTGTTTGAAATCTGCTGCTAATATATCAAGATATTTAATCTTTACTTGTTAGTATTATCATCATCCTCATCGTTTAACTCGCTTAATAATTCCAATTAGCATCCATCATATCATAGTCCCTCGTCATTATTGCATTGCCTGTTGTCGTTACTGCTTCCGTCTCTAATACTGCTACCGATCACGATCCCAATTCCATTCCCATTCTCAAGACCAATCCCATTGTCAATACCAATTCCATTCCTGATCCAGTACTTTCCACGGCCATAATACCAATCCCACCGTGCCCCATTGACGTCTCTTGAAACAATTCCATCTAATGTCAAATCATTCTCATCCTTCTCCCTCAATTCTTCCATCGTCATCTTCACCGTCATCTACAGTCACTAACGATCCGATTTCTGAGTCGATTCCACCGAACCCTACGGCTCAGTCCCACACCACGGTGGTTTCCAATACCACGGCTCCGTCAAATAACCCTCCGGTGGTGAAACAACGAAAAGACCCCAAAGAGTCGGTGAAATCTGCTATTCATGGAGGCCGTGAAGTGTCGAATAAAATCCTTTATGTGGCCGGTTTACACAGATCCGTTGATGAGGCTTTGTTGTCTACCGTCTTCACCAAGTTTGGTACCACCAAGTTGATCAAAATCCTAAATGACAAAAACAAATTGGGGTTCAATTATGCATTCGTTGAATTTCACGAACCTCAATGTGCTTCGCTTGCATTGGAGAATTTGAATGGCACCCAAATCAACCACCACGAAATCATCATCAAGTGGGCTTACAATTCTTCCAACGCCAACTCCGTTCAGTCGACAGAGCCTGTCTTCAATGTGTTCGTTGGTGACTTAAGTTCCGAGGTTGATGACGGAAGTTTGCGTAAAGCTTTTGCTGATTTTGAGTCGTTAAGAGAGGCTCACGTGATGTGGGACATGCAAACCTCAAGATCCAGAGGGTATGGGTTCGTGACGTTTCTAGATCAGAACGATGCCCAAAAGGCAATCAACACCATGAACGGGAAATCGATTCTCGGCCGAACCGTCAGGTGTAACTGGGCTTCTCACAAACAGCACCAAAGAAAGTCCAAAGTCAGAACTCCTCCTACGAGATTTGGTACCGGCATTCCAGGGCCAAACCACAACCTCGGTACAGGAGTGAACTTTGACGGAGTGTCTCTTCCAGTCCCAATGCTGGTGCCTGTGCAAGTTCCCGGTCAAGGCTCCGGTCAAGTTCCCGGTCAACTAGCCGGTCATATTACGGGTCCCACGTCGGCCACGGTACCCATTTCCGGTCAGCCTGGTCAGCGTGGCCAGCCTGGTCTACCTTCAACCCCGGTGTCGATCCCCGGACTGGCACCTGTGGTTCATCCTGGAATCATTCCGTCTCCAAACCAAACACCGATTGCAAATGCAATTCACGAAGTTTCGCCGCAAATCCATGAAACACACTCACTTGCATCAGGTTCCTCGCCTGGATCCGCCAGTGGCTCGTACCCTGCGTCAGCAGACACCACCTCGTCATCCCAATTCACGCAAGAAGTTGTTTCGAAGTTCGAGATGTTGGATCTCAAAAAAGCACATCCGTCATCGAACCAACGATCTTTCGAGATGGTATTAAGGCAAAGTCCTAACTGGCAAACCACCGTTTATTTGGGTAACATCGCTCATTTCACCCAACAAGAAGAGATCATTCCATTGGCTCAAACATTTGGTTACATTATAGACTTCAAATTCCATCCGGAAAAAGGATGTGCATTTGTCAAATACGACAGTCATGAGCGGGCAGCGTTGGCCATCGTACAATTGGCCGGGTTCAACTTGAATGGTAGACCATTAAAATGCGGCTGGGGTAAAGAGAGATTTCCTTATAGACATTCTAACACCTAAAAGTTATTCCGATTATTAGCATTCCCAGATCATTTACAAAAGACGTTCCAAATTGCTTTACTTAACGTCATTGCATATTTGGCATATAGAATTTGTCATTTTTATTATATACTGTATTATTGTATTGTACTTTTGAGTTTGTATTGTACCTTTGAATTTGCATTGTACTTTTGAATTTGTATTGTACTTCTTGTATAGTATATCGCTTTCGCATAAACCCCAAAAAATTTTCTTTCACATCCACACCAAGTGATTAGCATCGACGATACAGTCATAGGATATAATAGTGAGGATTACTCAGACAGATCATTGTACTTACGGTGGGAGTTTTGTTAGCGAATGAAATTTCATTTTCCAACCCCCTTCATTGTCAAATCACTCGTCATTATATCAATTGTCATATCTATTTTCAACTTTTTACCTAATCCAATTTCAGACCTAGACATTGTGTTTGCAACTTCAGTATTCCAAAAATTGAAAAACTCGTTCTTTACCAAATCTGTTTCCACTTTATTCGTTGTATTTGTATCGTTATATTTGTTGAATAATCAATACTCCATTGTTGAAAAGTTGATGAACAGTTATAAATTCAACAACTCCAGATTCTCAAGACCGGTGAAAAAGTCAAAGGAAGTCAAATTTGCTTTGAAGAATGGCGGTGAGATCGGAGGAATATCAAATGACGGGAATACCTGTTTCATGAATTCGGTTATCCAATCCTTAGCATCTTCGAGTCACCTTGTGCGGTTCATAGATAGCTATTTGTATGACCAAATCGATGTCTCGGACGGCCACAAGCTGGAGATTTTGGGCACGATCAAACACAAGTCCAAACTACCTTTCACCAGTGCTTTGAAGACCCTTATCGATAATGTCAATGGG
Source organism: Yamadazyma siamensis (assembly GCA_030581535.1). NCBI lineage: Eukaryota > Fungi > Ascomycota > Pichiomycetes > Serinales > Debaryomycetaceae > Yamadazyma > Yamadazyma siamensis. Next base: position 102,115 of record JAKTTO010000007.1, read on the forward strand.
AAGTACGGTTCAAGAAGCAAAGAATTCTCAACCAAACCTCTCCTCAACAAAATGCCCAATGGACCTAAACAAAACTTCTTCTCGGGCTACAACCAAGAAGACGCCCAGGAGTTCTACCAGTTGGTGATGAACATCTTGGAAAAAGAATACAAAAAGCTGCATACTCCGGATCTCATGACTCCGGAACCGGAAGAGAAGTCCAACGACTCATACATCGACATCATCAACATCAAGAATTTCATCACTGGGTGTGACAATCTCGGATACTTGGGCAAGATCTACGTACCGGCCAGTCAAGTGGACCCAAACTTTGCCAACGGCGACCAAAAGGCCAAAGCTTTGGAACTTGTGACTCCAGTTGACGGAGTCACGGTCGAAAGAATCGGGTGTTTATCTTGTGGAGAAGTTGGGGGAATCAGATACTCTGTCAACAGTGGGTTGTCGTTGAATTTACCTAACCAGTCCCGTACATACTCTGGATTCGAGCTCACGGATCTCTTAAAAGAATGGAGCACTCCCGAGATAATAGAAGACGTCAACTGTAATAGATGTGGATTGGAACACACCCGGCAATTCCTCGTGGATAAGATCAACGAGTCCACCACCGAGAAGATCACAGAGCAATTCAAAATAAGACTTGGGGAAATAGACCAAGAGTTAAGCCGACACTGTGTTTCCGATGAAGCATTTGAAAAACTTACCGTAAAGCTGATGATCAAGAAGTCAAGGAAGTCAAAACAGATCTTGTTGAGCAGGCCGCCTCCTTTATTGGCCATTCACATTAACAGATCCGTGTTTGATCCCAGAACTTACATGATTGTCAAGAATAGCAGCAAGGTGCTGTTTCCACTGAAATTGAATTTGACTCTGTTCGTTGCAGAGCCCAAGGATATCAATATGGATGCCAGATTGGCTTTCAGAAAGCAGGACGAAGTACACAAACATGAAGATGGAGAGATAAGTGGAAATGGAGAGATAAGTGGAAATGGAGACCAGGAAGCAGTCGCTTCTGAGTCGACACAAATTGACCAGGAGCTCACAGGAAGTGAAGTTGAAAGCAGTAGCCAAGGTGTGCCACGTTCCGAGCCAGTTCCCGAGCCAGTGGATCCTCGATTGGTGTACGACCTCAAAGCCGTCATTTCCCACTACGGAACCCACAACTACGGCCACTATATATGCTACCGTAAGTACAGAGGCACGTGGTGGAGAATCAGCGACGAGTCCGTGTACATTGTGGACGAGGCCGAAGTCCTCAAGTCCCAGGGTACATTCATGATCTTCTACGAATACAACGATGGATCCAAGGAAGATCTCGTCGAATTGGACGAAAGTGACGAATCCGACGACGAAGAGAAAGAGACTGACTCTTTGAACTCCAAGCCCCAGGAAGGTCCACAGTTGAACTTACAAAATGACAGTGACGAAGACATGTACTCCAGCTCCAGTGATGAGAAAGAGACTCCAGAGAAAAGCTCATCAGACACCGATTTGGATTCTGATAAAGACGCAAAAGCCGGCAGTAGTGCCACTTATGTTGAGGAGTTTACTCCGGGACAGGAATTGGCCCACTTTTAAGTGCTACAACGCGATTCCTTCAGTTCAATCTGTGCTGTGTAATGTTTAATATTTATAGTTAATGAAAAGCGCGATGACGATGAGCATCTGGAAATTATGGTTCGGAAGTTAAAAGGCAGACACGTAGGGAAAAAAGGGTTGCGTGGGGCCCTAGCCAGACATGCGGTGCTAGAAGAGGAGACCAAGAAGCTGCAGCAAGCGCTCAAAGGCTCAATGGAGCAGAAGAAGATGAAGGAAAAGTCCATGAAGTCTGGTGGAAAGAATAAGAAGTCAAAACCTCAAACACAGGTTCAAAAAGGTATAGTGCCTTTTTCGTACGAAGACACTCTATTACTTGTAGGAGAAGGGGACTTCTCGTATGCAGTATCAATCGTGAAGCAAAATCTTATCGATCCTCGTAAATTGATTGCTACGTCGTATGATTCCTTGGAAGATCTCAAAACCAAGTATCCAGAAGTTGATTCTAATTTGGAGTTTCTTAGTTCGGAAGGAGTACGTGTATTGCATGATATAGATGCCACCAACATGATTGGCAGCTTCAAACTCGATACCAAAAAGGGCAAACAGTCCAGCATCTTTAAGAACTCCAGGCTCAATTATATCATGTTCAACTTCCCCCATACGGGCAGTGGAATGAAAGACGTGGACAGAAACATCAAGGAGCACCAGATATTGATGGTCAAGTACTTTGCCAGTTGTAAAGAGCTATTGAAAGACGTGAATGATGAATCAAGCAGCTCCTTTGGGGGATATGGATTCAACAGTGTCACCGGTAAAATCGTCGTCAGTCTCTTTGAAGGAGAGCCTTACAATTCCTGGACCATAAAGCTTCTTGCCAAGAGTGAGGGCTTTAAGGTGGAACGTTCTGGCCGGTTTGAATGGGGGATGTTTCCTGAATACCACCATAAAAGAACCAGCTCCGGCTTCCACGATACCACCAAGCCAGCTGCAGAAAGGGACGCCAGAACGTACATTTTTGAGCCTTGGACGCCTCCACAGAAGAAGTCACGCGACGACAATGACAGTGATAGCGACTAGAACACTAGAAGCAACAGCAATTTATGCCGGATACACTCTTACACAGTCTGTTAACACAAACTCTTCCTTGGTCAACGGATCCTTGACTAGATAATCTGGTGGCAAGGAGGTAGGAGGCCTGTTTGTGAGTTTGTCCAACAGGTAGATGTTGCCGTTGGGGAGCTTATAGGGGTTATTGAAGATGCTTGTTATCAACTGAGCGTATGGTAAGTTTCGACTCAAATTGAAAAGCTCGGGCGAACAAACAGGACAGCTATTGACCTTACCCAAGAACTCGTAGTAGTAGTTGGGGCCCCTCAACTTACGGTCTCCTGGACCAGTGGACGGAGTTCGGGAGGCATCATTCACAAAGATGGTGTTTCGGTGATTACAATAGCATGATTTCGTCTTCAAACTTGAGAGTCCAGTGCTCAAGTATATGAACAACGGGTAGTTTCTGGAGATTCCAAAGAGCTTGGTGAAGTCCTGGATGAAGCATTCTGCAAGACTCCTCCATCTGTCATTACTTAGAAGTCTTTCGTACTCGTGGTATCTGGGAGATTCTTTGACGAGATTTGTTGAAAAAGCACTGTCGCTGTGGTTTCCGCCGTCTAGAATGGCCAAATACACGAGCAATCCCCCGATTTCCTTGAGTTTATTGAGGTTCTTTGGGTGGCCTTCGTGTGGTGAAGACTCGAGTTTAACTACACCTTCATTGGAGCTAAGCTTCTCCTGGCAAAACCTTATGGCCTCGTCGGTTTTGTTCTGCTCTATCAACGACAAGAACTCGCAGTAGTGGATCTCGAACTCAAGATTGGAGTTAATTTTCTTGAGTGCAGACCGGTTTTCCTCGAACCACGAAATCACCAAAGAGAGATCGTGTTGTTCGATGATGGACACAAAAACCTTGTTGAATGTCTCAAGCAAGTCGTAGTCTATGAGCTTCATGTATTCGGGTTTGGATGCCGATAACAGCTTCAAGAGTTTGAGCCCCACACCTTTGCCAGATTTGGTGTTGGACTTGATTAAGTAGTCAATAATGAGCACATTCGTATGATCTCTGTACCAATTGATGAGGTTCGGGTGGTGCAAATCCAACACCTTATCGCCGTCAGTATTTTGTGCCGGCTTTGGGTCCTGTTTCTCTGTTATATCCGAGTCATCCTCGTTCTGACTAGGTTCCTCCTCAACTTTGGAAATGGCGTAAGTATCCAATTCCTTGAGATTGTTGAGCCTGGCCTTCAATCTGGACTGGTAGTCCTGATCCTTCTTGATGGTGAGTTTGAGTCTCTTTTCAAAAGTCTCCAAGCTCCTGATAAGCTTGCGTATTGTCTCTAGTTTCTGGGCCACTGGTATATTGGGGTTCTTCTGTAAAGCTGCTATGTCAATTGCAGTCTGACGTTTTTGCTTCTCCACGAGCTTCTGGATGGACTTGAAGTTCTTCCTGATAAGCTCGGTGGGGACTTTGAACTGGGTCAGGTTCGACTGGATATGGAAATTAAGGGTGGGTTCACTCATGGGGTAAGAGTAATGCGAGGTGTGAAAGGGTGCGAAGTACGGCAGTGGTACCTGTGGTGCGCCCGTGGTACCTGTGGTGCGCCAGTGGTACGGGCTCTCGCACGAACTGGTCGCGCCAACTCTTGCCTTGATCGAGCCTTACGCGACCAAGTCCAGTGGATCAATCGATTACACTGTCAGTGAGTTACCCACAGTAGCAGCCAAGCTCACCGGCATCTGCCAAATTCACCAGTATCCGCTAATTCCGGACCAGTGGCACCAATACACGTACCAACTCACGTGCACCTCAGGCTCTCCATTCCCCTTTCACGCGTCCTCTTCCAGTCTCTCGCTTCGTAATCTCACTCGCTCTTCTCATCTATACCAAAGCGCGTATCAATTTTTGCATCCTCTACGACAATGAGTTGGTATAAACCAGGGCAAGGGTCCAAGTTAGAGGTGCAAAAGACCCCTCCCAAGAACACTGACTATGTGCAGGTGCCCAGTTCTTCGCCTATAACCGTATCGTCTTCTCCTGAGGGTGTTGGTCTCAACCTTCCATCCATCAAAAAGATCGAAGATCCCAAATCTTTGGAAGGTAAAAGACAAGCTATAAGGTACCATAAAGATTTCCCAATGGTCCGAAAACGGTTCTCGTATTTACCAGAGAGCGCTATCTTCAAGGGATTTGTAAAAGGACGTGGAAACCTCAGAGAAATCACAAAGTTTTTGAATGACAACTATAATAAAGACGACTATTTGAGGAAGCAGCAACAAGAACAACAGAAGCACGTGCAACAACAAGAGTCTGAAAAGAGACAGCACGAAGTACAGCGTGAGCAAGCTACTCAGCAGATGGTGAGAGAGTATGAAAGACAAGAGAAGAGAGCACACTCCAATAAACCCGTGAACGATGAAGTTGAAATCAGCTTAGATGATTCCAATAAACGGGCGTTTTCTGACGATAGTGACGAAGAGCCCACGATAAAAGTAAGAGGTAAGTCTCGCAGAAAAGCCATCGAGTCGCCTGTGAAGCAAGAGTCTCATAGTACCAAAGTCGAGCTCTCCAAGCCCAAAATGTCCATCCTTGACAAGTATAAAATCCGTAAACAGGTGAGTATCGTGGATATGATGTCCCAGAAGCAGAAACAAGAGGAGCCAAAGAAGAAGCTCGTGAGGTTATCCAGTTTGAATGCCAAGGAGCTTCCTTCTTCTGCGACATCCAGGTCTGTTTCCCCTTCTCCGTTGGTTTCCAAACCTTCATTGAAGTCATTCAGCTTCAATGACGCGTCGTCCTCATTCCGCAAATCTTTGGACGGTAAGGTCATGAAGGTGTCGACGCCTGAGTACGACGAATTGGATGCGTTGGAAGAAAAAATTCAACAGAATAGAAGAAACAAAAAGGCCAAACGGCCCGTGGAGGTTTTCAGTGACGACGAATTCAGCGACGACATGTCTCAAGACGACTACCAAGGCGAGGATGGCCTAACCTCCATGGACGACAAAGTTCTTGAGTTCTTGAACAACGCCAGTGCTCAGGATCTCAGTGAAATAGGACATGTATCTCCCACAATAGCGGAAATAATTATCCAAAAGCGCCCATATAATAATATCTACAAGGTGGCTGAAGAGCACTTCGTGGACCCTAACGAAGATACCACCAAAAAGAGGAAGGTTAGAAAAGCATTGGGTCAAAAACTCGTGGAAACTATAGAAGGGAACTTGAAAGGATACCGTGCCGTTGATTCATTAGTCAAGAAATGTGAGAGTGTTGGGCACATTGTTTCCGCTCAAATGGAATCTTGGGGTGTCACGTTTACTGGCCAAGAAGGGGAGTTGGAGATGGTGGACATCGACGTCAAAAAAGAACAAATCGAGGTCGACACCAACGACCAAGACGGTGACGATGACATCCAAATCATTAAGTCCCATAAGAAAACCCTCACATACATGCATGAAGCGCCAGAAACTTTCAACCCTGAATTCCAGTTAAAAAACTATCAAATTGTGGGAATAAACTGGTTGAATTTGCTCTACTCAAACAAATTATCGTGTATTTTGGCCGACGAAATGGGATTGGGTAAAACCTGTCAAGTTATTGCATTCATGGCTCATTTGAAGGCGTCTGGCCACCTGAAAGGACCGCATTTGGTGGTGGTTCCTGCTTCAACTTTGGAAAATTGGTTGAGAGAGTTCGATAAGTTTTGTCCAGATCTTGCAGTGCAGGCTTACTATGGAAGTCAGGCTCAAAGAGAGGACCTTCGTTACGACTTAAGGGATACGCAATTCGATGTTTTGGTCACCACTTACAATTTGGCAACTGGAGCTTCTAGTGACTTCAAGTTCTTGAAGTCGATGCCATTTGACATGATTGTGTACGATGAAGGACACATGTTGAAGAACTCTACTTCTGAGAGATACATTAAGTTGATGAGATTAAAGGCTAGATTTAGACTTCTCTTGACTGGAACTCCTTTACAAAACAACTTGAAGGAATTGGTTTCATTGCTTGCATTCATGTTGCCCCAAATATTCGATGAAAAGAGAGAGGAATTGAAGGTCATTTTCAGTCAGACAGCAAAGACAAGTGATTCAGACAAGGGGTATAATCCTCTTCTTTCTATCCAAGCTATTTCCAAAGCCAAAAAGATGATGACTCCATTCGTATTAAGACGTAAAAAGGCACAAGTGTTGAAACACTTGCCCACCAAGTCCTTTGAGTCCATTTATTGTGACCTCACCAGTCGGCAAAAAGAGATTTATGACTTTTACATGGCCAAAGGTAAAGCCGCAAGAGCTGAGAGAGAAAGAAGAAAGTTACTCACTGGTAAAGAGGCAGAAGAAGCCAAAAAACAACCTTTGGAGAACTCGTCTATATTGATGGCTCTCCGTAAGGCGTCATTGCATCCCTTGTTATTCAGGAACTTGTACAAAGAGGAAGACCTCAGGCAGATGGCCAAGGCTATCATCAACGAGCCTGAATATGCAGATGCCAACGTGCAATATATTTTCGAAGATATGGAAATTTTGACTGACTTTGAGCTTGATGCTCTATGCAAGAAGTTTCCTTTCACCTTGAACAAATTCAGGATTGACGAGAAGTATTACTTGGATAGTGGGAAGGTCAAACAACTCGAGCAAGTGTTGAAACAGATTGTGGAGAAGAAAGAAAAAGTGCTTATATTCTCGTTATTCACACTGGTTTTGGATATTCTCGAAGCCGTTTTATCAATGTTCAAGTATAAGTTTCTTCGACTCGATGGGCTGACTTCTGTTGAGAACAGACAAGACATAATCGATAGGTTCTATGAAGATGATGAGATACCTGTGTTCCTCCTTAGTACCAAAGCAGGAGGCTTTGGAATCAACCTTGTGGTTGCCAACCACGTGATTATCTTTGACCAATCGTTCAATCCTCATGACGATAAGCAAGCAGAAGACAGAGCACACAGAGTTGGACAAACCAAGGATGTTTTCGTGACCAGGTTGATATCTAAAGGAACTGTGGAAGAGAATATCTTACAACTAGCTCACAACAAGATGCAACTTGACGAGCGTGTGAGTGATGATTCTAATGGTAGCATGATAGAGGAGAAGGCAACCAATTTGTTGCAAAAATTGTTATTCGACAATTAGAGTTTGGCGACCAGAAGCGTTGGAACTTAATTGTTCCGTGTTGTGTGCATGTTCATAGACATAGACGTAAGATATCCAGTGGAATTCGGAGCGACTAAATAATTAATAAAGCATTACTTTCAGTGAGAGCAAGGTATCAGATTCACACTTGGAACATTTTGACTGGATCACAGAACTTCAAGCAGTGAATTTGCCGCCAGGACTATTACTGGCCCGAGTTAAGCCATACAGTTCTGTCAGAGCTCTTTCAAACTGTTGCAGTTGTGCAGTTGGTAGCACTTACATGATCCTCTGTAAAATTCGTGCGTGGACCAGGTGCAACTCGCACTGTGAGAAGAGTAGCACTATTAATAAGCCAATCACTAACACCACATAACAATGTTCCTAGCTAGAAATATCAGGGGCATCAGACCCCGTGGGTTCATGTCTCTCAGAAACTTATTCATCCAGACTATGGAAACCCCCAACGAACATGCATTAAAATTCTTACCTTCGATGAAAATCTTGAATGAGAATGAAACCAAAGAATTCTTAAGTGGAAGAGAAGCTTCTGTAAGTCCCTTGGCAGTCAAACTTTTCAGTGTAGATGGAGTCAAGAGTATCATGTTCGGTAGTGACTTCATCACCATCGAAAAGCACAACAACGATCTTCACTGGTCGCTTTTGAAACCGGAGATATTCTCGATTTTAACGGAGTACCTTACCAATGGAACTCCCATTCTCAATGAAGACTCGGGTCTCAGCCCGGACATGGAGATAAATGAGGATGACGACGAGGTGGTTAGCATGATCAAGGAGTTGATTTTCACCAGAATAAGACCTGCGATCCAAGACGACGGAGGAGACATCGAGTTTGTGAAGTTCATAGAAGACGAAGGAAAAGTGATTCTAAAGTTGAAAGGAGCATGTCGGTCGTGTGACTCGTCCAGTGTGACCTTGAAGAACGGAATCGAAAGCATGTTACAGTACTACATCGAAGAAGTCACGTGCGTAGAGCAATTCGACGAAGAAGAGTTCGAAGCTGTGACCAGTGACTCAGCCAAAGAACCCGAACTTAGTTTAAAACCAAGACCAAGAGATGACCCACCAAGCTTATAATGTACATAGGAATGCAGTAGAACTATAGAATATATGATTTTTTCTAGCGGTTGGCTGCGTTTATTGCTTACTATGAACGTTATTAGGCATGTAGTTGTAGTAGGGAAATACTGGTACTATGCCATTTTGAACTGGGTAAAAAAACGTAGGTGGATAATGGGACTGGTATCCAGGAAATGGAGGTCCCATGGGAATAGGAGCTCCGTAAGTGTAGTTGGGGTCGTTTTCTTCGTGATATATGGGAGACACCTCTTTTTCGATCTCCACACTGTCTGTCAGTTTTTTGCGTCTTTCACGATTTAATTTCTGGATTGCAAAACTTGTCTTGATAAGATAGCTTGAGTTTTCGTAGTTTAGGAGCTTGTTGTTGGTGAGTATTATTGCTTTCAACGCAATTTTGAAGTCTTCAAAGAACACAAACCCGATTTTACCGATACTCTGATCGTCTTTGGAATAGAACTGGGGCTTAATGATCTTGGCCAGCTTGATGACTCCGAACTTGGACCAAAACTTCTCCCAGAGTTGATCGTCATTGGCAAATATGGCCGGGAAGTTATTTACATAGATATTGGTTTCCTGGTAATTGGAGTACTTTGTAAACCCTGTCAAGATAGCTTGGTGGTAGGCGAGATCGTTGTAATTAATCACCAACTCTTCTTTGGCTAGTCTGAGTAGATTGGGGTGGAACTGGTACAAGTAGTGGTTATGTTTGTGTTGGCTGATGGACACCTTGAGTCTACTGTTTGAATCGTCGGATGGCTTGTCATGAGTGTCTATTGAGATTTGTTGGTCGTGATGTTTGAAGTTCATGAATTCGTCGATTGTCAATTCGTTCAAAAAGTATACGCATCTTAGAACGTTCAAGTTGGAGTTTTCACTGGGTTCGAAGTTGATGAAACCGAAATCTAAGGTGGTGAACGATTTGGCATCCGTTAATGCTATGGGGAAGTAAATGGACTGGATGGTTCCAAAAGCCCGGAATTTGTCTAGGAACTTGTTCATGGATTCGATGGAAAACTCAAAGTCCCGAGGGAAGAACTTGGACAAGTTTTCTATCACCAAACTGTTGTAACTGTTTTGTTCATCCAACTCCTCCAGTATGAGCTTTCTTTGCTTTCTGGAAATGTACTTGTTCAAATACAACTGGTGAGCGTGGTTATTGTTGAAGGGATTGGAGTTGAACTTCTTTTCCAATAAATACTCCACGTCCAAATAGTTGTCAAAGGTCAAGATTGCAAAAATTTCATCATCATTACCAGAATTCTGATTGAAAATATTCAACTCGCTAAGAGACTTGAACTTCGAGTTGGAGTTGAAGAACTTGAACATCTTTGGATGGTTCAACTTGGACTTGCTAAGGTTCTTGATGAACAAGTTGCCTGGGTGACTTATGAATTTTGTATAGGAGAATTTAATTTTGCAATCCAGTGCTACTAATCGGGGAATTAATTCGTCGGCTATGGATTTGGAGGTGACGCTAATGTTTTTCTCGCAAGGAAGATTGTAGACAGATAGAATGGATGTTGCCTCGCTGGTGAGTTTGTTCAATGTGAGTTCCAACGGGAAGTAGGTGGTGGCGTTCTGGTTGAATATTGACTGTGCTATGACTTCTAGAAACGTGTCGTCTTTATTTGAGGCCGTGGAACTGGAGTTGGCACTGGCTCTAGCACCTGGACCAGAGCCAGAACTAGGGCCAGAACCGGATGTAGGCCTCTTTTGTCTGCTATTAAAAGTGTCTCTCACCATGATGAAAATGGTTCCATTAAATCAACCGGAATTCAAATGTATTTATAAGACACGGATTACTAAGACGCAAATGGTTTTTTTGCAATCGAGTATAAATTACGTCGAGAACGGTCGAGGGGATCGTAGGTTTAAATTCCATTCGAAGCTAGTGCATACGTACCGCCATTCTCCTTCTAATACCGCTGCACGGATTGTATGTAAGATTCCCCAAAACGGCAGCGGTCCGGTGAATTTACCAATTTTACGGCAGATACGGTACCACGCGGACGGAAACCTGTTAAGTCCGCATCGTCACTGGTGGGGTGGATAGAGGGACATACAGTTGGAGATACCGGTAGTTGTGAGGTTGTTTTGACTGTATGTGACCAGCAGGCTGTGGGCACGTGTATTTGGTCCTAAATTCAGGCTTCTAGTGCCAGAATCCAGTCCTCTGCACCAACTCAAATGTGAATCGTTGACAAATACCTCTGATGGTGCGGCTTGCAGTAATTCATCTCGGAACGCTTTTAGTTCCAGGTTCCGATGCACTCATCAAAATATTGGCGGATTCTGGAGCTCGATTCCACACCGGTTCCGTTGAGTGGGTGTGTGGAGTGTATATATTCGGACCGTCATATACAAGAGCTGGAGCCCCTCCACTCCACTTTCATGGCTTACTGAAGTGACTGAATCGATGACGCCAGTGAAAGCGTGTGAACACTGGTCTTTGATTGAGCGACATCTATCAATTTCATCACAATTCTGACTAGCAATTCTGACTATCAATTCTGACTATCAATTCTGACTAGTGACTGTGGCTAGTGATAGTTCTGACCAATAGTGTGTGATGTCAAATAACAGGCTTACGCGCCTTGTGTAATAGCTCCGTACAGACGTATGATTCACTCGATTAGGTAAGCGCATGGGAACTATGGAACGCAGGCAGTGGGGCTGGGCAGTGCCAATACAAATCTAGCAGTGCCAGTCTGTCAGTTTGTCTGCTACCGCGGTCGCTACTGGCTGCTACCACCGTCGCTACTGCGAGTCTACTGCGAGTCTACTGCGAGTCTACTGCGAGTCTACTGCGACAGTAACTTGCCAGACGTTAACCCCGCTAAACCCCGCCGACCTAGCTTCCAGGCCTTCCCACAGCCTCTCCCACAGCCCACGTCACTGTGTTGTAATTGTCAACATGTGGAGATAAAGGTGGCCCCGGGCGTGGCCTAATCGAGTCTAAGGCCGATCCAACGGTCCGTGGTATCTCCGTGTGTCTGGAGTACTTGAATGGTGGTGGGCGCACGTCGTGCGAATTTTTCTCACCTTTCGCACGAACATGGAGATGAGCATCTAATCAAGTGTTAAGTATGGGAAGTAAGACATCTAGGAAAACCAAGAGGTCTTGGGTCAAGAACATCGACCTCAAGGACATAGAATCCAAGCTCGAGGATAACAGGGAAAAACAGCGGTTATTTGGAACTGACGACGACTTTGTCATCGACGAATCTGGCGATATCAATGCTCATGTCACCAAGAAGCTCAAATCTACAGAGATCTTAGCTAACAAGTCCAAAATCCCTGCCCTTAGCATCGACAGAAACAAGAGAGCAAATGGAAAGACCGTCACCAGGTTGATGAAGATCGCCGGTAGAATAGACAACTCTACATCCATGGCTCTCATAAATAAAGATGGTTTGGTCAATGCAAAAAACGAAGACTTATGGGACACTCCACAACAATCCACCGAATACGTGCCTGAAAGACTTCCTCCTTCCAAGCTGAAGGTGAAGAAAATCAGACCCTCGACCATCGATGAGGCTCCGATCTCCTTGGATGTGGAAATCAGTGATATCCACGAAGGGAAATCATATAATCCTTCATTAGAATCTTGGAAGAAATTAATACAGCATGAGTTTGGCATCGAAAAGATCAAGGAAATGTCAAGGCAAGATCTCGTGGAAAAGCAACAAATGCTTGAGCGGATTCTCGCCGAAGAAGTGGAGAGTGAAGACGATGACAATGACGATAATGATGATGATGATTCTAATGACACAAACCAACCTAACGATTACAAATTATCTCTCAACAGCCCAACCGTCAACAAGAAGAAAACTAAGACCCAAAGAAACAAGGAATTGAGACACCAGAAACGTGTTGAGTTGGAGCAAAAAGTGAAAGAAATCAAAAAACAAATCAACGAAATAGGCCAATTGGACATCGACGAGATCAAGCAAAGTGACGCCAAGCCAGTTGCCAAAGTCACCAAGAAACTGAAGAAGCCAAAGAAGCTCTTCAAGTATGACATCATGGAACAACCACTCGAAGTGAAGTTATCCAACGAGCTCAACTCCAACTTGAAGAACGTTAAAGCTGAAGGTAATCTCTTCTACTCCAACTTAATCAACTTGCAAAAGAAAGGATTGATAGAAACCAGAAAACCAGTGGACAAGAAATCCAAGTATAAACGTAAAGTGACTGAGAAATGGACTTACAAAGACTTCAAGTAATTAATAGAATGCATACTTTATCAAATTGTATCCGACAAACCTCTCTTCTACGCCGAGTTCGTATCTTACAATATGTATTGCAATTATAATAGTAATAAATAAACTCATGAAAAATCCCAGTTACCAGTAACATAACCTCTGTATAATCTTTCTCTGAAAGAGAAGAATTGGTCTCTGTATGGCGTGTAGTATCTTTGTTTTTGTGGTTGGGCGAGTTTGAAATGCTCTGGAGCTACTGCTTCACTGGTTTGTCCTCTTCTCTCTCCTGTTAACAATAAATCTCTTTCCATCATCTTCAAGTCGAATTCGTCTAAATTGTATCTGTCATTCTTCCAGCCGTTGTCCCAGTATCTAATGAATCCAACACCATGTCCTGCAAGACCGAAGAATGCAGTCATGATTCCAAAAGGAATTAATCCTTCGAATGGCACTGGCATCTTTTAGGTTATTTATTGAGTAAGTGATTGGCTGAAGAATTTTTCTCGCGACTGAGACCTGGTTCGTGTGGGAGATCAACTTTTGATAGTGTAGAGAAAGAGGCCGAAGTGTTTGAATTTGGGAGGTGTAGAGGACCTATGGGGTATGTGGACGGAGAATGGTGTCATAATACGTACCACTATTTTTTGGGAAATTTTTGTAGAGTCTTAAGGTCTGGGGGTCTCATTGTAGGTGTGAGTTTGGTTGGAACACATGATAATTGGAGCATGGAGGGAGAAATCGGGCACCAACGAGCTGGAAAATTTAACTGTAGCTCTTATATAACACTCCCTTTGCTTCGGACACTCAAGCAAAAGTAACAGCATTCACAGCAAAAATTAGATATCGTAATCGTGTGCTGACCAGTTCATCTTCGAAGAACTCATTTACGTCCTCCCTTATATTCCTTATATTCCCGATATCCCGTTTAATACGTCACTCTTATACTTCCAGGTCTCTCTTTGCCTCGTCTCTTTTTCCGTACCGTACCTCCCTGTTTCATTTGTTCGACTCCTTTATTTCCAATTTTCGCAAATTTTGCAACCATTCGAATTCGTCTCCACATAATTATACAAGACCTTACCAGGATAGAGGTTGCCTTATTATTCATCTATTCATTATCATACCTATAGAACGAGAGCAAGATTCATCACTAGTTACTCGAAATTCCAGAGTTGTTTAACAAATTTATCCATCCTGACTCTGACATTATGTTGCGCAATTACCCAGGGATGTTGCAACATCTGTCTGGGACTCGGTCTCTCCTCTATATTTTTGATTAAGCAATAGTGGATGAAGCTCTTAAAAGCATCTGACCAAATGATATCCTCCTCGGGGATATCTTCTAGTTTCGGCTCGTATTCAAGAATCAATTGAAGCAATTCTATGGGACCCAAATTGGTATTATTGTCAAAACTCGTGAACGGAAATTTCCCGGTTGCAACTTCCAAAAGAGTGAGGCCCAAGGACCATATATCGCAATTGACAGTATATGGCTTACCCATGATTCTTTCAGGGGCCATGTAGTATTGAGTACCAACAAATGTAGTAGCAAGCGAGTTGACGACTTCTCCACTGACACCAAAATCACATAACTTTATGTTACCGCTGGAGTCCAATAAGATGTTCAGGGGCTTGATATCTCTATGGATGATTTTCTGTTGGTGTAAATAATTGAGCCCCTTTAAAATCGATTCAGCTATTTTACCCAAGACTTTCTCATTGATTCTATTAGAAGGATCGATTTCTATTACCCTTTTATAAATCGCATCGAGAGACTTCCCACCCATATATTCCATGGTGATACCAATCATCGATTGGTTCTCGATCAAAAATGTCCCATAATATTTCACGATATTTTCACTGTTTACCAACCTGTTGTACTGTAACTCCCTTAATATTTGTTTTTGAATGTCAGGATTCAGATCTGTATTGATCAATTTCAATGCAAAGATCTTGTTCCCCTTGGCCAATTTACATTTAGAGACTGACCCTCCGTTACCTTCACCCAATTTATTAAGCTCAATGATTTGATTTGAATTTGCTAATATTTGCCAATCATCTGGGGTCAAATCTTCCAATTCTTTTTCATGATAAAGTGGACTTAGAGGTCCAGTTGGATGTACAGGGCCCGGTAGGAGTCGGTGGTTGTCCAATTCCCCGCTAATTTTTTTATCATTAATACTCATAAAACTTCCACTATGATCAGTGGAATCGGTTTCTTCACGAGAATCTCCAGAAGGAACAGGTGATACTTTTGATCCCACCAGAGACCCATCGTTGAATGAATGACTGCCATTTATCCTCAGGAAATCTATTGGTGGAGGCTTCCTTCTTAGTTTTTTTTTATCTGCTGAATTTGGAGGTTCGAGTTGAGGTTCCTGATTATTAACATTAACATTAAGATTTTGGTTTTGATTTTCAGTGGGATTATTAATTGATAAGAGTGAAAGCTGAGGCTTGTTGTTGTTGGGTTTCCGATTCGGAATATTGAATATGGGACCCGTATTAGACATTAGACATTAATTTATTGATCGTTTTTTCCACGTTCCTGATTTTTTAATTTGTTCTAGACATGAAATCGCTAATGTAGTTTTGAGAAAAACTTTTTCGCATAATAAGGAGGTGTTTACATACAGGCATTGGGGTCAAGGTTTCATAACTTATGGTATGATCGTAGTCGATAGATCGTGACCGTCGATTGGCGAACCTTCGTACATGAGAGAATGCATTCAACTAATTAGTGTTTATTTACGTTTTACTTCTTCTTACGACTGGTTGCTTTAGCACTTTTTAGCTTCTTGGATTTCCCCGTACCTAATTTCACGAGTTTATCTTTTTTGAGATCCAATTGATCAGTTTCCTCCTCTACCTCTTCATCCTTAGCAGTGTCGTCTTGAATGACATCCTCAGAGTCTATCTTGTCTGCTGTTGCTTGTCCACCAACAGAATTTCCTGTTTTGTAGATCGCTACAGGGTGCAGAGTGCCGTTGTACTTTCTGGTGAATGCAGTTTTGACTTTGGTGGGGATCTTCTTCAATATTGGTTCTCCTTTGCTGGCTCCTACTCCCATGTCGATGATGCTTTCCCAATCCTCCTTGGTAAGATAGTAGAAGTCCATGATATCAATCGTGTCTTCAATTCCTTCTTCTCCTTGTTTGGTGAGCTCATTGACCAACTTCTTTGCAAGTAACGGAATATAGTCAAGTCTGAGCTCCTTCTTGTCGGTGGAAGTTCTGAGTCTTGTGTGATACTGGAGTTCCTGGAGAATTCTTTGGTATTTCATCAGCTTGGAGTTCTGTCCCAACCAACCGGCAAAGTTGATTCTTTGGGTAATGTTTCCGGCAATCGCCAGAGCTGGCTTAACTGAAGACATGACTCCATGGAATGGAAGCAAACTCCACTGTTGTTCACTGGACCTAATGAGTGAGTTGACTTGATCGCTCGCACTAATATCATCTGCTGCTTGAGCAACAAGCTTCAAGTGCTGTTTGGGATCAGCACTTCTGGCAGGTTTGGTGTAGATGTAGTTTTCCTGGACCATCAACGGGGTAAAATCTATATCGTTGAAGTACAAATTGATCTTGTCATTCAACAGATGTGTTGAGTTCTGGGAGTATATCTGTCCGTTCAACAATTTTCCTACGATATCAAAGGGCTTCAACACCGTTTCCTTCTGCCACGCCTTAGCGAAATCTTTGCTTTCCGCATGGCCTATGACTTTCTGCGTTCTGGACACGGTGGAGAGCAAATTGATCATTTGTCTTATATCGTTGTTTGTAGTTTGCACCAATTGTCCAATGATCGTAGGGTCCAAATTGATTTTTTCACGGTGACAAATGGTCATAAGACGGGCCTTGACTTCGTTCTCAGTGGGTCTTCTAAATGGCAAGTCATATGTGACTCTATCGAAAGTCCTCATCTTTGGCAATGACTTGTCGTTACATATCAAGATCATTGGCATTTTTGTGATTCTACAGAAACTTGATAAAGCCCCAGCACCTCCGTGGTCTCCTCTAGACATACCGTCCACTTCATCCATGATGAGACAGAATCTTCTTTCGTTTTCACTATGGGAGGTGGAGTCTCTATTCTGGAAAAATCCCATCACAGAAGTGTTATTCAACACACTCTTGACCTCGGAATTGAGAAGCGACTTGGATCTAACATCAGAGGCATTCTTCTCAAGAACATCGAATCCCAACTCTTTGGCGATCAAGTGTGCCGCCGTTGTTTTTCCAATCCCCGGTGGACCACTAATCAAACACGCTCTGAAAACGCCCGATCCGTCTGGTCCAGGATCTTTAAAGTCGCTTTTGGCATACTGGAACCAGTTGCTGAGCCAAGTTCTGAGTTTGTTCACCTGTCCCTTGTTTCCACACAATTGTAAAACCGATGTTGGTGCGTACTTGCTTGTCCATAACTTTTCATTATCTGGGATCTCTTTGGCAGCTACCTTCACTGGCCTGGAAGACGTTGTCAGGTCAGGGGTTCTGCCACGCTTTTTTTCGTTTTGTTCGGCTTGTGCCTGTTCCGCAGCCCTCTTTTGTTGTTCTAATCTTTCTTCTTCCTCTGCTTCCTCAATGATCTTCTTTTCTTCTTCTTCTCTCTTGATCTTTGCTTTGAGGGCATTTTCACCCGAGCCTCCATCAGCAGGCATACTTTGGAGCAATTTCACAAACCCGGCCTCGTCAATGGCTTTGATCTTCATCTTTTTGATTTTCTGGACCTTGGAAGGACCGGCCTCGTCCCCTAAAACAACCACACTGGTCTTACCAGAGATGGATTTGGGAACCTTTGCACCATACTTCTTAGCAAGATTCTCGGCCTCACCCCTTTCCAAGTTAGGCAACACTCCCGTGAACACAATCGTCAATCCTGACAAGCAATTGGGTTGAGCTTCGGGGATTTCTATGGATCCAGAAGCAGGGGATGCTTGGGACTTTCTCTGTTGCAATTGGAAAAAATTGAGCTTCTGGGACTCAGAAACGTCTGGAAGCTCTGCATCTTCGATGGTAGCCAATATTTCTTCAGCTGTAGCGCCTGAAACTTGAGGTTGCTGTTCTGTGGAAGCGTGTTTGGCGGTTTCTTTTGCCTTTTTGGGCGATTTCTTAGGCGATGCATTTGCTTTTTTGGAAGCAGAACTCAACTTCACTTTTTTACTGGTGCTTTCGTTGTCACTGGTGTCAGAATTGTCTGCTAGAGCCGGAGCACGTCTTTTCACGCTTTTGATTTCCTCAACACTATCATCCGCGTCTAGATCAATTACTTCAGGTTGGGAGAAATACTTGGACTCGCTTTTGACCTTGGGGGTTTCCGGCTGTCTCTGGTTCTATAAAGTCGTTAGTAATGACCACTACCACTCTGTGATCCCACATACCTTTTTGTTTCCCTGTTTGTTCTTGAAGAAATCGGTAACCAGAACCATAATGCAAGAATAATTCGCGGTCCGAAACCTGTTTGCGTTACACTAAGGAACAGACTAAGGAACAGACGGTGACACTGTGTCAAATGCAAGCCAAAAGGAGGAAAGTGCTCCTGTGTGAGTTTTGCAGGCGTAGAAAGATCAAGTGTGACAAGGCCAGTCCCTGTAACCAGTGCATAAAGTTTAGGAAAGAGTGTTCCAATGGAGACTTTGATCTTCTTGGTAAAGATTCTCATAAGCTTCCTTCGCCTGGATTGAGTGATGAATCCAGTGATGTGGCTTCGTCGTTATCAGACCCAGGGGCCACCAAACAGTCGCTTGCTTCGGTGAACTTGAGATTGCAAGGACCTCTTAATGCGTTGGCTGAGAAGATCACCAAGTTAGAGGAGTTGATTGCCATGGAGAGATTTTCATTTAGGGGGAAACACGACTACGAAGTGAACTTCTTTACCCTTTTCGATGATATCATCCATTCAGGAGGGGAAACAACTTCTCCGTATGGACTTTTTGGGCTTTTAAGGTCTGATCCTTCCATCCAATGTTTGTTGGAAGCAAAAGTGTCACCACTGCAGACAAATCAAAATTACAATAAACTAGTAATAGAGACCAACGAGAGGATGTGGTTCCGGCATTGGAATATTCTCTCTTTCAGCGACAATTTCGACCGACCCGAAAACTTGTCGCATTTGGACTATTTCAGAACTGTTTTTCTACCTCAACTTGAGTCCAAGCCATTGAATGACTTGTCCGGTAATCCAGACCTCCAGTCGTTGGTGTTCACATACTTGAGTGGAACCTTGCCAAAAAGAGCCATTATCTGGTACCTTTTGGACTACTTTATGAAACACCTCTACCGACAGTATCCATTCTTTAACGAATTCACAACGAGAGGGAAACTATCTCTGATTATTGGAGACGAATGTGCTTTGATGGAGAAAGTGAAAATCACTATCACAGACGAAATCGACTACGCCTACTTGGGGATGCTACTTATGATCTTGAGATACGCAGCCTTATCTTTGATATGCAACGACTACCCTTTACAAGAGTCTAAAGTTCTTTCGTCTGAGGTGATCAAAGAGGAACTAGTATGTGACCACAATGTGTCGCTAAACATCCAGCACATGTGGTTTGCCAATTTGTTTCTCGGCCAGTATGATCTCAATGAGAACATAAAACTCCCGGTATTCCAACTAGCGCTTTTCGTGAGAACATATCAAGCACAAGGCCCTGAATATGGAGATGCCATTGATACGGGAGCCGCTTCAGTTCTAAACTCCTTGCTAATTGATCTTGCTGCATCTCTAGGCCTTCACTGTGAGCCAAAAGATCCGCTTGCTTGCGATCGGAATCTAAAAAGAATTCTATGGTATCAGACTTGTTTTCAGGATTACAATTACTCTTTCCTCGCCGGCTCACCTTTGAGTTCCAACAAGTTTCCCTCAGATGTGTCACACCCGGAGATTTCTGACGACCTTGAGTCCTGGAACACTAGAGACCGTGAAACTGAGAAGCAAACTCTTCAAATGTACATGAACGTGAGGGAGACAACTTTGAAAGCGAAATACCTATACTCCTTATTCCACTCGAACCATAATGTACGGGTCAGAGAAGCATACAAGATCACCGAGGGTCTTTACAACCAGTTTAAAAAAAGAATCATGATCCAAAGTGAGCATGATGAAAACGAAGTTCGAGACGCCAAAATCCAGCCCAGGGTCATAGATTATAGAGCCAAGCTTATGGTGTCTTCGGCTTTGACGTTCTCGGTTTTGTGTCAAGCCTTATACACCCATTTCTTGAGAACTGACAGGCCCAACGAAGGAATTGACCATTTCTTACAGATGCTTTGGATTATCACCGAGAACATCCTTCCTCTCTTGAACAAAATCATATCCAATGTATCGGAAGTGAAGCTGAGTTTCAGTCTCAATTCTATGTCTAAGATTTTACCGTTACTCTCCAGATGTTTGATAACCACCACGTCAGCATTCGTGAAAATGAAGGTGATCTCCTTGAATACCACCAACGTGGAAAAGCAATTGAGTAAGCTCATAACTTTCTTGAAGGATGTTCTCAAATGCATTTCGAATAAATTCTATCAAACATGGCACATTATCAAACTACACGACTACCTTATTAGCGATATCGATTTGGATCGGTTAAAGGCTAAACTATACAGATCAGACAACTATGGCTTTACATCCGACAACATAGCTGTTTTGGAGGCACAATTGTCGAGAGCATTGTGTAATGTTGAGATCAACCAGGCTCTCCAAGAAGACTTTGATGTTGAAGCTCCGGAATTCATGGGAAAACGGGAAGGTGATTTCGAGAAGTTTGATTCCCTTAGCTTTGATTCCATGTGGCTTTCGTATTTGAAAATCGAAAGCTCTAATAACGACTACACCCTTGACGACTTTTACGAAGATCTTATCAACAGATTCAAATGTTGAATTCAAGAAGACATGTATGACCTCTTATGAATTTTAAAAAATATGTTATATGCTAATTACTTTTTTGTAGATTCTCTTTCAAGAAAATCCGTCCATAAAGAAACAAAGCTTTCTCGTGATTTACCTGCTTCATTTTTACCTTGGTTGTGACTTAAACCACTTGCAACCCGCTTTGGCTCGTCCCATTCGAGAAGCGAACTCATCAACTGTAGAGCTTCATACTTCTTTGTATCGCCTCGTGGAATCTGGAGAAAGTTAATCAAAACGTTGGAGATAAGTTCCTTGTCGATAGTATTATTCAGAGAGTTCAGCTGTTGTTTCAACATTCCAAGAGCTTTACTCAAATGTTCGTTCAAAATGATGGCTTCGTGTCTCGCCTTGCCCAAGAGAATTTGTTTGGTTTCCACTTCCTTCTTGAGTTCCCCTACTTTGTTGGCCGATTCTTGCAACTCTGCCACCTTGGCTTCAGACTCCTTCAAAGAAGACTCTAAAGCCAGTTTTTCCTGCTTCAATTCCGATACCGTGTCTCCGATGTGTGCGATTTCTGACTGGTGTTGTTTCTTGAATTCAGCGAGTGCTTCCTCTGAGCGTTTGAGAGATTCCTTTGAAGCTTCATTTTGGGCCTTCAAACTGTCAATGTCTCTGTCTCGCAACTCTATGGTTTCCTTTAACTCGTCTATCACGGTATTGAGAATTCCAGTTTCGGCCTTGACTTCGTTCTTCATCAACTCAACCTCTGATATTTGGCTCTTGAGATCGTTGATTTTCTTATTGAGCTTGGAAATGGTATTTTCTAACTCGTACTTTTCGTCTTGGTGAGAATCGTCTTTCGTCTGCAACTCTTTTCGAGCCGACGTCAATGAACTGGTTAGTCTATCACACTCGCTGTTCAAGTCATTGGTTTGGTCGGTCAATTTCTTGACGGTGTCGTTCAATTCTTCATTCTTCTGCTGGAGAGTCTCTACTTCTTCTCTGAGCTCTTCAGCCTCCACCTCCGCCTGCTTCATTTTACTGAACACAGACTTCATGGAAGAGATTCTACTGAGCAAGGAATCGTACGAGGCTTGAATGTCGTCTCTTTCTTTGGTGATCTCTTCAAGTTGTTTGGCTTGAGATTCAGCGTCTTCATTGGTTTCTTCCTTTGTAGACGTCACAGCAGCCGAGGCTTCTAGCTGAGCGATCTTGTCATCTTTGGCGCTTGACTGCTGTTGTAGCTGAGCGATTTGTTGGTCTTTGGTTTCAGTTTCCTTTTTGAGATCGGTGAGTTGTTGTATTTGATTTTGGTATTGCTCAAGCTGGGCTTTCAACAGGCCAATTTCCTGGTCTTTTTGTTCGAGTAGTTCAGATGCTTGGGGATCGCTAGACGTATCCCCGTTTGAGGTGGCCGGTTGTTCAGTTCGTACAGCGGTGTCTGGTACAGCGGTTTCTGGAGATGTTTGGGACTCCAGAGAATCCAACTCCGGCGTTGATTCCTTCGGAGACGTGATTTGTGTGGTATCATCAGCGTCAACAGGTGGGCCTCCGTTCGCTACTGAGCCATTGGGCTCCTGTGGTATGTCAACAGACCCGTTTTTGGGGCCGTTTTTACTGGCCTTCTTTTTAGATTTGGCCATGGTGTGAACTTGAGTAAATACTTTCGCATTTACCAGCACTCAGTAGGCAGAGCTCAGAGACTCAAACAAACACTAGTAGGTCAGTAGATAAACAAGCAACGACACCATCAAGTTCATGAGTACGCCAACAATTCCAACACCAACGATAAGACTAACACACTTGGCTGGTATCACTACAATAGCTATGATTCAATGATGTTTATTAATACTAATACAAACCGGACCAACACCTATAACATTAGAAGACGTTTTATTAAGTACTTATACACTCAACTTATAAACACCTGTCTTTATGATAATTATATTTATAAGCGTTAAATTCCTTTAAATAGTAATTGAGTTTAGATGTTGGATGGATATAACATGATTCTAACAGAAGCACCAAAGGTCTTTGGTGGCAAGTTCTTTCTGAAAGTAGCTCTGACAACACCACTGTTACCGTGAGTTCTGGTAACCTTACCCCAGATGACTCTAATCTTAGATCCTCTAACTTCCTTGGAAGCTCTGTAGACGTAAGCAACACGCTTACCCAAGTAGAATTTAGCATCGGTTGGGTTGGCAACACCTTCTATTTGGAGGAGGGAAACATTTGGGTTGTTGACTCTCTTTGAACGTTGGTAAGATAAGTGTTTACCTTTAACGTATACTAGATTTTGTTAGTACTTGGATGTTGAGAACTTCATGAGACTTGAGTGACATTGGTGTGAGTGGAAATCACGGCAAAACTTTTCTAGGGACCTTGCACCAAGGAGATGGCACTGGTACATGTTCTGGGATGCTCAGGGAAACCATTCATGGAACAAGACCTCGGATTTGTGGCCTTTCGTCGTTGTCTTATGGGTCTTGAACCTCGACCTTTGCCCGAGACTGTCAACACCGTAACTCCACGTAAACTTCGTTTCACCACCAGTCAGTCACCTCCATAGACTCATGAGAGTGTGTGTTTGGGTTCTGGAGTAACATACATCTGTGAGATTCAGCCATTTTCAGTTATTAATTAAAATTGAATAATCAATAATTTAAGATTATAAAAAATTTTCAGTAGTTAAAATTTCTCTTGATACTGGAAACTGCGTATCGTTACACAAAACCAACAGTCGCTGGTAGTACTCATACTCAAGTGTGCGGTGCGGTCGTGCGCGCCCAGTTCTTGCGAGAATGCGTGTGTGACTGCTGACGATAGTGAGAAAGCCCTAGGTCGAAGCACGTGATGTAGGTCCTTTCCGAAAGGGTCAAACAGGACCCTGCCCATTGAGGGCCACATGCAACCGTGCCAATTCCAGAGCAAGTCCATGTTAGGGTCCAGATCACCCCACTCACACCAACTGTGTGTCTACACTGCTCCATTACCGAATATCGACCATTCATACTAAAAATCTATACACGTATCTCCTTCTCGTCCCTCCACTTATCTAAATTGACTCTCCAGTGTTTGGCACTTCCTTCGTCGTATTTGGAACCGACCAAACTTCCCGAAGGGGCGTTCTTGATGGACAATTGAGCCAAGTTGGCCAAGTTGGTGAATTCGTCCTTGACACCGGATTCGTAGTTCACTTCATCAAACCATCTGACGTTCCAGGCGGATCCATCGTCTCTCTCCTTCTTTCTCAAATCCCTCTGTTCGTTCTCAATCTTACTCTTTTCGACATTGATCAAGTCGTAGTCAGACTTCTTGATGGCCTCTGCTACCTTGAGCCATGCTTTTCTAGACTCTAGAGGGTGTTGCTCCTCGATTGGTTTGACAGTAAGGTGTTGGGGAGCTGATGATGAAGCATCGTAGAATAACTCCCCAGTTTTACTGGAAGGAGACTCACTACCCTTGGAGGCATAACTCTTGCCCGACCACTGTCCACTAATGGTGATCAATGCGTTCTCTTTCTTTTCTGATAACAACTTATCCTTGTAGATTCTTGCCTTGAAGGAGTTCTTTTTACCGGAGAAATAACCCCTACCACTGTATTCAAAAACAGCAATGTACCCATTCGAGCTTTGGATGTATGACTTGCCTTCCAATTCCACAAAAGGCGAGGCGGTTATTAACCCTTCAATGTGCAAGGGAGGCAAAGTCACCAAGTAGTTTTCTTTCAACTCTTCGTCATTGAAGGACAACAAGGCGTGCCCGAATTGTTTGATGTTGATTGAGGTGGCCGACATGGTGGCCTTGATACCATTGTAACCCTGGAGCAACGTCTTATTCTTGTCATTGATTATCGAATAACCGGTGACTGGAGGATGGTGAGAAACTTGTTCAGATAACAAGATGGAATCGCCCAATTTCCCGTCAGTGCTATGGTCTTTCCAGCTACCAACAAACACTTCACCCAAGAATGGGTTCAAAGCTTTCTTTTCTGAGCCCATTTCTTCATTTCTTGAACAATATTGAGATCTCAAAGTTGAAATGAACCATTTCACAACAGCAACCATTCTCTTCAAAGCCATGGCTTCCTTCTCATCACCGTCAGCATTTTCGGAAGCCTTCAAGAAGTTGGGAGCAAGCAACAAATCTGGGTGTTCGCCCCAATATTGGGAATATTCTGATAAAGACGTGGGGGATAAAATGAAAGGTGGTGCAGTCAATGTAGATAAGTCACCATTGAAAGAGGAGATGGACTTGAGAAAGGAAGTCCATGATGATGAGGATGCGATACTTGACATGATTCCAGAGTGTGAGCAGTTGAACTAGTCTAGCCAAATGGTTTATGCCAATGCCTGTTTTACCGGTACTCGCAATAGTGCACAAGCCGAGCTGGCAGGTAAACGATGCGCGGTGAGAGAATAACCGAGAAACACGGGACGAGCGTGGTGCCCAAGTGGGACGAGCGTGGTGCCCAAGTGGGGCCAGCCAGGATCTATGGCGTGCGAGGATCTAGGGCGAGCTGTCCGCACCACACCACCAACGGTACGAGCCAGGAGGCTGAGCAACACAGAATGTAACACGGCTCTGATGAGTGGGTCGCTTTGAGAGTCGGTGTGTCCATGGCAGGGCCTGGAGAGGTGTGTCAGTAACAGATGAACCCAAGTAGTATGGATTACCAGGTCTGACAAACAATACATTGTGAATTCGGCGTAGGCACAACGGTGTAGGCACAACTACACACCTCGCGCCATGGGCCTCGCACGTCTGGTATGGCTGCAACTTCTGTTCAGTATATTATATGCCCAAAAACACTATAAAGGCAGCAAATACAAATGTTGTTTTGCTTATTTTTCAGTCATGTTCTTGAGAGTAGCTACTCTATGTTCACTATTGTACGTTGTTTCGGCGCAGGTTTTGCCCTCCTTTGCTTACGGGTCTGACCAAGTGGTGGACCTCACTGGCCACTGGGGCCAAAAGCTCAAAGCTCGCCTGATGGGCTCTGTGTGGGACACATTCACCAAAGAAGGCCTGGAATCAGCAGGAAATGTGTTTATTGTGAACTCATTGGACGACGTTCCCAAAGAGCACCCAAACTTGATTGACCCTTCAAACAGATTCTTATGTGTGGAATCAAAGGCAAACTTGTACTTTGACCCAGACGTAGGCTCGTGGGTGGTGTCCGAGTTTGACACCACCAACTACCACACCGAGGAACACACAATCAACCACGGGTGCTTTGATGCCAAAAACTCCACCGGAGGAAGCATGTCAGTGTCGTTCGGGTTTGGGTTCTCAACAGCCATAAACTTCGCAGGATCCACGTCTTTGAACATAGCACAAATGGATTTGTCATTATTGTTTGATTTCTTGGATAACGAGTTTGAGTTCGCCACCCTGGTGTCCTTTCATTCCACCATAGGCTGTGACGTTGAGGGTGGCCAGTACTTGCGGGTGGCCACCACCATATACTTGGTGGAAGCTCGGCCTAACAAATTGACGTATGTGAACTTGGATTCCACCGGTCTTGTTCCTGTTTCCGAGCTTCCTATGGGAAACCCAATCAAGTTGATCACAAACAGAGTGCCATCCAGTGCGTGCATCACCGATTCTAACCCATGTTTGTGAGAAATTCGTGTTCTGAAGTGTCGGTGACTAAATATCAATTCTCATTTTGCAGCCAAATTTATTCCACTAAATGTGAATTTCACCAAAATCTCGCTAGTGTAAGAGTGCTATTTTATTGACCTATAATTTAATATAAATTCCCCATTTGTCTAGCACCAATGCAACGCTTATGAAGACCACACCATAGGCTAGGAGAATCACGAACGAAGTTCTGGTGTCGGCCTCGAGTGTGTTGAAGGTCAAATTCACAAGCCCTGTGAGAAGGTTTCCCACGAGAAAAACTACCAATCCATTTTTATTTACAGATTTGAGAATTGGAGACTCAAAGGCACCGGAGCCCACGAACCTGTCACACACGTGGTACGCAAGGAGAAAAAATGAGTTGTAGGCCACTATCATCAATACGTAGGGCATGTTGGCTAGTCTTCTGGAGATACCGAAGAACAATGTTGATTCCTTGGTCCATAAAGCCAACAGCTGGTAGAACACAGTGGCAATAACGAGCCCCGATGTGGTGGTCACCGTCAACCACCGTGATTGGGTTTTCAGCTTTGGAGTGAATCCCACCAAATTATTGGGGGTCTTCTTGGATGTCAACACAAACGAGCCAAACGACTGGCCAAAAATGAAGATGCTCAAGTATCCAAAGAACGAGAACGCCCCCTCCTTATTCATCGTCAAGAGACTGTCCAACCTGTTGTCTGTCCTTAAGATGAACTCCAAAAGGGAAGTTTTAGAAAGTGCCAATTCGTATGCGCTAGTGATGACAAAAGCAACGACAAACCGCGGGAACAAACGGAATAGAGGATCCAAGAGGGCAATGAACACCGGCAAGAGTCCAAGGGTGATGAAGAAGTTCCAGTGGATCCCGTATTCGGTCACGTGCTCCTGGTATTCAAGGCCTTTGACACTCACCAATCTCACAATTCCAAACACCAACATCGGCACACACTTCCTGATATTGACGCCCACCAACTGGACATACTTCTTCCACTGGAAGGCGTTAGAGTTGGAGGAAGCTGCCTGTTGCTTGATGAGAGATCTGGAATTGACTAGTCCCATGGAAAACACAAAAGATCCCACTCCCATGTCCATGATGGAGGTCCCCCACGTTTCCACCTTGGCGAATCTTCTGGGGAAGATGTTGAAGTCCACGGCCAAGATGGCGAGGTTGGTCAAAATCAACATGTGGGACCTGAAAGCGGTGATGAAAGGTTTCTGGGGTAATAAGTCCGAGACAATTGGGGCACGAACTCGAGTTTTGTTGGACTTGAACACCAAGTACACAAAGTGGAGCCCCACGGGAACCAATAGGGTCTTGTAAAGCGTGGAAATATCATTACTATAAACAGTTATGGATGCTAGTAACAGCACCACGTTTAGCAAAAAGTCCAACGGAAGCGAGTAGAAGTCATTGTGTGCAAAGATTTTGGACGTCAAATACGACACCACCGCCACGAACACCACCGTGTATATTTCACTTAGTGAACCTCCGGTCAAGTCCGAAACGAATTGTTGTTTCTGTTCCTTTAAAGTTGACATGGCTTGGTATCCAAAGGCTTGCAGAACAATTGACCGGGGCGCGACTTTCTCACTTCCTGTAGTTGACTTTTGACGTTAGCATCACAAGTGACACAAATGGTCAACGAACAAGTAGAGAACTGGATCCACAACGGAGGGTCGCCGGCGTTTCCTGGCCACCATAAGTCCGATTCCCAAGACTCTACGCCGTCACAACACTCCACACCTTCTCAAATTTCTGCTAATAATCTCAGGCCCAGCCTGCCCCATAATCGCATCTCCAATACTCCTAATTTGGCATCTTCAGAAATAACGCCCATTAAAGGCAGAGAAGAGGACGAAAATCCAACCCCGGTGGAGAGTCTAGCCTCCAGCTCAGCGTCCAGTCCTGTTTTGGCCCCGAGTCTGCCAATAATTTCGTCCACAGACTCGCTCATGAATATAAGCCCGTACAGGTCCAATTATCACGACAACGACGAATACGTGATCTACTCAGACTCCGAAATCGGGTCCCAGAACTCCTTGGAGTTGGCTCCGCCCCACAAGGTGACTTCTCACGACAGGGAAAGCAGAGGAAGCAGGGACAGTAGAGAAAGCATAGAAAGTAGAGACACCACACCGTCCAAGTCTCCCAGAAGATCGTCTCGAAGTCCAGCCAGAAAGTCCGGCGGTAGAAAAGATGGCTCCGGCACCAGCAGCGACACAAAGCCAAAAAGAAGACTCAGAAGGAAATCCAATAGGTCGGAAGGAAGTGAACCTCGAGGAGGTTATTCGCTGGCCCCTGCTACCGGAAAAGTGTTCAGGAACTTGTTGATTCTTGAGGAGAGTCTACGGGACCAGGTGGCCCAACAACGGGCTCTTCGACGGAAATACTTGACGTTCATGGCCATTCTTTGTTCACTTATCACTTCAATCACCCATCACTTGTACTATAGTAATTACCAGACCCCCAACTCATTCCGAGTGGTGTTGACGTTCGTTCTTTTGGCGATGTTGATCACCTTACTCTTATACTATTTATCGGGAGAGTACCAGAAAACCATTGTGCTTCCCCGGAAATTTTTATCCTCCACTAACAAAGGGCTTCGTCAGTTGAATGTGAGGCTAGTGAAGATTAAGAACCCATTGACTGATAATATCGTGGACTCGATCCGGGAGTTCATGTTGATGGTGGTAACCGGTGCCTTGAACTTTCTCCACAAAATAGACCCGCTGATTGAGGGCAACAAGAACTCCAAATTGGAGGTGATGTTGGTGTCCTGGCAAGCACAATGCCAACCTCGAATCGGTATAAACGATGTCAAATTGGTGCTAAATGCCAGAGTGTATAACACCGACATCAGAGAGGGATGGGAGTTGTATAGGTACGAGTTTTGGATCCGTGAAGGTATAAGAAGGAGAAACAATCTCATGAACTTTGCTTTCGCTACCAGAAAGGCACCAGAAGAGACTATTCTCGACAAGGAGAAGCTCTTGAATAAAGACAAGAGGGAAAGAAGAGACAGGAAAAAGAGTCTTAACGGTACCCATACACCCACCAAGTTGAACGATCAGAACTTGAAGGCTCTTGCTGTAAAACTCAACGAGCTTGACGACAGTTCCCCTTCATTGACGGAATAATGTATATTATAATTCATATTTTCAAAGTTTAGAATCCACAATACTCTTGGCAGCCAGTCTTCCGAACACAACACACTCGAGAAGCGAGTTTCCACCAAGACGATTCTTACCGTGTACTCCTGCAGCTGTTTCTCCCACTGCGTAGAGACCTGGGATCACGTGGTCACTTTCGTCCAACACCTGGCCTTGGGTGTTTATTGCTACACCACCCATGGAGAAATGGAGCACAGGTGTGACGAACCCAAAGTAGAATTCTGTGGACGTGAACGTAGACCCAAACACCGTACGGCCAAACTTGTCTCCGGTTACCGTGCCCTCATTATACGACCTGAGAGTTTCAATGAGTTTATCGAGAGAAAAGTCCGGATTTAATATCTGTGCAAACGCAACAATGTCTTCGAGGGAGCCTTTGTACATGAGATTCTTCGATGTATAGAAATCGAGGTGGGTTTTGGCTTTAGAATAGTCGCTTGAGTCCACTATTATCAATGCTATACTTTTTTGAGCCTCGGAATAGATTCCTTGAGATACTTCACAGTGGGTGAAGAGCGCATCCGAGACAACGTCTCGTGTTTGTAGCTCATCCACAAACCTCTCGCTGGTGTTTGGAGACACCAAAATGCCTCCGATGCCTCGGATAAGCTCTCCACAGAGAAACTTGGTTCTCAGGTTGCACCTTTGGGGATCTGCATCCACGAACCCGGTGGGATTGGTTTGGATCTCGCTCATGTCAATCAACTTGGCATTGCAGTCCCGGGACACAAGTTTGATACCGTCTCCGGAAATGGTGTTGGCGTTGGTGGTTGGCAAATGAAGCAAATCAGGTCTGTGCCTTTTCACAAGCGAGTCTGCAGTTTCGGTATCTGCAGCATACCCGCCCGTGGCGAGGATTAAGTTAGAGGCTGACACGTGCTTGTGGAGGGCATCTTTGGTGTTGTTATTGATGACATACTTGACGCCAGAGATCCGGTTTTTCGTGTGGTCGTATACGATTTGTGTGAGAGTGGCATCCACCTCCAATGTGATTTTGGGGTTCTGTGCAACTTTACTCAACAACGCAGAAACGATGGCGTATCCAGGAGCAGTGGTGGCGCCTCTGTGAGTCCGAGACATCGAGTGGCCTCCCAATTGACTCACAGTATCCAAATTAATTCCGTGATCGGTGAGCCAGTATATAGCGTCAGCGGAGTTTTTGGCTAGAAATTGCACCAACTCCGGGTTGCCATGGTGCTTGCCTCCTTTCAAAGTATCCTCAATGAATATTTCGACAGTGTCTCCTTTCACGGGTTGAAATTTGGTGGGAACCCCATTAATTCCGGAAGAAGCTTTTATGGAATTACCGCCAGGCCTCGAGTTTTTCTCCAACAAAAGCACCAGCTTATTGTGTTTGGCCAATTCCAAGGCCGAAGTTAGTCCCGAAAGTCCAGCACCTACGATAACCACATCAGGATTCTTCATTGTAAAAAAAGAAAGGGCTTTGAGGAATGGTTTTGCAGCAATTGAGATTGAGAGTGACAACGTAACAGCGAGGAAAGAATAAATGAGTAAAGTGTTTAGTGACTTAGTAAAGAACATAAAGCAATCATATGATTCTGGCCCCCCAACGCTTATGTTCGTAAATGCACAAATGGTGAGTTGATACTGCAGGACAAAAGTTTATCATGCCACCTATGAGTCGTGTGAGGTCAGTTGCCATGGCGTGAGGTGTGGAGTACACTAGGACTGGTTGGGCGTGGGGCGCGAGTTCGTGGCAGCTTGTAGTTGGTCTCGCACCACCTCGTTGTAGATTGGCGCTACCTCGTTATAGATTGGCGCTACCTCGTTGTACATTGGGTCTACCTCGTTGTACATTGGGTCTACCTCGTTGTAGATTGGCGCTACCTCGTTATAGATTGGCGCTACCTCGTTGTACATTGGGTCTACCTCGTTGTACATTGGGTCTACCTCGTTGTACATTGGGTCTACCTCGTTGTAGATTGGCGCTACCTCGTTATAGATTGGCGCTACCTCGTTGTAGATTGGCGCTACCTCGTTGTAGATTGGCGCTACCTCGTTGTAGATTGACGCTACCTCGTTGTAGATTGACGCTACCTCGTTGTAGATTGACGCTACCTCGCGTGCGCTCGTCTCGTTTCGTGGTACGAGCTCCCGTCATAAAGTCGCACTCGCACATTGCAAAATTCTAATCATGCTTCTGACTAATCCTATCATACACCCAGACAACAGAAACAGAAGATTCAAAGCAGAACCATTCCTCAGAAGAGAGTACGGTTTTGGTACGGATCCTGACAGACCGGTGTGCCAGTTTTTCAGACCTCTGGACCCCACCTCGTGTCCTAATGGAAGAAACTGTCCACAGAAGCACGTATCTCCAATCTTTGCCAACAAAATTGTATGTAAGCATTGGTTGAGAGGTCTCTGTAAGAAGAACGACCACTGCGAGTTCTTACACGAATACAATCTCAGAAAAATGCCCGAGTGTTTGTTCTATTCCAGAAATGGCTTCTGTACTCAGACGAATGAGTGTCTTTATTTGCATGTGGACCCGCAACTGAAAATCCCGGAATGTCCAAATTACCTCCGTGGATTCTGTCCTGAAGGCCCCAAGTGTGTCAACAGACACGTGAGGAAGATCATGTGTCCACACTTCTTGACCGGGTTCTGTCCCAAGGGACCAGAATGTGATTTTACCCATCCCAGATTCGATCAAATCACAGACAAAATGAGAATCAAACCCGACGTGGTTGAAAAAACCACTTAAATAGATACTAGACTGTATATTAGTGTAATATAATGCATCAACTTTTCGATTTCAGCTTTTCGATTTTAACTTTTCGATTTCATGGATTCACTCATATCCGGAACGTCCTAAAATGTTTTCTCTCTGAAGGAGTCAAAATCCAGTTGATTCCGTAATCCTCTTCATCACCACCAGAAACAGAACTATTGCTGTCTTCATACTCCTCATCGGTCATTCCCACCAAGAGGATCAACTGGGTGACTCTGGTGAACTTTTCTCTCAATTCGTAGTTGTCCTCACAAACTTCTGCTATGAACCCCAGAACATCTTTCTCGAGCTTAAGCACACCAAGTTCGTTGATTTTGAACTTCTTGAGAACGGAAACAAGGCGCTTTTCGATGATATTGGCCAAGTTCAAGATCACCAACTTGTGGAGTTTGGCGTAGAGCGCGTGGTGGAAAGTCTGCTTATAGGGCCTCATGAATGCACGCCACGAAGACGTGAATAAAAGAACCAGCGAAGAGTCGTCTAAGGCACTCAGCGTGTAGATGTGGTAGTTGGACTCGTCGGAGTCACTGAGGAATTCTCCAGAAAGCGTGAGCAATTTGGCCTTGATTGACTGATTGTAAAAGTTGATCAACGAGTCTTGGATGAGTTTGTTGGTGGTGCTGAGGAACGGGTCTTGGAGTTCCAATTTCAAGATGTTATTGACGATGGTGGCGTCATCTCCAAACAGGAAGCACCTGTGGATGTAGTCAGAGTTATTCTTGAAGATGTTATTCATGATCCTCACCACGTATTCCTGGAAGATGGCGACCGAATTCAAGTATGTGATGAACTTGACAAGCTTAGGATTCGTAGGAGCGTTGGTGGGAGCAGCTGCGATGTTGACTCCTCCCACAACATTACCCAAGGCACTTTGAGCTCCTTTGAAGAATCCCATTCCCGTAGACTGTTCTGGAACTGGAGTGGTGCCTCTGGAGCTGCCAGGACTAGTCAAGTTGCTGAGGACATTGGACTTGGGTTTGATCAACGATAAGTAGGAGTTGTACCTCGGCTGGTTGTCGTGCAATTCTTTTATGAAGTATCCGTTGATCAAGTCCACTTTCATGACTCGGGACGCACTTGCAGCAAATGTCTTTACCAACTTGACTTGTCCGGAATCAACGACACTGGTGATGCACGTGTTCAACACCAAACTGAAGTCCTCCACCACCGAAGTACACGGCGGCTGTTCTGGGCTTTGGGGGCCAAGTGTCACCGCGAGAAGTGGCTCCAAAGGTGCGAGCTCTTCTATGGTGATAGCTTTCTCCAAAGATCGCCTGAGGTAGAAACTGGCAATGGACTCCACAGTCGGTAAGAACTTGGAGTTGATCTTCTTGGTGAACTGAGAGTCGCTGAGCAAGCTTGGCAACTGGCGTTTGGTTTCTGGTTCCGGATCTTTGAAGTAATTGGTGGAAATAAACTTACAGTAAAGGGTCCAGTAGTTGAATATACTGGAGAATTCACGCAACAAGTCGCCGGCTTTGACGATGGTCACAAGCTCGTTGTCCTCAAACGACAGTCTGGAGAACTCCGAGCTTTGTCGCTGAGGCTCATCCTCGAGCCGGGCTTTGAGGACCGGGAAATCGTAAAGCCTGATGTCTTGAATGACCTTACCCATTCTGTTTTCGTCGTAGAAAGTGTCAGAAATGAGGCCAATCTGCGAGTCTATCTCGTGCTGGATTCTGTTTATCACAAACAGGAGGGCGTTGGGGTACGTGGACTGGTAGTACTTGGAAATAAGGCGTCCGTGTTGTGTTAACATGATGGAGATTTGCTCGAAAAGCTGCATGGCACTTTCAGAATAGAGACCAGCCTTGCTTTTTTCTCCCACAGGTATCGACTGAATCAACCTTCTCAGGGTGTCGGTGATGATCTGGCATATGAACCGAGAGTAGCACGTCAAGCCTGTTTCTTCCTGGCCAATCAATGGGAAAAGCTGGAAGAATTTGGTGAGTTGAGGGATATCTCTTTTATTAGCAGCCTCGTCGAAGCCATTTTTGAACACCACAATCAACTTTGCAACCACGGAGTCGATGGTGACCCCAGGAAGTTCGGGGATGTCCGTGGACGGGATTATGGTGGAAGCATACTTCCCTTCAATCAAATGATCTGGCACTTGCGATCGTATGGTGTGGATGCATTTGGCGGCCTGTTCGAAGTTGTTGTGCTCGAGAGAAAACACAGCCTGGTTGATGTTGTTTTTCAACACTTTGGTAAGCGCCACGTAGGAGGAGGTGACTTTAACTCGATCCAACTCTTGATCCAATGCTCGGAGTTGTAAGGTTAAAGAGCTGCCGATTTCGCCCGAGTCCGAGAACATCTTGATGAGGTCATTGGTGCTTTTCAAGGTGTCTGCAAGATTGGCTCTGTTCAACTCGATTGAGGAGATCTCATGCTGGTGTTTCTTTGCGTTGTTGTCCACGTACTGATTTAGGTGCGAGTTGACTTGGGAATTTAAAGCGTCAATTTGGGATATGAGCAGCCGAAGTTGCGTTTCTGAGGTGGCATTCTCGAACTGGTGTATCAAAGAGCGTCTGGTGTGTTCGAGTTCGGTTTCGCTCACCGGTAGAGCGCTACTGACAGTGTCTGTAGGCATGTTAGTGTCAGTGTTAGTGTTAGACCGAGATTGAGTTGTGCGAAGATCGAAAACGAGCCACGAAGAATAGAGTAGATTGAGCATTAGTATAGTAGTTAGGCAATGCAGGTCGTAGATAGAGGTGCAAGGAGCGAGGAAGACAAACTTGAGTAGAGGGAGAATCACACAGGGTATGCATCGCACATCCAGTCTCTACATTACATCATACCCAGCTTATATCGATTATAGTACACTATTTCACTTTTGAGCCTTTTGTTGTTGTTGTTGTTGTTGTTGTTGTTGTTGCTGCTGCTGCTTGAAGTTAGCAGACCTCTTTGTGATCCGAGGCTTCTTGTCCTTGTTGTGTCTGGGTTTCTTGACCCTGAGATTCTTGGACCCCTTTTTCTTCTGTGCTCTTTCTCCTTCCAATATGACCTTGGTTTTACCAAGAGTGGCCTGGTCGGCCTTACCCAAACTCTTGACTCTTCCAAGCTTGGTCTTCTGGTTGTGGTTCAACTTATCCCCGAGCCTGGCGAGTCTGGGGTTCTTTTTCTGGTTATCAATGTGGTTAGGGGACATTTCTGAAGGTTTGGCACTTCTTTTGACTCTGGAAATCCTCAACTTTCTCTTGCTTTTTTCCAGAATCGGTTTGTCGTTAAGCAACAATGTCTTGTTCACGGACAACGTGTCCTTAAACTGCACAATGGCAAATCCTTTGCCCAAATTTGTTTTTGAGTCTCTGACTATTCTCACGGACTCCACGTCGTTGTTGGTGTGAGCATTGAAATACCTCCACAAAGTCTCGTCCTGTTCTTCGAAATCAAGATTACCAACGAAAATGCTTCTCTTGTTGTCTCTGGCACCGGGATGGGCCACGTGATCGACCCGAAGATGGTTGTGTTCAAACACTTTTGCGTTGAGCAATTCCGGAGCTTTGGTACTGGCTTCTTTGTTCTCGAAAACAACGTAGGCGTTGACGTTGCTACGAGACTCGTGGAACAGCTTGTGGGCGAATGCTATTTTACGAGGCAAGGCTTCGTCGAACGAAATGGACCGGAACCTTATGGACTGGATCTTGCCCAATTTGGTGAAGAGAGCCTTGAATTTTTTGTATGCAGATTTGGAGTTGATGACGGCGATGGGCACGTTTCCTACAAATACCGTTCTTTCGGCTTTCTCGAGCTCGGACTCCTTGAGGTCCACGACCTTTGCTTTGGAGGCCTTGGGGGGTTTGGTGGGGGAATTGGAGTCACCAGAGTCACTATCGGAGTCGCTAGAGTCATCTGCACTGTCAGAGTCGGAGTCGTTGGTCTCCTTGTTTTGCTCCTTCTTGTCACTGTCACTCTTGCCACTGTTCTTCTTTTCCTTCTTCTCCTTCTTGTCACTCAACAACTTATCAAAGTATCTGGCCTCAAGATCGTAATTCTCGTCGCTTTCACCCCGTTTCTTCTTGTGTGCCTTGGCACCACTGGACTCTACACCTTCAACATCCTGGACATCGCCATCGCCGCTTTCACGGCCATTTATCTGCACATCTCTCTCACTCTCACTGTCTTTCTCATTCTCACTTTCTTCCTCACTTTGATGCTCAGCTTGTGCGTGCTTGGTCTGTGCCACAGACTTGGAATCGGACCTTTGGTTGAACAAATGCAGCACGTGGACGGGCTTGCTCTCGGAGAACAACCCGTCAACCTTGGAGTCGTGCTTGGCACCTCCAAAGATCTTATCAAATACTCCCATTTGTAATGTGAAGTGTGAATGTGAATGGGAATGTGATGAGACGAGCCTCAGAAAAAATTCGATGGTTTTTGGTCTCTGGCATCGGCTCCTGCACACAGCGCCCAGGGCTTCCCTGTCGCACAAGTTGAGTTTTTGAGAATGAATTGTTATTGCCGGTTGACTTGATAGAGTGTAATTGAAGTTGAGACACAGAATAGCAAATGTCAGTGGAGTACACACAAAGCACACACAACCTAGACGGTGCGTCCGGTGCGTCTGGTGCCCATGGTGCTCAGCCGGGCACTGCGCTGGACACTACCACGTCCATTGATCCACTGGAGTCTGTGAAGGCTGGAGAACATACACTGACGAATTTGTCCCACTCGGACGAACATCACCAATCTGCACGTGCCAGTACTGACACAAAGGGTGGTACTAGCTCCTCCCATCCTGCATCATCTGACTCGGCGTCTCGTTTGCAATCGCCACAAGAATCTCAGAGCTCCAATACCCAGAGTTCCAGTTCCCAGAGTTCCATACAAAAGGGGGCAGAAAAGGGGGCAGAAAAGGGGGCACAAAAGGAGGAACAAAAGGACACACCAAACGATGCACCAAGCGATGCACAAACCCAGGCCCACGGGACCAAATCCCAGGATTCACACATCCAAAACTCCCAGAACTCCCAAAACTCCCAAACCTCACAAACCTCCCAAAACTCACAAACCTCCCACAAGGACTACGAGAGCAGCGAGCTCAGCGACTTGGGCGACGACCAGTCGGAAGCAGAAACTGACAAAATGGACTTTCTCGACGAGGAAAACCCCAACAGCAACTCGGTTCTGGACTTGAGTGCGCTTCTGAAGCTCACAGAAATGGCCCGGCTCCGGGAAATCGACTCCGACGAAGATGACGACCTCAAGTACTCCCAGCTCAGTGGACGCAGGTCTCCTGCCAAGCGTGCTTCTCGATCAGAAGAGGGAAATGGAGCACAAAACGCAGAAAATGGAGCAAGTGCTCACAAAAGAATCAAGCTCGAGGAGTCCAACTCTCATTCTCACCCACAGGAGCATGAAAGCGTCCAAGCTGACGCCACCTCCGTGCCTGGCGAGATCCTGGAGGGCGAATCTCACGCCGACGTGGAGGATGAAGCTGAGGCTGAAGACGACGGTGAGGAAGACAATGAAAAAGAAAACGGAAAAGGAGCTCCCAAAGGAGTCAGCTCAGAAGGCCAGAGTGTAAAGAAGGAGTCACAAGACGGCCACACCGTACTGCATGAGAGAGCAGAGGATGTGAAGAATGAACATACTGAAGGAGAGCAAGACGCGAAAGCAGCAGCACTCAAACCAGAACAAGAAGCAGAGGATGCCGAGCCTGAAGAGGAAGAAGAGGACGAGGATGAGGATGAGGAAGAGGAGGGAGACAAAGAAGGAGAAGGAGAAGTTGATGAGGACGCAGACGCTGACGCTGACGAAGAAGACGCCGATGTGGATCTCAACGAACAACGTATCCTTGCAGTTCAAGACTTGATTGACATTGAGAAGTCCTTTGCAGAAATTCGAGATAAGCTTTACCACGACCGACTCCGGATCCTAGAGAACGAGCTCCAGCTTTGTTTGGAGGGCTCACACCCGGAACTCGCCAAAATATACTACAAAATCAACGGGCTTTACCAGGAAAGCGTACAACTAGCCAACAACACCTTGAATTACCGACTCCGGTGCATCAATAACGAGACTGTGGCCACACGGATCTTCATCCACCAGGACTTCATGAAGCAGCTCGTGGACCGCAAAAACGACATGATTCTGGAAACCACGTCCAGATGGTACAACATCAACAAAGAGAGGAACCAGATGGACCAGTTGGTGCCCAATTATGCATTCACAGCCTTAAAGCCAGCTCCGGGCACTTCTGTGGGTCTCACGCCCGAATTTGAGGACGTTGGTGTCTATGAAAATGGAGTGCTAAATGGTGCCAATGGCTCGAACGTAAACGACCTCAACGGAGTCCATGCAGCTAACAGTGCCCACGGAGTCCATGCAGCTAACAGTGCCCACGGAGTCCACGCAGCCAACGGCGTCAGTGGACCTGGATACCAACCGTGGACCCAAAGCCATTATAACGGATTTCATGGAGAGTATCTGCCAGAACCAACACCCAACCAGCAAGACCACACCCAGGTGGTGGAGTTGGTTCAACAAAGAAACGACTTCAACCAGGAGTTGGGGATTTTGAATGGGTTGATTCAAATGCACGGCATACCATCTGCTGTTGGCTTACCACTGGATGGTAAGCACACGGTGCCGGAGTTGCTTCTCCGGAGCGCTACCGACGAGGAGATTGCCGACGACTTGAAGGCCATGGGCGTGTCTGTGTAGAGAGCAGGGCAGTGAGTGATAGGATGTAAGAGTATGGAGTTGAGAGACAAAGTGTGAGGTGGAGGTACAAGTGTGAGGTGGAGGTACAAGTGTGAGGTGAGAAATACAAAATTGAGGTGAGTGTAAATGGATTGAGGTGAGTGTTACAAAATTGAATGGTGCTATACCAGATTGCCGGGAGTAAACTAGCTAGATGTAATAAACGACGTATAGGAACGCTAGGCACCTCTTTTACCACCAGGACCGAAAGATCGGTAGCCAAAAACCGTGTCATGCTTATGCCTCCAACAGCCTCAACACTCGCACTCGCACTCGATCTCAATCTAACCTCAAATCTACGAATCTCAAACTGTAATGGTGGAAGTTTCATTGACGGTAGGAAAGCTCGACGCGTCGTTGGCACTTCTTCTCACCAAAGACCATCACTTGATAGAATTCCCCACCATTTTATTGCCCAATGGCGTCAAGGCCGGGTCGGTGGTGAAA
This sequence comes from Yamadazyma siamensis, assembly GCA_030581535.1. Lineage (NCBI taxonomy): Eukaryota > Fungi > Ascomycota > Pichiomycetes > Serinales > Debaryomycetaceae > Yamadazyma > Yamadazyma siamensis. The sequence goes on from JAKTTO010000007.1 coordinate 141,703, forward strand.
ATCAAATGTGAACAGGATGTCGAAACCGAGAAACAGGAATCAAAACAATTCAAGGCCATTCAAGACGAAATCTTGAGCACTTTTGGCACCAACTTACCGCTGGATCCGGTCTTGAAAGTCAAGAACGTCACCCAGACGGCGTGTGTGTTGGAATTCGATATCGATTTGGGTTCTGCTCAGTTGAAAAACCTCTACTTGTTCAAAAACGATAACGAGAACTTGGGCCCGATTCCCTATCCTTTGACCAATCGAACGGCAAAACTGTCGGGGTTGATTATGGACAAGGCATACACGTTCCAGTTGAGAATGGACACCACAGCTGGCAGATACTGGTCGGAAAAAGTCCACATTCAAACCCATAAAATGACCGATTTATCTGGTATCAAGGTCTGTTTGGGAGACATCACTCCTAATGAACACTTCACGGTCGATGATATCCAACAGACTTTGAAAAACATTAATGCACACCATCCTGCGGGAAATACCGTGGGAATTGATACCACCCATTATATATGTACTCGAGAAAATAAGCTGAGTCCTGAGTATATGAAGGCCAGCGACATGAACATCCCCATCCTTAGACCCGAATGGTTGAAGGCTTGTGAACGGGAAAGAAGAATTGTGGGTGTGAGAGATTACTACGTAAGTGATTGTTCGTTGCCTGATATCTTCTCTAAGAATTTCTGGGGGCACTCTGAGTCTGCTGCTGGAGGTACTGGGTCAACCACGGAGGGTGCCGGGTCTACCACGGAAGGTGCCGAATCCACCACGATAGATGCTACGGAGGCTGCAGCTGGGTCAGCTGCAGAAATAGACAATGACAACGAGGCTGTAAAGGAAGTCAAGCTCACTGAAGGGACAGTAAAAGACACCAAGGAATTGCCTGAAGTTCCTAGAGACACCCTCGAAGAGCCCGTGATCACAGTTACCGAGCCCACATCCGAGGAGGATGTTCTGGGGGAAGTGAAGGAAGTGGAGGAGTCCACGGGGGAGCCCAAGGAGGAACTCAAGGAGGAACTCAATGGAGAGACAAAGGAGGAATCTAAGGAGGAACCCGAGCAAGAGTCTCCAGAAGAGCCAAAGGAGTCTCCAGAAGAGCCAAAAGAGTCTCCAGAAGAGCCAAAGGAGTCTCCAGAAGAGCCTAAAGAGTTACAGGAGGTTGTCCAGGGGTCTCCAGAAGATTCTAAGGAAGAACCCGAGAAAATTACGCCAGCTACCGAAGAAACTGAAGAAGCTCCTGGGTCAACTGAAGAAGCCCCAGAGTCCACTGAACAAGTTCCAGAGTCCACCGAACAAGTTCCAGAGGTTCCTGAAATAATCGAAGAAGCTCCAGCCGAAGCTCCAGCCGAACCTTCAACCGAACCTTCATCCGAACCTTCTACCACCGAAGCCCCACAGCCACAAACACCCCAACAAGCTCAGCCAGAGTCGAGTGAGGAAGATCCCGAACAAGAACAAGAACAAGAACAGGAATCTTCCCAACCATCTTCGTCGGCCAAAAACAAAAAGAAGAACAAAAAGAAGAAGAACAAAAAAACTAAGTAGTATATTAAGTGTCTAGAATTGAATTACTCTCCGAATAATCTTCTTACCTTCTTTAAAATGGAGTCTTTTTCAGGATCATAAGGATGATCTTTTGAAGGAATTTCAAGAATTGCAGGAAATGCATTAGTATAATTGTCAACCTTATACCTTATTGAATCAGCCAAGTGTTGATTTATTAATAAAATGGCAATATCTTGTCTTTCACTTGTGAATTTATCAAATGCTTGTTCTATTTCTTCAACTGAAGTTTTACCAGGAGTAACAGTTAAAAAGTTGGTTTCTTTGCCATCTTCTCCCGTAACTTGACCAACTCCTGCCAACAACAACCCCGTGATAGAGTCTTCGTCGGCAATGGCTGCCAATAAGGATCGTTTGGACATGGATTCATTGACACTCATATTCAGGGAAAGGAGTTGAACGATTGTAGTTGGATCGCGAACTGAAAACCGAGAGCGAGAGCGAGCAGAAACAGAACGAGAACGAGAACTTGTAGACAATGAGTTTCATGGTACGGCCACGAGGCGAGCTTATGCGTGTGTTGGGAGGATTAGATCGATACGGTGTTCGTGGAATTCACGCCAGTAGTCTGGTGCTAGCAGGACACTCCAAATGGCAGAATATCAGACACGATAAGGCCAAAAACGATGCCAAAAAGGCCAGAGAAGCGTATGCCATGGCCAGTAGAATCACCACCAGTGTCAAACAGGGAGGTGTAGAAGGGAACGCACAGCTTCTCACGTTGATAGAGAAGGCCAAGAAGTTGAATGTGACCAAAAAAATCATCGATAACGCCGTAAGAAGAGGCACTGGTGAAGTTACTGGGGACGAAAAGGTGCTCCACTCCATGACATACGAATTCATGGGCCCCGGTGGGGTTGCTTTTGTGGTAGAGGCCTTAACTGACAACAAAAATAGAACCATTGGTAACTTGAAGCACGCCTTATCCAAGTTTAATGCTTCGCTTAGTCCATGTCTCTACATGTTCGAGAGGAAAGGAGTTGTTCTCTTTGCCCCTAAGTCTGCAGACGAAGGTTTGGATGAGCTTTTAGATGTTGCAATCGAAGTTGGTGCCGAGGATGTTGAAGAATACCCGGATCACGACAACGATTACGCTGGAGAGTCGATTTATCAGCTTATAACTGAACCTTCCGAGGTGGGGAAAATTGCCAATGATCTCTCCAGTAGAGGCTACAAGTTGAAGGACACAAACGTCAATTACATCGCCAGTGACGACAATACGGTTGACTTTCCTGCCGAAGAAAAACTGTTCAATAAGGCATTGGAGATGATAGACGACATGTCAGAAATCACAGACTACTACACGAACATCCGGGACGATTAAGAGGGAGCTACTGCGAGCTAGAGTGAGTTTAAGATGAGTTTCTAGTGCGGTGGCATCGCCATTGCAACCCAATAGAGCCAATTGTCATTGTATATAGTGGATAGTGTAGAGAAACAAAATACAAAACCGATTCATCGATCGTTTATTAAATGCACATAATCAAGTATCACTTAATTTCCCTTCTTTGCTTCCTCGTTAAGAACGTCGTCTAATGCAGATAAGTCAGCGTTCTTCCACAATCTCAAATGTCTGTCGTGAGCAAAGTGTCTGTAGGTGAAATAACAGGCAGAACCACAAGCAACAGCCACAGCAGCGAAAAGAGGGTACATCTCAACTGGGACACCTGGACCCTTGGATTTTTTGGCGGCGTTCATCAACACTCTGGAAGGCAACATCTTTGGTGAATAGTTTGAATAAAGTAAAACTTGATCGAACCATTGAGTGCGCGAAGTAGTTGGTGCGCGCACGCCGCGAAATCCATATTTGCAGCTATTTGGTTGGTCGGGAGAAATGTTACACAAAAGCAACTAGAGGGTATACATGTTCACAATTGTTGTAGATTGATAGTGGTGGGGGCACATATTGGGTGGTGTGTATTATGGGTGTAAGGGTCTATATTAGGAGGGTATTAGTAGCGTGAGTGTTGTGAATTGGATACCATGCTGTTGTATGTGTATGGGCGTGTGTGAATAGATGGGGAGAAAGAAATGAATATATAACGGTTTGTGTATCACGTGTTCGGCACGCGATGGTCACGTGACGTCCCACGTGACTTTCGGATCAATAACCAAACCGGGTTTGGTGGTTGTATTGTCTTGGGATAGTAGGCGCATACGTAGCATCAGCTCAGAGCATACATGCCCCATTCACGCTCACGGAAGTGACTGGAACGCCTTTGCCCTTAAGTTATCTGCTAGTGCACTTACCACCTGGTAATCACGTCCCGTAAAGTGTCGTAACACAACCAACTCACGGCCATGGACGGCACTATCTTATACAAGTTGGCAGTAAGACCCTTATATGCTCCAAATATCCCTTCGTCAATGAACATCGAGCTGAGAGCGTGCCATACGCTTCTATACTGGAATCCCAATTCTCCACCAGCCATACTTGCAACCTGGTACCTCTTTCTCAACACATCTAAAGGGTAAATCAAGACCCCACCGATGAAAGAACTGAATGCTCCTGCTGAGAGTTTCCATACTGGGTTCAGAAAGTCTTCTGGAGACTGATTCATATACTCTCTGAGCTTTTCATAGAGAGCAAAGTTAATGGCCACGTATGGAGCCACCCCGAGACTTGTGGGGACAATTCCCTTATATAAGGCGAGTATTCCACCTTCGTTGTAGATCACCTCCTTGGCAGTTTCCCAAACCGTTGGTGGATTGATTAGTTTACCTTTGTGTAATTTAGAGAGACTAGCAGTTCGAATACTGATTCTAGCCCGGATCAAGTCAAGCGGATACGTTGCTAAAACAGACAAGAGTCCTGCCAACGATCCGGCCCCTACTCTTTCTAAGGAATTGAGTTCATTAGACGGACGTGGAGATCTAGTCAACATGATATTCTTACAATTCTCAAAAACTGCAAATTGTATGGCTGAATAAGGAAAGATCCGGATACAGTTGAGAGTATTGCCTCGGAAGAGCCCTTTGTAGCCTTCATCTTTATACATTTTGAATATGGTAGCGAACATTCCTTGGTAGGCTTGGGATCCCGGTCCTTGAACTTGGAGCAAAATCTTAGCACGTTCGAAAGGCGACACCACCGTCCGGGAAACAGCACCTGCAATTCCTCCGGAGATCAAAGAGGCATTGGAGGGGTCCTTTATGGCTGCTTTAGTCCGGGAATAGACCGATTGGGGGAATGGCCCAGTCATGGTGAAAGATTTCGCGACTGTTTGTTTCGTGGGCCTTAGGACGAGGTGGGGCGAGATGGGACGGGTCCGGGGCGATTCCGGGACGAGAGCGTCGCCCGGCGGCGCACACATCAAAGCTGCGAAACAGAAATAAATATCTATTTTATCACGTGACTATATATCTAGTGCCAGGCTCTAGTGCCCACACATCTAGTATCCAGACACAACCTTCTCAATGGCATCCACCAAAATATCAGCGTGCTTCTCTTCGAACACCAAGGTGGGTCTCAATCTAACAGTGTCATCAGAACATCCTCCGATATTGACACCAACTCCTTTCATGTCAACCAAAAATTTGTCTCTCAATGAAGGCTGTTCGAAAGACCAAGCAATGAAAGTACCTCTATTCTTACCTCTCAAGTTCTTGAAGTATTTGGGGTATTTTTCTTGCAAAGCTTCCAACTTGGCGAATAAATAGTTTCCAACTCTTTCAACTGCTTCAGTCAAATTGTGCTTCACCACTTCAGCTCCAATAGCACCTCCCAAGATGATTCTTGCTGGATCTCCACACCAAGTGTTGAATTGACGGTATGGCTGGTTGGGGATGATTTCAGGGTCGTGGAAGTAGTAACCAGCGGTTTGGAACTTCTTGGAGAAAGTGACCAAATCTGGAGGTGGTTGGATGTTCAAGTGCTCATGAGCCCAGAACTTCCCGGTGGCTCCCACTCCGGTTTGCACTTCATCGATGATCAACAAACTTCCGTGCTTGATGGTGATATCTCTCAATCCTTGGAAGAAGTAAGAGCTTCCGTGATTGTCACCTCCCTCGGATTGAATTGGTTCAGCCAAAGCTGCAGCAATTGGAACAGACCAAGAAGAGTAGATGTCCTCGACAATTTTCAAACACCTGTCGTCCTCGGCTTTGTTTTCCTGCTCGTATTGATCCAATGGGTACTTGTAAGCAGGGAACTCAGCTTTTGGCCACTTGAAAGATGGCAAGTCCAACTTGTGGATTGGCTTAGAAGCAGTGACAGATCCACTGGCAAACAATCTACCGTGGAAAGATCTCTTGAAAGACAAGATGGCCAATTCTGGAGAACCTGGGGCCTGGTTTTCCATGACACTGGCGTTTTCTTCGGTGCTGAAAGGCTTTTCAAATCCTCTCTTTTTGGATTGGTAGTAGAAGAAAGCAGCCTTGAAAGCCAATTCGACGGCATCGGCACCCGATAACCCGGACCACACTTTGTCCTGACCTTTAGGAGCAACGTCCAATAAGCGCTGGACGATTTCCTGGTAATCTGAAGATGGGTAGTTACCGGAAGCTGGTCTGTTAACAATGGCATTAATCATTTGTTCGGACTTAGCAGCCTTGATCAACTCCGGGTTGTTGTAACCCAAAGGAATGGAGGCGATTTGGGAGTACACGTCCAAGTAGGTGTTACCATCAACATCAGCAATGTAGTTACCAACACTATTTTTGTAATCGGCTACAAAGTAAGCAGCTCTACTGTCAAAGACAGTGTTCAAGGCATCTTTAGCAGCAGTAGACTTTGGACCTGGGAATGAGGTCACAAGCTTTGGACCAGCAGGTTCTTCAGGGAAATATTGTTCACTAATCGATTGAGGCATTCAGGTGTGAAATGTAGTCAACGATCCACGGAGGCAGTCTGGGGTATTTATTTGCCAGGGATCGAGGGTGTGGAGCGGGTAATACCTTTTTGGGAATGCGATTGCGAAACTTCCAATGACCGTTGGCTTCTGGCAGCGGCTGCTTACATAAGAGGAGCTTATAAGAGGGGGCGCGTAATTCCTTTTTGGGTGTGGTAGGAAGTCCTATTCCGGAGCCTAGAGTCTGGATGGACTCCGGTCAGGACCTGGAGGGCTCTGCCAGGAACTGTAAGCGAATTGGTAGCTATTAGGTGGATACGCGAACTGGAGAGATTTGGAGAGAATCAACCTGGATCGAGTGAGGTAGACATACACTAGTGCAAGAGGGAGTAGAGAGTGAGAGAGAGTGAGAGTAGCGAATCGACTGAGAACGGATAATGGACGAGAACGGATAATGGACGAGAGCGGATAATGGACGGGAACGGATACTGATTCCGATTTGTGTAACGGCCAGTTTTGAGCATCATCATAAAATCAGTATGATAATGACAATATATGCGTGTCAGTTGATGACTGACAAATGAAGGTCAAAGTGTGAGAAACTCAATTGTAATTATTCTCATTCGCAGTTTCATTTCTCGTACTAGTTGCTTCTCAATTTGTCTAAACGATCAGATCTGCTACTCAATTGTCAATCAACGGAATACGCTATCACACTATAACGGCACCCCAGCACATTAGCTCATACTAATTCGTGAGTTTGACTCACTCATGACCACTGATAACTTTCTCATAGTTGACCTACCAACATTCCATCCACAGCTACATACCTACACTCTCGCACAAAACTCCTCTCTTTTCCCCATAACTTTTCTCTATCTTTCGTGAAATTCGCAACTACGTGAATAAAACATTGAAGGAAGTACAACTTGCCGTTTCTTTCTACACACACCCACTCTCATATGCCTACTTCACACCCTCTCATCTTTCACCTCCATCTTGACAACCCTCGTCTCTCCCTCGTCCTCCCTGTCTCGACTTGTTTGGCCCGTCTCGTTCTCTCTCAGTCCCTCCAGTTCTGCTCCTACTCACATTCAAGTGCGCGAAAACTCTTCTCAAGATGAGTGAAGATAAAGACAAGCACAATCCCATCAACATGGATGAAATCCACCAGATGTTCGAAGACTCCATCCACAACGACCCGGAGTCTCTCCAACGACAACACCTGTCCCACTTCAAGCACGAAACTGGAGTGGAAAACCAGGATTTGGTGGGATCTCCTAATCAAAATAACCACCTGAATCCCCAGCTTGAGCACCTGCCAACCTCCAATGCTCACCAATCTCTGACCACACAAGACAAACAGCCCAAGGAGGCCTCGCTCTTGGACTTGGAGCTCGAAATGGCCATCGAAAGACACCACGAGGAGCAAGAAAAACACGCCCAAGCCCAAACTTCAAACGAAAACATTAGTGGATCGGCCAATTCGGTGTCCAGAGCCGATAGCCTCGACATCAACGATAACACAGACCCCCAGTTACGAGAAATACAGTCGCCACACAACCGCAGCCGCTCTGATAACCAAAATGATAACTCCACAAACGATCAAAATGACCAAACGCACGACCACGGCCACGGCCACGGCCGCCACGTCCTCCATGCGAAACCACTCGACCAGGCCGAGGTCGTGGTGCACCAGGGAGTGCCCATTCCCGCCAACTCCGAGCTACTCAACTCCCAGGACGCCTACAACGCCTATTCCGAGGCGTCGACTTCCGTTCCTACGGTTCCATTGACGTCAACTCACCTTACTTCTTTGCCTCTCGCTATAGTGGCAGGAAACTTCCTTCCAGCCCGTAACCAGCTTCTCATAAACACATTGCCCTCGCTAGACAACTTTGCTACGCAGATACTACGCATTTTCACCGTGGGTCCGTACCAGAAAATCATTGATCTCGTGTCAAGCACTGAAAGTCCCCTGGGAGCTAGTTTCAGAGACCTCACGTCGCTTTTTGAGTTCACCAAGAAGTTGTACTCGGAAGAGGACCCGTTCCTCACCGTTGCTCACGTGGCTCCGGATTACTGGAAAGAGAATGATAGTGCACCTCCTTACTTGAAGTATAAGGAGCAGAGCATCGAGTCCACCTTGAGGAAAGTCAACCTCGCAACGTTCTTACTAGCAACTCTTGGTGTCATAGAGGTGGGTTTTTTCTACTTGAACGAACAGTTCCTCAACATATTTTGTCCTTTGAATAACTTGGACCCGAACAATAGTTTGAGTCTCAGTAACAATTCAACCACCGTCAACGGCTCGTGCAAAAACGCCCTTGGAAACAAAACCGGGAAGCTTCTCAAACTCCAGGCCAGTTTGTTCCTTGACTTGAAGACTCAGGCGTATATATCTGCCATTGAGGCTGGTGAAAGATCAAGGCTCGAGGTGTTGGATGATATATTCCCGGAAGACTTAAGCAAGTACCTCGAGTCCAAGAGAGACACATCTTTCCTCTCGCCAGTGGAACTTGATTTCGTCGCCAGGTGTAAGAGCCGAAGATCAACGCTCCTCAAACACCCTGACAACTCTACTTTGAGTGACGAGTATGACTGGTTTTCGTTTTTACAGGGGCTTTTCGAGTTTGTGAGCAAGAACATGCTCTTCTTGATCTGGGGAACCAAGAAGCACAACGTTGGAACCAAATCCAGTTCTCCTGTGATAAAAGAAATCGACACCCACTTACCTGATATGACCGTTGACGACTCCGGAGAGACTCTCACCGAAAGCCTCCTTCCTTCCGAAATCTTGGAGCAACAGCTCCACATGACCCAGGCACCGTTATCGGGACGGATTTCCACCAGAAGACCATGGACGAAAGAGGAAGAGAGGGCTCTCAGACACGCTTTGGAAACCACCGGGCCTCAGTGGTCTAGGATACTAGAGCTTTTCGGGGCTGGAGGAAAGGTTTCCGAGGCTTTGAAGAACCGTACACAAGTCCAGCTCAAGGACAAGGCAAGAAACTGGAAGATGTTCTTCCTTAAAAGTGGTCTTCCGTTGCCTCTGTATCTTCAGAAAGTGACGGGAGACTTGGACAGAGACGAACGACTGAAAAGAAGTAAGAGAACTGCTGAGGCTCCTATTCCCAACTTGAAGAGGCGCAAGAAGTAGATGAATGGCAAGAGATTGTTGGGCCAGTGGTTTTACGGATCACGGGCCACTAAGTGTCATGTCAGGTGAGTGAGTAGCAGAGAGTTTAGTGGACTGAAATAGTCACGTGGCACAGAGTTGACCATATTGAGTGCCATCTGCCAGTGGATCCAGTGTCTTGTTTTCCAAGCGCAAGCTCAAACCTGAATTTGAAACCTGAACCTCAAAACGAAGCTCAAACGAATCTCAATTACGGCCTCGAAATCTAAGTGAGGCAAGTGAGGTTTGACATTCTCAAATTCGACGCTCACGCATCTAAAATGGTAAAATTGAATTGCATTGCAGACGTTTGTATAGTTCCTATTGGAACCGGAAGTGCCTCTGTGTCGGACGAGGTGACCCTCATTACCAAGTTCTTGAGAGCCAATTTTGATGGCTTGATTGTGACTCTCCACTCCGCAGGTACCACTATCGAGGGACAATGGGATCACGTTATGTCTACCATCGGACAAATGCACGAGTTGTTACACGACAATGGCGTGGTAAGAATCCAAAGTGATATCAGAGTCGGCACTAGAACCGATAAGGCCCAGAAATCGGCCGATAAAGTCAGAATTGTAGAGGAGAAGTTGAAGAAACTTGTATAGTATGTATTATAATGAAAGGAATCGTGAGTCGTGGCTGTGCTGAATGGACCAGTTGTCAGGTGGACCCAGCAACGGGTGAATCCAAAGCTCGGGTATTTATTCGGACGCTCTTAGAGCTTTGTCCAGTGATTGTGGGATTGTAAATTGGTTTTACTGGCTCTTCATTTCTTTTGTCCACTGATCTAGCTCGTTCACGAGGGTCTCCAATTCCACACTCTTGGCATCAATGGTGTCTATGAGCCGCGTATACACCTGGAACTCCTCATCTACACGTTAGTAAACAATGCATTCCACATCACACATTACGTACCGATTGCTTTGAGAGTGAGGTTGTTCTTGGTTAGTGCGTCGAGCTTTTGTTCCAACTTGATGTAGTTGAGAGCTTGATTAGTGTTAAGATTTTCTAGAAGGTTCAAGTCAAGAGTAGACACCTCTGTGTCAGACTCCATAACGTTGGTGAGGTGGCTTAGAGCCAGATGTATGAGCTTAGGAGTGTCTTTTGATGTCATTGATCTATTTACATGGACTGTGCGAAGTTGGGCGAGCGAGTTGGGCGAGCTGGTGAGCACGGCTAGGTGTTCTGGCACCAGCTGGCACCAGCTCGCACCGGCTGGTGGTACCGCATCTATCGTCCCCTATACATCTTATAAATAGGGTCTTGGGCTGCGGTGATGTTCTTCCACTTGTTGGTAGGATTGGCATTCAACTTGGCCACGTAGTCTACGGCCTTGGGCTTCTCCACCAACTGCGTAGGACTGACTCTAATGAGAGATTTCTTGGTGACAATCTCGCAGATTCCTGGTAACTTTGCAGATGCTTTTCTTAATGCTTCTTTGGCGAGCTTTTCGTGGATATCACCTCTGATTTCAAAGAGAATCTTCCCGGTTCTGACTCTGGTGGCCCAGTGGGAGAAGGCTCCCTTACCTTTACCCATTCTTGTTTGGTTACCTTTGATACAAACGGCCAAATTACAGGTGAATCTGGTTAAAACATCGGCTCCAGACGGCCTGATTTCTCTTTGAATGACAGTATGGGCCTCTTTCAAGGACTTGGCTGTCATTCTGATACCGTTGGACTTGAGTCTCAACCCGTACTCCCCGAACTCAAGACTATTTCCCTTGATAGATCCTCCAGTTCTCACACCTACTCTACCTTTCATGGCCTTCTTAATGACCTTGTACCTGGGGGTAAACTCGTGTTTGAATCTAACAGCCATGAGGTTCACGGGCTGGAATGCCACCGGGAAGGGGCTTATGGCCTTCACGGGACCCAATAACGTCTGTGCTCTGGTTACAAAGTTGCCTAATAACATCCGTGAGCTTGAAAATTTTGTCGGTGCGAACTATGTACATTTTCTAAGTGATTTTCTAAGTAGTGATTTTATAAGATTGTATTTGTAGATTGGTGAACAGGAACACCACGCCCGCTAACGGATCTGGACGTTGAAGTGCTTGACCAAGTCATTCTCCACATTCAGGTGGATCTGGTTGATTTCGGCGTTGGTCAAGTTCCGGTCCATGGACTGGTAGTTCACGCTGTAGCACTGGCTGAACTTGCCGGTTTTGGGGTGCTTGAACTCGTCGATCAACGTCACACTTTCCACGAGGTCTCCTCCGTAGTTTCTGATGGACTCCATCACGTCGTTGGCGTGAAGATTGGAGTTTTCGGGATGCCAGAACGAAACGTCTCTTTTCACTCCCGGGTACTTGGAGTACGGTTTGAAGGTGGTGATCTTGCCTCTGCTGAATTGCTTTGCGAACCTTTCATCCAAGGTCCAGAAGAGTCTGATATCAGGGATACCGAAAAGAAGCATGGCTATTCTGTCCAATCCTACTCCAAAGGCCCACCCGATCTTATCTTCTCCTAGACCGGCATTGAGCAACACCGGTCTCCTGACGAGCCCAGACCCACAGCACTCGAGCCACTCACCCTTCCACCACACCTCTATCTCGTAAGATGGTGCTGTCCACGGAAAATACGCTTCTACCCACCGCACCTTTAACGGTTGGGTGAGATATTCTTCGGTTGATCCAGCAGCCAATGCACTCTTCCTTGCGGCTTCGAACACCGTGTGTACCAAAGACTCCATCGTACGCTTCAAGTGCGCAGACACCAACGTGACTTCTTCCTCGGTCATATAGTCTTGCATTGGGTTCTCGCCTGAGAATGGAGCACAGTCTTCGAGAACAAGGTTTGTTTTGGGGATAGACTCGATGTCTTTCTTCAACTTGTCGATGTAGTCTGGTTCGTTACGGGACCACACTCTGGCTCCTTCCATCTGGTGGAACGCAGGATAATGGGTTCTGTCGATTTCATCTTTCCGGTAAACGTCTGCGGTGATGAAATATCCTGGAGTGGCTGACTTGGTGAAACACTCTCCTTCGTGTGCCGAAGTGTGTGTTCTGAGCAAGTGGGTTTCGTTGAGGTAGTAGGTATCAGATTTGGATCTTCCAGGATGGTCTTGAGGGAATCCAAGCATGTCGAAGTTTTCGTAGGTGGTCACCACGGGCTTAAAATCGGGGTAGTATGTGTACCCAAGCCCCTGGAAGTTCTTTTCAATCAAGTGTCGAAGAATTCCAATTGGGTGGTCCGGGTTCTGGTGAAGTTGTCTCTTTGTGAGTTCGAGAATGAACGGAGGAACGTTGGTCCATTCGTCTGTTTGGTACGACTTTCCATTGACCTCGAGTGTCTTTGGGTACACTCTTCCACTGACGCTGGCGGAGTAGCACCTTATACCCCGGATTATGGTGTGGGGCACCGACAACCTGGGTATGCAAATCATGTATGGAAATTTTTCACCTCTCGCGAAAATCGGCGCACGCTGGCGGTACAAATGGCACCACCTCGCGCGGTAGCACCTCACGTCGTAGCACCTCACGTCGTAGCACCTCACGCCGTACCACACGGGCCTCTGGCTTTACGAGCCTACCACGTCTCTTGACTACCACGTCTCTTGAATATACCTGCCGGAGTTTTCCATCTCCCACAAGTACTTCTCTGCGTCGTCTCTACCAATGTGCTCGGCGAGAATAGTCACCACAGTTTCTCTGACTTCTCGTGGCATAGATCCACTGGATCCACATAGATATAGAATAGCTCCTTTGTTCAAGATCACGTCGCTGACAATATCCTTTTGCAGATAAAGCCCGTTCTGTACATATTGCTTTCTGAGTGTAGGGCTTCGTGACACACACGGGAACAACCGGAGCTTGTTTTGGGACTCCAAGTCCAACCATAATTGCCTGAATAGGAAATCCAGATTCTCGTTACGGAATCCAAAGAACACATACATCTCTTGGTCGCCTCGTTCGCTCACATCCTGTACGAGAGAAAGAATAGGAGCGATCCCAGTTCCGGGGCCGATGAGAATCAACGGAGGCTTTTCACCGGCTGGCGATTCGAACTTGAGGCCTTGTTTATGGAAAGACATAACCACGCGATCTCCAGGCTCCAACGTCTTCAACCAGCTGGAACAAAGCCCCACACGCATGCGTTTTATGATGGTTTGGTACTCCACCATCCCCACCACGATCTCTACTGTATCAGGGGACGGTTTGGATGCAATCGAATAGAGTCTGGGTTTGATTTTAGGGAATAGCTCGAAAACATGTTCCACTGGAAGCTTCAAGTTATTCTCAAACTCAAGCAAGGTTTCGAGGATCAGTCTCCGGGGTCTATTGGCGTAGTTATAGAGGTCCTCACTGTTTGTGAAGTCACAGAATTCCTGGAGTTTCTCCTTTTCTCTGGTTCCGTCAGCCGTAGATCCATCTACAAAGTGCCAGAGACTGAAGAAAAAGGATCTGGTGGGGATGGCTTTGAGGTCAAGGTGATGCGTCAAAAGGGTTCGGAGCGTGAGGTGCTTGGCTTCAATCAACCCTCCCTCTATGTGTGGCATGGTGCCTCTGATGCTAACGGGTTTATCTGCAATTGGAAGCCAGTGCGATTGCAGTTCCAAAAGAGCCTGCACCAGGTCCGCGTCATTGGACGGAAATAGACCCACCGTGTCTCCAGGAACATACAGCAAGTTGTCAGACTTGATGATCACGTGCCTGACGTCTTGGAAATGGTCTGGTGCGGTGATACGGATGTTGGCTTCGATAGTTCCAATAGACAACTCTGGAGCCACGTTCGATCTGGTAAGTGACACTTCCTTAGGCAGAATGGCACTCTCGACATCCTCACTCTGTCTATCGACCAAAACAATGTTGTGGGGCCTCAAAACCGTGGACGGGTCGAGGGTTTTAGTGTTCGGTAAATGAGCTTTTAAGCTGGCTAACAAATGAGACTCCCATTCGGAGTAGTATCCGTCCAATCCCTCGGCACTCATTTCGTCGGCCTCGCATCGGAGCGTGAGCTCGTGGCATCCAAGCTGGCGGAGCCTGGTGTGGATTTTCTTGATGGCGTAGTTGAATTTGGGGTATGAAGAGTCTCCAAGACCAAAAGTGGCAAGATGAATGTGGTTCAAAAGGTCCGACGGGAGCTTCTTTTTGAGAATAAACTTCATGAACTTCTTCCCATTACGGGGCACATCTCCCTGGCCGGCAGTGGCACACACTATGATCAAGAATCTGGTTTCGGTGACGAGATTCTTGAGAGGGTACTCGTCGAGAGCACATATTTTGGGCTTGAGCAGGAGATAGTGGAGTTTTTTCAGGAGAAAGAGAGCGTAGTCCTGGGCTGTTCCTGTGTCTGAGCCATAGAGGATTGTAACGCCTGCCTTGTTCTTCAGGGCTAGGGATAAGGACATGGGCAGCTGGCTTGGGTGAGTAAGTGAGTCGCGGTGATCAGTTGGCGCGAGGTGACGGGACGAGAGAATGGGCTGGTGCGAGATAGTGGAACGAGAGAATGGGTCGATAGCGCGAGAACTGTGTGAATAGCGACGCCGGTACTTGAGCGCGAAACAACTGAGTTAAAAGTCCAAAAAGCACGCGAAACCGTAAGTCTGTTTCGAATACGAGGATAAATCAAAGTCTCCCTAGAAATGGCGCGGGAGAGGGTAAGCTCGCACCAGCACCGGCCCGTGCCAAACCTCTTTCACCGTACACGAACCCACCAAAAGAACTGTGGGCCTAAAGTCACCAAAGTCACACAAACGAATAAACCGTGTCCATATCACAACCCAATGTACAGTAAATGCATCTGCCATACACGCCAATGTCCCCAAAACAATCTACCTAGCTCCACACATTTCTCTCCTACACTGTAAATTCTCGTTCGCGCTAATACAATTTCTCACTCGCTCTATCAAAATAAATATGCCTCCAAAGAGAAAGGGAAACACGGCCACCAGTGCCGACAAAAGACAGAAAACCGGGGGTGACAGTGCCCCAGGCCCGTACACAGAGCTCTACGGGTCGGTGGTGAGCTTGGTGCTCGGATTGCGTGACGACAATAACGAGAGAGACTTGGCGACTACGTTTCTCAAGATTCCTCCAAAGAAGCTATACCCCGATTATTTGGACATCGTGGAGAACCCCATCTCCATCTCGGATATCCAGAAGAAGCTCAAGGCCGGCAGGTACTCGGACTCCGACCCTGAGGACTTCTTACAGGACTTCAAACTTCTCCTAGACAACGCAGCAGCCTATAACGAGCCAGATTCGTGGGTCGTAGAAGACGCCGAAAAAATCTACGACTTTGTGAAGGAGCAGGTGGACCAGTTCTCAGCATCTAATGGCGCCAATGGTGGCAGTGAAGCCGTTGACAATGCCTCGTTGCCCCAGTTGGCAGAAAAGCTTCTCAACGAACTTGTAGAACACGATTTCCCAGGAATCGGAGTGATAAGTGGCCCATTTCTCGACAATATCAGTAAGAAAGACTACCCTGATTACTTCAAGGTCATCAAGAAACCCACGTCTTTCAACAAAGTGTTGGGTGACTTGGATACCATAATCGTGGCCGACGATCTGGTGGAAAATAATCTCGCTCGGTTCTACGACGAGACAAAGCTCATTTTCTCCAATGCCCAGATATACAATGACCCTGCGTCTCTCATCCACGAGGACTCGTTGAAGCTTGAAGAGCTTTTCGAGGAAAAATTCAAAGAGTTAAGTGAGTCAGTGGGAGCCAAAAAGCCCAAAGTCACCCTCACAATCAAGCCCAAGGCGGAAAAGCCCAGGGCGGACCCACCCAAGAAGCGTGGCAGACCGAGACTCACACCAAAAGTCGAGGAAGAGGAAGAAAAGGAGGAGCTAGAGGACGAACTCGAAGACAAAGAGCCTGAAGAGCCAGAAGAAGAATCAGAGCTGGAAGAGGAGGAGGAGGCGCCTGTGATTCCTACACTCGAATCCAACGTCATGGGAAGAACCCAGACTCTTGGTTCCACAGACGAGGTGTTCATTAGGAACGCCTACATCGGGCACTCGTCCTCTTCTGTGAACCAGATTCTCAACCAAACAACCGATTTCAATAATTACAGAGCCAGTCACCCCAAGTCCAGGTACCAGCTCATGAAGGACTCCATTTTCCCGGCTACAAGCGACACCGTCAGCACGTTACTCGAGTATAAGTTCCCGGCCAATGGATACTGCACTCAATCGTATAACATCACTTTACCTACAGATGCCTCGCCTTTTCTAACATTGAAATTCAACTTGCACGAGTACTTGTTCAGCTTGGTTGCTGAGGAGGTCAACGTGGGACTGAAGTTTGCTGCCAGTGCTGAAGAGGAATTCCAGTGTAAGCTCTTTGTCAATGACGAGGAGGCTGAGACCGGAACCGATGTCGAGGAAGACTACGGAACCTTAAAGTTGCTGTACGATATTAAATTGGGATACGGACTCAACATCGTGGTGTTTGAGTGTAAGGTGGCACCCAGTGTTGCCAAGATCATCAAAAGATCCACTGTGAAGGCGGAAGATAACGAGGAGATTGCGGGAAGACACACCAGACACCAGCTCCAGCAGATGAAGAGGTCGTGGGAGGTGGAGAAGTTCACGTTCTTCATCACCCACAACAGCTCGTGAGTACTAGCTCGTGAGCTCACAATAGCTTGTGAGTGTGAGATGCTAACTGTACACTAAGTATTCACAGTTTTGTTTGTACATTAATAGATAAGATATGTATTTCGTGTAGTTCTATATGCCATGATCTGGTTATCGTTATCATTGGACCCGGCTTCTCACTTTCCAATACAGAAGCTCAGGAAAACCACCCCCAATATTTCCTCCACTCCAATAGCCTCTCCAGTGATCTTGCCGATTCCTTCTACGGACTGACGGAGACTTTCGCTCATGAACACCACGTCTTCGGAGTCGTTCCACACACGGAATTGTTCGAACCCGTAGATCACGTCGTTCACTAGAATGTCTTTGGCTCTGCTGGAGATCGAAACCGGTTCACACTTCTCGGTCCCAGAAACGTGCTTGAAAGTCCGAGTAAGTTCGTCAACGAGACACGGGATCCCATCACCGGTCTTACACGACACAGCGTGGATATCGTCGGTGCCTATGAGCGAAGATAGCAGTTTTTTAGCACGAGCAACGGCAGATTCCGAAGCCAAATCGGTTTTGTTAAGTATACCGATGATCCGTACACCACGAGCACGGAGATCGCCGATGTGACTGACGAAAGCGTTCGTGCCAGAAGCGTTCGTGCCAGAAGCGTTCGTGCCAGAAGAGTTCTTGCCAGAAGCGTTCGTGCCTGGCTGGATGTCATTCACCTCGTCAACTGGCACCATCACCACCGCTATATCGCTGGCTAGGCTTCGAGCCTTGGCTCTACGAATGCCCTCAGCTTCGATTTCGTCGGCCAATTCCAAGTCCCGTACGCCGGCAGTGTCCCCCACAACAACCTTGTAGCCATTTATGTCCAAGGGAACGTCAATGGCGTCTCTGGTGGTTCCAGCTATAGAGCTCACTATGGCTGCGTCTTTATTGGCAAGCACATTCAAGAGCGAGGATTTGCCAGCATTGGGAGGACCAAGAAGCGTGAGCCTGATTCCTTTGAGAAGAACCTCGGACTGTTGGACTCTGGTCAAAAACTGGGTGATTTCCTGTTCGATAGCCAGAATATTGGAGCTCACTGTTCTTACAAGCAGGTCCACTTCGTCAATGTCGTGATCTTCTCCAAAATCAATCACAGTCGTGAGCAATGCAATGTTGTTGAGGATGTCGTGTCTCCACTTCATGAATTGGGTTTTGTTGTGGCCGGTAATGGACGAAATGGTAGCGAGTCTTTGAGACTCAGTTTCGGCATCTATCATTTGTCTCACACCCTCCAACTCGGTTAGATCGGCTCTTCCGTTGATGAAAGCACGATGGGAGAACTCTCCGTGCTCGGCATAACGGATATGGATGTTTTTGGCCGGATCGTGAAGCAGTTCGATCTCTTTGAGTACCAGCTTTATGATAGCCACTCCTCCGTGCACGTGAAGCTCGAGAAGATCCTCGCCGGTGTAGGACCTTGGGCCCTGGAAAAATAGCGTGAGTGCTTCGTCAAGGAGCGTGTGTGACTGTGACGTGAGCGTTCGGACACTGGCCAACCGGTGGACGGGATCTTTTGTGGACTTGGTGAGCTTCTTATAGATGAGCTTAGAGTGCGATCCAGACACCCGGATAACGCCTATGGCCGAGGTCGCAAGATGCGTTGAAAGGGCATATACGGTAGGGAACTGGGGAGCAGATGGCGTTGGGGACGTGGTGACGAAACGTCGTAGCGAAACACGTGCAAAATGGGGTATTAGCATGGGCTGTATGTGCGATAGATGGATGTTAAAATGTGTGGGGCGAGATGCGTGCGATGCCGGTCGAGCACTGAGGTGCGTGGGACCAGGGCCGCGGCGCATCTAGCGACACTGGGCAGATGGCCATGTTTCGCACCTTCACTACGCAATTGTCTCAATTTCATGCACTATGATCCGGAATCCAACCACACCAATCCCGCCAATTTGGTGCCTCCTATCGCCCCTAGTGCCTCGTAGGATGGTGTCGGTGTCGCTGAAAAGACACCACGAGAACCCACTCGGGCTCCCGAGGAATAAGGCCCCTGAAATGCCCCGGATGCTGAAAGGGCTTCCAGTGAGACAGAAGATCGCTAATGTTAAGAAAATCGTGCTTGTGGCGTCCGGTAAAGGTGGCGTGGGGAAATCCACCGTGTCTGTAAACACAGCATTAGCATTGAAACGACTCGGCCACCGTGTGGGGATCTTGGACGTGGATATATTTGGTCCTTCCATTCCCAATCTCCTAAAACTCTCGGGAGAACCTCGCTTATCAGACACAGGTAAGCTCATTCCACTCTCGAACTACGGCCTCGAGTCCATGTCCATGGGGTACATGATACGCCCGGAAAACGCGGTTGTTTGGAGAGGATTGATGGTGATGAAAGCTCTTCAACAGCTCTTATTCGAGGTCCAGTGGTCGCCGTTGGACTACTTGGTCATCGACATGCCTCCAGGCACCGGAGACACGCAGTTGACCATCAGTCAACAACTTAAGGTGGATGGGGCCGTGATTGTTTCCACGCCCCAAGACATAGCGTTGATAGATGCTGTCAAAGGAATCACCATGTTTGAGAAAGTCAACATTCCCATCTTGGGATTGGTGCAAAACATGAGCCACTACGTGTGTCCCGAGTGCAATCACGAGGCACACATTTTTGGAAACGACGGGGCCGTGAAAAAGGCACGTGAGATGAACATCGATGTTATTGGTTCTATTCCACTCAACGAAAAGATTTGTGAGTACTCGGACCAGGGGAAGCCCATTGTGGTGGCGGAGCCTGATTCGGTTATTGCAGGAGGATACACGGACGTGGCACGGAGCGTTGTACGGAAACTCGAGGGCTGAAGAGGAGTTGTAGTGAAGGAGAGATTCATGTAAATAGTGTCAGATAGTATCAGTAGTTAATGTACTGATGTAAGGGTTTGTCACGGTGGTCGCTCAAGAGAGGAACCAGACATTCGAGTAGCTGTCGACTCACAAACCAACATTTGGGATGAGTGTCTCCTACTGCCACCAGATATAAACTGTCCAATGGCTTCTGTATTTGTGTCAATCTGGCTGCGAAAATTGGCTGCGAAAATTATATTTGTGTTAATTACCTATGCGCTTCCACCTTCTCCTTATTGTGTCTACACTTACTGTGGCAGGGGCAAAAGAGCTTCATGGTACATTCACAAACTTCAGTAGGCCACAGCAAACAAACGCAGACCATCATGTAGGCCTCGTACACGATATTCGTCCTGCAGCGCACGGGCTAAAGTTTGTGAAGGACCCGTTTGGATTAATATCCAAGTCGAAAGCAGCGCTAGGAATCAAGGAAAAAGTCGGTGCCGTAGTCAATGGAATTGACTACAAAGGTGCTGGCGATAGGACAGAGCCATCAAATCAAGAGGTGCCTAAATTTACAGTTACTTCTTATGTCGACCAAGTGCTCACCGTAGAAGAACTGCCACTCCACCCACAACCAGAAACAAGAACCGTGCACGTGACAAGAACCATCACCCACATGGTCACGTTACTGTCTGCGACAACCACAGAGCCAAGCAGTTCCAGAGAAGCAGAGAGCCAATCAGAGGCGAAGAGTTTTGTAAGCACTTTAGCCCGTGAAGTTGATGGAGAGAGTTCTCAGAGCGAGAGTGTTGTGGAGCTTATTCCTGTTGAAGAAACAGAGAAAGAGAGTAGCAGTTTAGCACCAGCAAGACCTACCCCTGTTGTGTTTGCCAATCCGCTAGTGGAAGTGAATGTACCAGAGGATGAAGCACAGAGTCCCGAGTTCCAGGTTTTCGAAACACCGGTATCTTTACAGGAGTCACATGAGACACGTCCAGGATCTTCAAAAGCTACTACTAACAACATGGAGTTCACCCCAGCCGGTGCACCTACTCATAGAATAACTGCCACACCAACGGAGGTACCAGCTGAGGTACCAACGGAGATACCAGCTGAGGCACCAACGGGAATAGCCTTACAATACGCCCCCTCCACAATCACAGTAACAGCCTCCCAGGAAGCCGGCTTCAACGATTACTTGCGGGTATTGGAAAGGAAGATAATCGAGCTCAACAATCAGGTCCGGGACTTGGAGAAGACACAACGAGAAACAAAACCGGAACAAATACAACCTCAGGAGCAACAAAGGCATCAAGACCACCAGGAACATCGGCCTCAGCAACAACAGCCTCAGGAGCACCAAGAGCACCACCGGCAGCTGGACCAGGCAAAGAGTTTGGGAAAAGAACAGACTCCAGCCAGTGTGAATATCCAGACACCAGATCCAAAAGCCCATTTGGAGCACACAGACCCTCCACCACAAGCAGCATCACAGCCACCCGTTACCCCACACACTACACCCAAACACGTGAACGAAACCCCCAAATCCCACAAGGCCAGTGTGAAAGATATCTTAGATATGAAGATTCCTCATAAAATATCAGTCAATCCACAGTTCACAAACCACCAGCCAGAGTCTTCAGGCCCCGGCCGAGACACCGGGAGGGTGGTGAATTATGCCAAGCCCAAGGTGGCCCCCCAAATGGGAGCATTTCGAGGAGGAGAACCACAAAAGGAAGTCTCTCAGGGAAGAGCATCTCGTGAAGCATGGGCTCTGGAAACAATCTCCAAAATTGGAAGCCATCCGGAAAAAACGCAGAAACCAAGTGAGGGTGTGGAATCAACTGTGAACAAACAGATCCTTTCGAGATTACGGAACCTCGTCCACGAAACCAGAGAGTCAGGTGATTTGATGGTGGAGCTCGAAAGCATTTTGAAGGAAGCACAAAACGAGAGCCAAAATCACAACGAGGGCCAAAATCACAGCCAGAACCACAATCACAGCCAGCAGCTTGATTCGAAGCCCGAAATTCCAAAGCCACAAACAACTGCAAGTGAACAGCACCACCAAAAAACCCAAGGCCATCAATCTGGCACGGGCGTTGTTGGTGACACCCTCAGGTCTTCACACAACCCATTTTTTGGTGCTGGAGACACAAATGAGCTCGAAGGCGATCGGTTCGGCCCGTTCCAAACGTTCGGGTCCAAAGACCAGCTCCAAGAGAACTACAGGAAGGCCCAGGGCGTGGCCAAAGGAGCAGAGCCACAAAGCACGACAGAGAAGTCACAAGTCATGGCAGAGAAGTCAGAAGTCAGTAGTAAGAGCCAGAAGGACGGCAGTACAAAGAGCCAGAAGGACGCCAGCACGAGCCAAGTGAAAGCAAACAAGCAAGCCAGCAGTGCAAAACACCACAACAGCTTGTTTGGGTACGCTGGAAAGCCCTTGAACCACACCAAGACGCAGTTCCCGGTGGCAGAAACTAAACACCATAACCGTAAGAGACCACACCGGTTCCGGGCCGAACACAAGCGCAAAAACAAGGAGAAGTTCACGTTTGACTTCTTTGGGTTGCGTTCGTCTGCGCCTGACCTTCATACTACGTGGTCTCTCATGTTATTGGGCATCGTAGGGCAGTTAATATAGTACATAGTTACAAAGTGGTAAAATCCGGCACGCGCACGTTAAAAAATTTACGCGCACAAATTTGTTTTGATCCAGATCCTTAGCACAGATTAAAGTAGAAATGACCCAACAGCCGCAAACGCCACGGGTTTCAGAGTCCAGTACGAAGGTGCAGCAGGTGCGCCACAGAACGATACTAAATGTAGACGAACAGTCGTATATTGAGGAAGAAGATGCCACTTATGTGTATGAGGAGTCAAACGGCAACGATGAATCCAGCGCCAGCGATAGCGAAATAGACTTGGAAATCGAGGACGAAAACACAACCGAGGTTGAAAGCGAAGAAGAGAAGCAACTGGCGAAACCTCATGCCAGCGCCAGCGCTTTTGAATTCTCATTTGACGCTGCTCACCAAACTTCTAAATTGAAACAGTTTCTTGTGAAGCACGAGATCTTGAGAAAAGGACTCCACTCGCTGATTGGGCCTTTCACGCTAGTGCTTTACACGTTGGGGGTCGAACACCACCAGGTGCTCTTACCTCTTGCCATTCTTCTGGTGATTCTTTTTGTTAACGATTACATAAGATTCCACAGTTCTGCTTATAACAGGTTTATGATCAACCAGTTCTTTTACTTGATGAGAGAGAGTGAAATCAACCATTACAACGGTACCTTGTACTATAGCGTGGGTCTTCTTTTGGTGGGATATATCTTACCTAAAGATCTTTTTGTTATGAGTGTACTCTTGCTAAGTTGGGCTGATACCGCAGCTTCTACGTTTGGTAGGAAGTTTGGAAAGTACACCTTCCAGATTGCCAAGGGCAAGTCTTTTGCAGGAGCATTGGCCAGTTTTGGGGCTGGAGTTTTGAGCGCGTACTTATTATACGGATACTTTATCCCAAGTTACGATGTCAATAAGCCCGGAGACATTTCTTGGACCCCCGAGTCTTCCAAGCTCTCGTTCCCGGTGTATGCTTTGATTTGTGGGTTGGTGGCCAGTTTGAGTGAGTCCGTGAACTTTTTGGGCTTGGATGATAATTTCACCATTCCTGTTTTGGGGGGATTGATGCTCAATGGCGTGGTGCAGTTGTTCCATGTGTGAGTAGGCGTTCCAGTGACGCGTCTGTAATTATGTGTGACAATGGGTGTAGGTGTGTGACAGAGATGTGGTGGGAGGGCCAACTTCGGTATAAATTAATTGAGGCACCAGATGGTAGACAGTGAGAGGAAGTTACAGTGAGAGGAAGTTACAGTGAGAGGAAGTTACAGTGAGAGGAAGTTACAGTGAGAGGAAGTTACAGTGAGAGGAAGTTACAGTGAGAGGAAGTTACAGTGAGAGGAAGTTACAGTGAGAGGAAGTTACAGTGAGAGGAAGTTACAGTGAGAGGAGGTTACAGTGAGAGGAAGGTATTAGAGGCAGTGCCATGAATCGTATGAGGTTGTGTGTACTAGGACGCTCCAGCGTTTCAGGCTGTACTATCACCGTAGTAAGAGTAGTGGTATAATATGATGCTAGTATCACCTCTTCATGCTATTCCAGACACGCGAGGGTTTGGTCCCAGTTATAGATAGTATATATTCTAAGTTAATTACTAGAGTGCACGTAGGACGTCATTTACACGAAGTTCCCTGGGATGATTATCCTGGATTCAAAGATAACACAAAAGACTGGGCAGATTGCCCCGAGATCGAGCGAGATTACCAGAAACTGTGAATTGTTATCTACGAAACAAACGATACCCGCTACCAAATTCTTGATTGGCAGAACCGGCGATCTCCGAAGGGCATAGCCTTCAAAGTCATAGAGATTTTAAGAGGACGATACCGCCTTGTTGTGAGTGTGAAGACTTAGGAGGGTGCCAGTTGTTAGGAGCTCGAGCCAAGCGTAGCACGAGATGGACGCGCGCGCCGGTGGGCCTCGACCGGCTACCACGACCGGTTACCGCGATCTCCTACCGCGAGCTCCTACCACGAACCAGTGCGCGCATTTCAAAATCGTTACCAGCTGCACATTAACCATGGGACTTTGCTTATCTTGTCTTGCTCCCCGGGACGAGGACGACGAGCTCAACGAAAGATCGTCCCTTCTCAGAGGCCCGGACTTTGAGTCGGATGAGCATCTCCAAGAAGAGCTTTTGAAAAAACAGCAGAGGCAACAAGAGCTCAATAATATAGTTAACGAGCTCTCGGATAACTTAATCGATGTCAGCACCTTTTTAAATGCCACGTCAGTAAACAGCACTCCTGACACACCCAATCCCAACGAGAATGCGACGCTGGACCAGAAAGAAGTGCAGTACCCACACATCATGAGTTTTGATGAGAAGAAAAACATCTCTAAGCAGGCGTTGGAGTTGGATTCTTCCGTCAAAGATGCGTGTGTGATTATTGTGAAGGAGCCACTCTACTTGACGTTCTAACTGGGTAGATGGATATATAGAGATGTAGTAATGCAATAATGATGAGAAAGCACACCAGTCACCACATTGTGACTAAATTGTAAGAGACTGAATTGTAAGAGAGTATTGAGAAATGATCCAATGAAACGATGGAAAAACCCAAAATCCAACGAATGGCTCCAAGTTCCGGTGGCACCATGCCATCCTCACGCCATCCTCATGCCATCCTCACGCCATCGTATATCAGAATCAGGCCATTACTCATTCACACAATTAATTACCATAAATACTATAAATACGATAAATACCTAATACTATAAATACCTGATACTCATGCCTTTTTCTGTAACTCAACCACCACGTCCTCCACGCTGACACTACTGCTTTCAAGCATCTCCACGCTAGAAGGTAAGTGGCTCTTGTGAAGTGGATGGGCCCAGAAGAGCTCGTCGACTTTGTCGATATCGATACCTTTGGTCTCAATCCAAAAGTACCAGATACATGGAAGGAAAATCAAGTCGTAAGAGGCATTAAGGATGTAAAACTTCCATCCCATGTTGTCCATGGCAAACGGGAGCACGAACAGCGCTACCAATCCCCAGGAACTATTAACCAAGTTGAAGAAGGTGGTACCAGCACCTCTCATTCTATAAGGATAGATTTCAGGAGGGTACAAGGTGGTCAAAGGAGTGAAGGTGAAGGCATAGAATCCACTGAAAATGAAGATCATGGCAATGGTTCCGATGGAACCCGATTTGGCATGTCCGTCTCCGTATTCTTTGACTAATGCTCCCATTATGTACAAACAAATGATCATACCGGAAGTAGAAACGAAAGATTGGATTTTTCTACCGATTCTGTCAAAAGCAAGACATCCACATAAAGCACAGAATAACTGCCACCCACTAGATGCAATGTTGATCCTTAATTGCTCATTGCTGTCGGTGATACCAGCTTGGGTCAAGAAGATGGTGAAATAGTAACTAGCCACACTTGAACCGGCCATCTCCGTCACCAAAGCGTGGGTGAAGTTGATGAAAGCCTTGTGGATATTTAATCTAGACTTGTAGAACTGGGGCCAGGGATGGAAGTTTTCTAATCTGACACGTTCGGCTTCGGCCTTGTACTCTTGAATTCTCTCTTCTGTGAGAGCCACGTCGTTGTTGGTGACAATCATAACCGACTCGTGGGCCTGTTGGTCGTATCCGTGCTCGAGCAAGTATTTTGGAGACTCGGGGAGAAAAGCCAAGTTTATGAGCCCCAAAAGAGATGGAGCAGCTTGGATGATGGAAGGGATTCTCCAGTTCCAGTCACCGTGAGCGTGACGGGTTCCGTAAGTTATACCAGAAGCCATCAAAGCTCCCACGAAGAAACACGAAAACGACAATCCCATCACGAATCCTCTAAGATTGGTAGGACACAACTCTGCAAGTAAGACTACCGCAGCCACATTGTTCAAGGTTCCACCAAATCCAATGAAGAATCTTCCGAAAATGAACATGGCAATATTTTGAGCAGCTCCCTGTAAAGCAACACCAAGGAAACAGACAGCACAACCTACCACAGCAGCTGGTTTTCTACCGAACTTGTCAATGAGGAACTGGGTAACGGTGAAACAAGCAATCACCTGACCCAT
The DNA here is from genome assembly GCA_030581535.1 of Yamadazyma siamensis. Taxonomy (NCBI): domain Eukaryota; kingdom Fungi; phylum Ascomycota; class Pichiomycetes; order Serinales; family Debaryomycetaceae; genus Yamadazyma; species Yamadazyma siamensis. Next base: position 168,273 of record JAKTTO010000007.1, read on the forward strand.
CCAATTTGCAGCATTGTTCAAACCAATGGTAGCGTTATTAAGATGGAAATAATCCTTATAGGAGTCCAAAGCAAGGATCAGACCCATCATCATGGAGTCGTATCCAGTGGTGGTTGGGTGGATGATAGACAACACCACAATAGAGATTAAAAATAGAAAATGACCCGTAGGCACATATTTGGATAAAGGCTTCTCAGCTCTTGCAACCATCTTAAAAATGACGGAAGGGACTTATTAAGTAAGATAGACTTAGTAATAAAAGTGGTACGATACATGCAAACACCAGGCTTTTTATGTGATGCCAGTACCCGATTCAGAACCGTTAAATCTCGATAACGGCCCACCAATCAATGGACATGCATTGCACATTGGTATCAATTCCATTCTTATCACGGCCCAACAGGGGACCGAAACCACAGGCCAACGGTCGCACGGGCCTCGCGCGAGCTCGCTCGAAACTAGTGCGAGGAATGGGCACCGGGGCACCATAACCAGGGTGGATGATAGGCATTATTTAAGGTAGCCAGTGACGAAAAATAAACTCAAACACATACCATGGCTCCAAGTGCTATCCCCACCAAGTTCGTGCCTCCAGATTTGGAAGACACTGCTAAGTTTACGGCGTTGAAGAAGCTTTGCATCAAGCCGGAAAATGTCGAAAAAGTGAAAGCCTCGTGGAAGAGATTGTTAGTGCAATTGGATGAGATGGTCGAGGAGATCAAGGCCGAAGGAAGCGACTACATCCCCGCAGTGAACTGGGAAGACGTCAAGAAGAACGGCGGCGAGTTCCCTGCCGATGTGGCAGAAAAGTTCAAGACCAGAGGATGTGTGATTGTGAGAAACGTGATTGACAAGGAAACCACTGAAGAGTACCTCAATTCCATGAGGGATTTCATTACCAAGCACCCGGAAATCGGCGGGTATCCGGAGCCCATCACCAACTGGTTTGCCTTCTGGACCGAAGGAGAGGTCAAGGCCAGAAGTCACCCGGAAATGATCGAGTTGATGAAGGTCGTCAGCAAGTACTTTTACATTGAAGATGAAACCTTGCCCATCGACAAAGAGTCGCAAGTGGTGTACCCAGATGCGTTCAGAATCAGACCCCCAGGAGCAGCATCCACCCTCAACTTGCATTTGGACTCCGGGTCCATTGAAAGATGGGAGGACGAGACTTATAGGAAGTTGTATGCGCCAATTCTCGAGGGAAGATGGGAAGAATGGGAGCCCTGGAGATTGGACGAGAGAGCTTTTGCAAAAACAGACTTGTACAGCCATTTATCGGTCAGACCCACGGCCACGTCGTGTTTCAGGGCCTTACAGGGCTGGTTGGCGTTGAGTTCTGTGAAGAAAGGCGAAGGAACCATCAGAATGTTGCCCAACTTGAAGCTTGTGAACGCCTATTCTGTTTTGAGACCATTCTTTTGGAGGGACGATGGCGAAATCGACTTGGAGACGCCAAAGTTCCCGGGAGCTATCGTGGGATCGGGCCAGTTCTTCTGTGGAGAAGACACCCATCCTCACTTAAGACAACTCGACAGTGTACACTCGATTCCTTATGTCAACACCGGAGACTTTGTGTTCTGGCACGCCGACGTGGCCCACGAGGTCGACAAGGAGCACATCGGAGACAACATTTCATCGGTGTTCTTCAACGGATACGTGCCCTTGTGTCCATATAATATCGAGAACATGTTGGCCACACGTGACTCGTTTTTGAAAGCAGACCGGCCACGTGACTTCACCAAGGAAAAAGCCAAGTTCACTACTATGGAGGGCGACTTTGCCGACCATGGTGCCAGAAAGGAGAACGTGTTGACGGACGAGGGGTTGAGAGGTTTAGGGTTGAAAGAGTATGAATTGGACACTCCAGGCTTAACCGCCGGCCAAATAGCTGTTCGGAAAATGGCCAACGAGGCCATGGCCTCTAACGTGGCTCCTACATATGAGTTGACCAAGTAGGCGGCGTGAGGCGCTTCCGGAACGGGATCTGGAAGTGTCCAAAGAGTCTAGTGTAAGTTTGTTTAGTAATAGTAATAGTAACAGGAGGTATTGTACAATGCAGTAAGCGCGCAGTAGTGTTGCGCGAGTAGACCAAGTGTGGGTCGTGCACGGGCCAATAGTGCCCACGCCAATTGGAGACCTCGCGAGTGTCAGGAAGCTGATAGCGATACGGGTGAGGAATGTGAATGCGGCGTCGAATTCCGCTTGAAAGCGTGGGGGATGATAAGCGGCCATCGCCCATCGGTGCGGAGGCTCATCGGTGCGGAGGCCAATCAGCGCGAAGGCCCATCAGCGCGGTGGCGGCTCCCAGGCGGTCTCAGATCCATCTGTCACAGAACCATCGGATTTGTATGCACACCGGTGCGCACCAGATCCTCTGATAACGATAACAATCTTTTCCAACGCTACCAATGCAAACCAAGCAGATTAGAGTCACCAAGCGAGCACCCAAGGCGTGTGTAGACTGCTATAAGCGAAGGGTCAAGTGCAACAAGCAGGTGCCGTGCGATGTGTGTATCCGCAGAGGCATTCCTGAGTTGTGTCGCAAAGAAACGGTGATTGTCAACGGAGAAGTCCGCAACGACGGCAGCTTCAAGTACACGGAGGAGCTCCAGCTGAAGAACGAGTTCCTCCAGCGAGAAAATACGTTTCTTCGGGCCCGCATCCAGGAACTCGAACAGGAGAAAAAACAGCCCCGAGGCCCAAATTTGAGTTTAAACGAATACGGTTTCTACGGCAGAATCACCCGACTCAGTAGAGTGGTAGATAGGGACGAGGATAAGGTGGACTTCACCCATGCGGATTTTCACAAACTTACGGCGTTTTTGACGTTTGAAAAGTCGGAAAAACTTCTTGATTTCAACTTCCTGCTGATCTACTTCTTCCACATGGTGGTGGTACCAGAGATATTCAAAGGGGAACACAAACAGGTGTTTGGAGGCGACCCCACAAACAACAGCTCCCACCTCTCGGAAAAAATCGATAAGTCACGTGACCAGTATTTATGGCTCGCCATATACTATGCGTTGATATGCAACAGTTTCCTTCTTTTGGACGACCGGGTGCGTGTGCAGCTCGAGATCTCCGAGGAGCAGGCATACGAGTTCGGAGTCACCGCCTACTACGCCGCCAACGAGTGTCTTCATCGCGGACAGTTCCTTCAGTATCCGCACATCAAGACCCTCCAGACATTTTGCATTTTGGGAACGTCGTTTTCTCTTTTCGGTGTCCACAACCAGAACATGCTTCTTTCGGCCATGATATACATCGCCAAGTCGTTGAACTTACACAAACTCCAAAAGCCTGACGAAAAACTCAATGTGCTCAATTTCGAGTTGAGCTGTAGAATCTGGTGGGTTTTGGTGGTGATCGACTGGTTCGAAGACACATGGCGTATCAACGGCAGCGAGATCAACACCGAGGACTTCACCACCCCACCACCTCGCAATATCTCCGACTTCAACCTCCTCAATGGCATCGAAAACGAAAGCGCAGATTTTCTTCCCATGACGTACAATATCTTCATTCACAAGCTCTCCAGCTTCAAGAAAATCGGGTATTTCACGTCCACGTTCCACGAAAACGCCACCCAGCTAGAGGCCATGGAGTACCTGCATGTGAACATCCAGAATCTCCACCGTCAGTTGAACATGTACAAATTTGACGCACTGCTCGAGTCCACCAACTACGCCCGGTTTCTCTTGGAGTGCAAGATCCACCACGAGACATTGGTGGCCAACAGGGAGATCTTGTACTGGAAGCACAACCACCACCAGAGCTATGACCACGAGATCAACGTGTGTACGGAAGCAGGCATGAAGTTGATTGAGTTGGTGGTGAATCCCAACTACCCCAGTTTCTATAAGAAGTACTGGTTGGTGATTGAGCACGCCATCAACGGGGCCATTTTTCTTTTGTTGAACAACTTGATTGACCAGAAGGCCGTCAACGAGAAGCAGATCAAGGTCATCCACAAGTTCGTGCACGAGATCCAGAAGTACTCGTTCAAGAGTAGCAATTGGCTCAGAAGTGGGAACCGGATATTGAAGAATCTTCTTGAGCTCATTACGCGTAAGAGCAACAATCAGGCGTTCCGGCTTGAGATCAACGAGTTCAGTGACGTGATGAGTAAGTTGCAGCAGTTCCAGAGTGTGTATGGGTACGAGAGCAAGAGTTTCGAGGAGTCGTTGAATGACAGTTATTGGAACGAGTTTCTCCAGTGGATTATTGAGGATGATTTTTAGGACGAAGAACTTGGAAGAGGTCATTCGGGATCAGTTGAAGAGCGCAATGGAAGAAGGTGATTGTATTCTCATAAATAGCGAGACTCGGTAGACACTCACACTGAAGTCAGTACCGTGCATTGGAATTCCAGGTAAAGATCAGTTTATGGACGTATAGAATGGTCTCCCCAGTGTTAATGTTTAGTTACAACAGACTTCTATGAGATCACTGGCAAATTTCACTATGAGTTTAGAAGTGTGAGTGAGTCACTACTAAATTGTGAATGAACTGCCGTAAAGGAAGACAGAGAAGACCTGAATAGAGTTTCGGAGTTCAAAAGCCACAATCACACGAGCGAGTAGAGCTCAGTTAATGAAGAGTTTAATGGAGAGTTTCATGGAGAGTTTCATGGAGAGTTTCATGGAGTCTCTTAGAGTAAAGTGTTAGCAAACAACACCCGGATCAACGAGTGTCACTCGGGGGTATGAGTGAATTATATCTAGGGGTAGGGGTGAATCAAATCTAGGGGTAGGGGTGAATCAAATCTAGGGCGTAGGATGTGCCGGAGCAGGACCGGGTAAATGCAAGTATCGTCAAGAAAACGGAGTTATTCAAATGCGTGAGTCGAGTAAAGCAGTGCACCGATTGCCAGAAGTTGAAGTTCGCATGCGAATAAATGCCTGTGGGCCAGGAACAAAAGCCAAAGAGGTCCAGAGTAAGCCAGTGGAACAGTGTACCAAGACCGTCGAGTCAGGCTCGATAGTACTCAGCAGTCAAAACAAGTGCCAGTGCGGAGTAGCACCCGAATAAGTATGGAGCTAAAGCCAGTCTTCGAGCAGAACCGCAGCGATCATCAAGAAGTGTTAACCTCGAACCTCATGCACAAACAGGAGTTAAGGTGCAAGCTTCGGAGCTTGCATCAACCACTGCCTATTTTCCTTTTTCTAAGCAATGAACGTCATCTAATGGGGAAGTTATTTTCGAGCTCGTAATGGATATTTTGTATGGATTTTCGATATTTTGTTCCAGTTGCGTCACCCGTTGGTTATGCAGTGGAAGCTTGTATGTGTGGAGTGGAAACTCGTAGATGTGGAGAAGCTTCCTTTTGGCCTTATGTGGAGGTCACGGTGCGGAGACGCAGTGTAACACAGCGAAGCGGAAGGGCATACTGCGGTAGTTTTAGGATGGTGTGGTTGTGGTAGGTGTAGTTACGGTTGCGGTGGCGGGGCGGATATGTACAAGTTGTAGATGTAGAGCTGTACTTCGGATCAGTTATGGAGTTCGGATCAGGTATGAAGCGGCAGCGCACGAGCGGTGAATGCAAAAGTTGTCGGCTGCGGTTCACGGCTGGTGCTCTGTTCGGTCGGTTTTAATTTGTCCAATCTGCGTCTCAGTGATTGTAATTCTTGATTTAGGGTTTAACAGATAATTGTAATTCTAGGTTTTAGTGAGATATTCTTGTTTCGTACGAGAGTTATAGGAGCAGCTGGCTGGTGTGTTCGGCTCTCTGCTTGCCGTCAGTTACCGCCAGGTGCCAGCCATTTAGATTCCGCCCGCCGAACCCCTTATACAAATCGTAATATGTGTGGACCCGCAAGACCGACAAGGCCGCCATCAAATGTTTCGCAACCGCTTCCCGAGTCGCCGATCTACGTCTATTCAATCCTCTTACCATACTCCGCCTCTCAGCCAACCTATCACTCCAATAGCAACTCCGCTATTTGCTCACGGATAGGTGGAATGACAGGATAATTTACGGTTATTTGCAGCAATTAACCCTTTCCCCACAAAATCTGCCATTCGTTACCGAGGCCCTGAAACAAGTGCGATTGCTTTTTGGGGCGCGTCGGTAATTTTACAACGGTGTTGGAGTTTTTACAGGGAAGTGGCGGGACCTAACGGGACCAAACGGGACCAAACGAGGGGGCGGTGCGCGCACGCAGTGCGCACCACCGTCATTTCCAAGGTTACGTCCAAGCAACCACATCCTTCGCATTTCCTAAACAGGAGGCAGGGCCATGCACGTTGCGGGATTTAGCGCCCAAAAAGGAAACAGACCCATCGATTGTCATTTTAAGGTCTTAAATTTTGTAGGCGAAAGTGGGGTCGGGGGGATTACTGGTTGATTCGGACGGTCATCGACGTATCCTGAAATTCGATCACCGCCTAACCACAGTGGTGGCTGCTGTTGTAGTCTATCGCCAAAGTCTGCCGCACTCAACGCAACTCCGAAGCCCGCCCTTCCACTGAAACCTTGTTGCCCGTTACAGTTTACTCGACTCTGAAACTCCTACCTAAGCCCGTCCGTCCCACACTCCAGGCAAGTTCCGGTCCGATAGTACCTGTAGTAAGGTTTACAGGTTAAGTCGCAATAACCGGTTATGAGTGCAGTGGTTCGCACTTTCTCAAATCAATTTGGCTTCGCCAAATGTTATAGCATTCTTAAACCAATAACCAACTCTACAATACAGGATTGTACCCCATAAAACAATTGCAACTAAAAAAAGAAAAACTCCGAACCAAAATATATTTATATAGCCACCACTCCTGGATTTTCAACCCTCACATTTTCCCTTTATTACCATCACTCTACAAATCACCACTACATCGAACATGGATGATTTGGACATGCTAAATCACTTTTCCTTGGATATGGTGTCCACAGATATGAACTTTGAACAGGCGTATCTGATGTACAGCCATATTCAGCAAGAAAATGCCATAAACGGGGTCGAGTCGCTTCAGAGAATGCAAGATTCAATCAACCCATATACTCATGCCAGTGAGTCCCACTACCAGAATCCCCAGTTTGACCACCACAGAAACAAAATTTTGCTGCAGCACGAGTTCGAAGACTACGAGGACGAAAACGAAAATGAAGTTGAGGAAGAAGACGACGACGACCAGGAAGAAGAAGTAGACAAGTTTTTCTCCAACACCGAGTCCAGTGCTTTGGAGAGTTTCTTGGACAGTTTGGTCAATCCCAAAGGAAGCAATCCTTTGGAAATGTACCACCACGAGTTCACGTTTGCCCCCAAATCCAAGCCGGCTTTCAAGGATTTGAACAACGCCTTCTCCCACCCTCCACAGTCCAATTTGTTCAAAGAGCCTATTGACTCGTTTCCCTCGAATTTGAACACACAGCTCCCTACACCGGAGTCCAGACAATCTTCGATCGACGAAGACTACGACATGCAGGTAAAACAAAAGTACATGCACCAAAACGACGACGCTGACATTGATCTTACGCCTGCTCGCAAGAAATCCCGTACCAGTTCTGTTTCCAACAAACCACTTCTCTCTGTCGAACAAAAACGTCTCAACCACTCACACAGTGAACAAAAGAGGCGGCAGTTGTGTAAGTTGGCGTACGAGAGGTGTTTGCGGTTGGTGACCAACTTTGAATCTTACCGCAAGAACCCTCCTGTGAATAAAAAATCCAAGAGAAAGCAATTTACCAAGGACGGATTGCCCAATCTCTCCAAGCACTGTGCGTTGATGAAGATTTCGGACGAGATAGAGAAGATCAAGGGCAAAAACGACATGTTGAAGGAGTTATTGGTGGCACACGGGCACGTATAAGAATTGTATAGTAGTAATGAATTATGACCATGATGATTGTAGATGATTGTAGATGATGTATTACTGCCGGATGATGACAAACAGTGGAGTCGGTAGTTGTAATCATCAAGGTGTGACTGGGTCACTTCTGTGGATTCAGCGTTTCTTCGGTGATTTGAGCTATTTTCTACATCGGCCAGTCATTCTGTGATGTCAGCATTTACACAATAATATTTTGACTCGTTTGCATTAATCACGCAAATTGGCAAACGCCTACACAACCCCACCCCACTTCGTTTCCCAGGCAGCTCTTTCCTCTCTCACTCGTCACTGTCTTAGGGTTATGCCCCAAAAGTTCCATTAAAGTTAAGCTTTTTCGAATAGGCGCATACACCTTCATACACCAGCCAAATCAAATCCTATGACGTTGCCAATCTGTGAGCGGGGCCAATCAAATCCAGAATTGGTAAAGGGACCCTGCGTCGCTTCTTATTTACATGCATGGTTCAATATATCCGCCTGGATTTCGTCCCTTGGAGCCTGTTGCTTGGCTGTCTGTTTATGTTTTGTTCCTTCCTCTTCATTTCGTGTTCTTTCTCCTATTCCCTCCCCGTTGAAGTTGTAATTACTTGTACGAATTTGTATTCATTCTAGAGTTGGCAGTTAAATCGCTCCTAGCCTTTTCGTTTCGTCCTCCAATCCAGGCTTTCCGTTTAACTTCAGGTACTTAGATGCAGCCAATGGATGCACGGCTCGAGTGTAGAAAACTCAAAGCTTATCGGAACGGCCGAAACAGTTGCAACTTCCTGACAGACAACCAATGCAAGTACGCTCTTCACTACGCTCCCAACCAACAATACAAATGAGTTGGTTGGATTGTGTATTCGTTACAATTTGGAATCACTTGATTTGCTGAAGTTATCAAAAGGCACATGTTCCAGTTTACCATCTACCAGAGTATTTGCCATTTGGGTCCATTTTTTTCAATTTCACCTCTTGCCATACAAAATCCCACACTAATCTTCACCAAATCATTCCAACGTTGTTCCAAGTCTCGGACTGGAACAGCAGAAGGCCGTGCGTTAGGGACCCCAGGCAATAGCCATAAGCACCACCTGGTCCATTACATCACATATGGATCTGGTTGATTTAGAAGGTGGCTTTTGAGTTAGACTTTACAGGTTGTGTAGGGCTCAGTTGGTACCCGGACTCCGTCACCGTCTACAATGCCAGTAGTGTTACATCGCCTTGGAATGAAAGGGTTCTCTCAATTAGAGGCGTGTGTATGGTATGTGCGTTGGGTAAAGTGTAAGCGCAATCTGTGTAACTGAATCACTGTGTAAGAGCACTTTGTGTCAGTGAGTCACTTTAAGTGAGTCACTTTGTGTAAGTGCACAATGACTTTTGTGTAACAAACCCAATTTAAACCCAATTTTCTGTAGCCCAGCACTCTAGCAAGTCTCATTATGTACTAAAGTCCAGGAGGGGCCTGAACAGCTCCGAAAGCCGTTTGGTACCGGTTCAATGTGATCAGCCCTTCAACTCGAAATCTTGTCACATGACTTCTGTGTGTGAAAGGATTCCAATGCCATTCCTAGCTGCTAGAGTCATTGTACTTGAGTTTCAAACCTTCCTATGTCAAGCCCCACACACTGAACTCGAGTCGTTTTCGCTTTTCTACACTCACGAGTGCTGTATACGTTCGAAAGTATCTTTCCTATGATCGTCTCTGAATCATCATTACACCTTGAAAATGGCCTGACGTACCCAGTGGACTCGCCAAGTCTTCAGACCTCTTTATACCATCACAGAGGATAGCTCAGACACGAGTTTTCCTTCAATAAAAGCTCAGGCTCAACAGTATAGTGATGATACTTGTTACTGCCCAACAATCTGCCTATTTAGGAAAGACCAGAGTCTACCCATTTAGGCAAAACAGGATCACTTCGATTTCAATTCCAACTCAATCCCAAGGGTACTGGCCGCATCTCCTTCTGTACATTCTACATTCTAGTGCCCGTCTGACCATATTCCTACTTACTACTTTCGTGCAATAGAGTGTCAACTATACAACTGCCTCTCAGACCAATAACAGACCACAGGCTCAGTAAACTCGTCTCACCAGTCTGCTACAAACCCTCAACATGTACCTGATACGCTACTTTCCCGTAACCCCCAGTTTCTCCAAGCTATACAGTCAAGTAGCATATCACCAGCCATAAAACCAGATCGAAAATGAAGCGCGTATTTTCATGTTTGACAAAGACCAGCTTTCAGCTTTAGAGAAGCTACAGCCCAAGACACTCGCGGTCAATACCCTCAAGCCCAACCACGAGCTCTATGAAGTCCGTAACTCCTTCTACTACGTTTACGTGATCGACTGGTTGTATAATTACAAGTCCCATATACGACTTTCTTCTGAGCATTTTGATGTTGAGCTTTTCGAAATGGAACTACTCAACTTATTGGACCCTCCACCGTTGGATGACTCAGTGTTGTTCACAGTCAAATTGAAAGCACAACTCGTGCATGCACTCACCAACTCGTCCAAGTTTCTGGGCAGAGATTTCGATTTCGTGATTAAAAAGTTCTTTGTGAATAGCGTTCTAGGCGATACAGACGATGCCACCACGTTCACGGATTTGTCATTACAAGATAAGTTCGAGATTCTCTTCATAGTGTTGAACCACTTGTCTGGATTGGCGGGCTTCAGGGCCTTCTTGGATAAAAATCCAGAGCTCAGCACCTCTTTAAACGATGGAATAATCCACTCGGAATCTTCTCCTGGCAAAGATATTCACTACTTGCTTTTGTTCAACAAGACCAAAGTGTATCAGAGGACAACTGTATACCCAGAGCTCACTATACCCAAGAAAAGAAAGGACTCTCCTGAAAATCCAGAGGAAGTTTACTGGGATAAGTTCGACATAGATTTGTCACAAGTGACATTCGAATCCAAAGTGTGGTCTCTAGAACAATTTTCAGAGCAGATCAAGCCTGCCTCAAAGTCTCCTTTCAAGAAGGAACTTACAAAGGACATCCTAGACAATATTTTGTGGGGCGAAATCAAAAAGCGTAAAATCATTCAAAACAGAAGAAAAGAATACCAATTACTCAATTTGATGGCAAGCAGAAAAAGATCATCCAGAATTGAGGCTATGGAGCGTCAAAAACAACAGCAGATCCAGGATCTGGAAGACAATAAACAGCGGGAATTGGAATTGGCATTGGAGTTGGAAGTGATAGCCAAACCCTTGAATTTCGATTCTGGAAGATTGAGTAGAGAAGCAAGATTGAAGATGCGTAAGTTGAACAACGGGTACAGAAAAGGGACACCTGAGGCGACCAACAACACCGGAAACAACTCTAACAAGTCGACTCCAGACGTTGAAATTGCTGAGCCAGGAGCAACATCAGCAGGTGCACCAGCCTCTGAACCAAAAGACGAGCCAAACACAGAGTCTGAATCGAGGTATGAACCAGTTCCTGAACCATCGGAGCCTATGGTCCCTCCACCAAAATCTGAACCTGAAGGGACTTCAGTTTAACGCCAGTGTATATTATCAATCCAATGCCGTAGCATATAACTAAGAATAGAAGCTAGAACTAAAACCTTAATGATCACTACAATTTCAACTCGTTCAATATCTCCCCTGCCAAAGTTTTGTAGTTCCAAGTATTACCCAACAATTTCTTGAATTGGACACCATATAACCCTACCAAAGGGAACTTGACCACGTGAATCTCGAACTTCAATGGAGATCTCTTTCTTCCCTTGGACTTGTGTTCGATTCTTGACGACATCAACATATCTGAACCTCCGCCAATAACCAAATTACCCACAGAGTCAATAGAGTCGTCTTCTTGGTAGTGTCTGGCCTCCGTTTCGTAGTCATCGAATTCGTCAGCTCCGCTAAGCAGTTTGTTAATTCTAGCAGCTGCTGGGGTGTTTGGAGGCATGATGTGAGATTGGGACCCGTTCCTTCTACGGGATGCTAAAATGTTGGTTCCAATGGAGAACTTTCGTCTGTGGCCTCTGTCACTACCAATACTGCTGATTGAGCTGGACTGCTTTCTGTGGCCTTTTGGTGTGCCCAAGTTTTGCGTATTCAAGTGCAATGAAGGTTGTCTACTTGGACCTCTTGAAGGATTAGTAGGAGATTGACTGGCATCTGAGGGCTCAGGAGTCTGTGACTTTTGGTCAATCGAGGATGATGTCGACTTGAATGCATCTCCATATAATTTCTCCTCCTCAGCCTCCCTCTCTGAGTTGGCTGCAGTTACTTCTTCAAGATCTTCAGGTTGCAATGAAGGAACGTGTGAGCATATAAATCCTCCTTTCACTTCCTGGAATTTGACACCCAATCTCGTCAACACATTGATGATATTATATCTTATGACGGGCAATTGCTTGGTAGATGTGGTCTGAACACTGAAGAAACCCTTCAAGAACAAAGTCTTTGGATACTCGATGGAAAGCATGGTGTTTGGTTTGGCCCGGTTGAAGTCTTCGATTATCTCTTCCTCCGTCAATTGTGGAATCTCCTTCACTTCAAGATCCTCATCAAGAAGAATGTCATCAAAGAATCCGTCATAATATCCTTCCAGTTTCTTTCCAACCATTTCATCACTGTTCTGAGTCGCCATGTTATTAGGCAATTGTTGTTGATTCCGGGATGCTTCAGCAGCTGCCTGCCTTGCGTGAGCATCTTTACTGTGTCCACCAACAGACTTGGATCTTGCTGTGGGATGCAATTTGCGTCCTGAAGTAGACACTGCTTGGTTCTTGGGGGAGATGATTTGGTTGGTTTGTGTGTCGATGTTGGGAAGAGGAGGCAAGTATTCCACAGGGACAAATCCGTGTTTTCCACTGTTGTTGGAAACATTGATGGATTGGGATCTGCCATGACTTCTGCGTTCTCTTTGTTTGGCTGCTTGTTGGGCTTGTTGGGCTTGTTGCTGAGACTGTTGTTGCTGGGCTTGTTGCTGGGCTTGTTGCTGGGCCTGTTGCTGGGCTTGTTGCTGTTGCTTGGTTTCAACGACATTGACTCTAGAGCTTCTGGAGTCAGATTTCTCTTTGGCAGTCACCTTCATACTCATACCTCTACGAACCATGGGGTCCTTCCGTGAAGGACTTTCTCTGGAACTGGCACGTGCGGCCAGAATACCTTCCCGATCAGGAGACGAGCTCTTGAGCGCTGTTTCGGGAGTTCTCTGTGGCGAGAGTGTTGACCGTTTGGTAGACAATCTCCTGAATATGGACGTGATATGTTTATCGTGAGGCTCAGTAGGACTTTGTTGAGCAGGAATACTGCTGCTGTTCTTCTCAAGATCAGGTGTTGCTGCTCTGTTGTGAGACTCCGTGGTAGATGTGTGTGCTTGTTCGGGGAATGACAATTGAGCGGGTGGCACAACTTGCATTTGAGGTGGTGGAGTGGGTTTGGGCTGTTCGGTCACTATCACAGGTTTGGCCTTTTTGGCAACAGTGGCAACCTCTGGCTTTTGTTGGTCTCGTCTGACTGGAGGCTCAACGACTTGGCTTCTTTGTCTGTCATCGACTTGTGATTGAGGTTGCAATTGATGTGGTTGAGTTTGGCCTTGTGTTTGAGCTTGAGCTTGAGCTTGAGCTTGAGCCTGGGCCTGGGCCTGGGCCTGAGCCTGGGCTTGTTTGGCCCTCTTACGCTTCCTCATCTCATCTACCAAGTAGTAGATTGACACGAGTGGATGGTATCCACCAGTAGGGTCGGGGAGAATGTGGCTATTGGATGCCGACAAGTAATCCCTTCCTGACTCTGTGACCTTGTACCAATTTTCACTGCTCATTTGGTACTCTAGACTACCAACAATAGAATTGAGTTCGTCTGTGAGGTAGTTCACATCTCCCAAATCGAACGAAGATATGGCCTTGATAATCTCTGGGTCTAGAGGGAGAGTTAAAGGAACTCTCTTGGGAATATGACTTGAGATTGCGTACTCGTAGCCTTTGTTGATCCAAGGATGGTTGATTACCTCGTGAAGAGTAGCTCTTTTGGTGGGGTCTACTTGCAACATCCTCAGCAACAAGTGAATGCACTCTTTGGAAAGAAACTGGGGATATTCCACGTGTGCCTTTTTGATTTTCTCGTGCAAAACTGACACCGACTGGTCGTCAAAAGGGACCTTCCCACACACCAACACATACAACACGACCCCGAAAGACCAAACATCAACCTCGGGACCCACGTACGGTTTGGCACACAAGAGCTCCGGGGCTGCAAAATACAAGGACCCACAGTAGGTCTTCAACAACGACTTGGGAGCGTACATGTTGGATAAACCGAAATCGATGATCTTGATGTCACCCTTCTGGTTGATCATGATGTTCTCAATCTTCAAGTCACGGTGCACCACGTTATTACGATGACAGTAGTCCAACGCCGAAGCGATACCCCGTGCAAATTTCCGGGCGTGTTTCTCTTTCAAGGAGCCATGGGCAACGATGTAGTCCAACATTTGACCTCCTTCCACGTACTCAAAAAGCATGTAGTAATGGTTGGTCATTGGCACAATTTCATACAATCTACACACGTAGGGGTGGAAAAGGAGTCTCCCCAAGGCACCTTCTCTGGTGGTTCTTTTGTCTCTTGCCAACTCCTTGTCGAACTCTTTCTGTCTTTGTTGCAATTCCTGTTGATTTTGAGGAGGAGGATCGTCATGGTGTGCTCTTTGGTACAATTTGGCAGCTCTGGGAACGATTTTGACGGCACAAATCTCGCCAGTAGAATTATGTTGAGCCAACTTCACTTTCCCCATGGACCCAGCGCCGATGGTCTTGATGAAATCCCAATCACCAATGGATTTTCTATGAAAAGGTTGCTGGGGCTGCTGTTTCTGGTGGTGTTGATTTGAGCTCTTGGGCGTTTGAGGCTCCCGTTGGTGCTGGCTCTGGTGCTGGCTCTGGCTCTGGTGCTGGCTCTGGTGCTGGCTTTGGTGCTGGCTTTGGTTGTGGTCCTTGGTTTCTTTATGCAGATTGGTGGAAGGGTTTCTTCTCACGGAAACCTTGGAGTTGAGCGAACTGCCTGGCTGGGAGTCTGAGTTTGGCGAATTCAAAGCTGCTGGAGGGAGAAGCTCGCCCTGTTTTGGAGTGAAGCCGTAACTAGACGCCATTTGGTTCAAAACCGCCGGGTTTATGCCAGAATTGTAATTATTAGGCTGCGAATTGGGCCCAGCACTTGTAGCTGTTGCATTTCCAGCTCCTCCGGCACCGTAGGCCACGGAAGCATTGATGGAAGGAACTTTTCTATGGGTGTTTCCGGCGCTTGGTGTCGCACCTGGCGCGTTGGCTCCCTCGTACTGGAAGCTCGGGTTCCTGGAATGAGATCTATGATTTTGAGCACCATAAGCAGAGAACTCTTCGTTTCTGGGAGTTGGCAGCAACGCTGGAGGGTCAGCGATATCGGAACGAGAGTTCCTTAGACTGCCACTGATGCTCCGTAGCATTCTGGGGGTGGCTGGTTGCGCTGGTCGTGACCCATAAGATGAAGCATTGGAGCTATTGACGTAATTGTTGCCGTCGTATTGGCCAGGAGCTTGAGTTTGAGATTGAGATTGAGACTGAGACTGAGACTGAGATTGAGATTGCAGTTGGGATTGCAGTTGAGACAGTCCGGGAACGAGGAGAGATGGCGACCCAATGTGCTGTTGTTGGGCAGACACGTCGTTGAACGGATTGTTCTTTCTGTATTCGTGATTATTGGAAGACATGACTGCGTTACAGATACGGATAAGTTATCAGGTCGGCTGAGCAAAGATTAAGCAAGCACGAGACACGACCTCTTTACCGAACGATGATGAAGTGGCAAACAAATGTGGATGCAGTGGGGTGGAGCCTAGTACGGTGGAATAAGCTGGTAGATAACGATGGATCTACCTAATTGAGTGGGAGATCTGTTCAGTTCAATGTCAAACACTAAATTTTTGTTTGATAACTTCGCAAAACCAACGCGGGTCGTGTGGGAGCAATCAACTTGGGGGCTGGGGCGAGGGTGTGGGCGGTGCGCGTGGGGCGAAGGGTGTGGGTGGAACGAGGTGGGACGAGGGGGGACGAGGGATGAGGGTAGTGCGAATTAGTAGGGTGTAGTGCGAATTAGTAGGGTGCGGTGCGGTGCGAATTAGTACGGCTGTGGTGCGACGTGTCCGGTGGTAGTGCGACGTGTCCGGTGGTAGTGCGACGTGTCCGGTGGTGGTGCGACGTGTCAGTAGACTGGTGAGACTAGAGAGAGAAGCGAGAACTAGGCGTTCATCCTTAGGATAGCCAATGCCATAGGTCTGTACGCATGGTTTCAGTGCTGGTTCCGTAGTTCTGTTTAGTTGTTGGTGCGTTTGCCGTGTCTCTGCCTTCTCTGTCTCTGAATATGTTACAGCATGAATCATACATTAAGAATTATACAGTGAGCGGACTATGTAACTTCACTGGAATAGATTGCAGCAAACTAGTTGTGATCTCCAACGAAGCCTGGATTATAACTCGAAGATGATTGTCCCGAGTGAATACATTGAGCAAATCCAGCCTGACTATAGTAACGCCAATTCTCCGGTACCTGAATCATCTTTCACTACACACCTGACTTTTGGGTAGCAGCACAAACTCACAACACGAATCCGTAGTAGAATTAAAAGATGCAGTCACCGATCAAGTCAGTTTGTGACGACATTTCAGAACTCAAAGCATTCACTCTCCAGAATCACTATGTAGATCACGTAAATCAGAGTCGTCATCCACTCGAACTTACTTAGTTCATGTTAATTCGAAGTTAACATCCACCAGATTTCACCAAGACCGTGTGAATCAGGAAACAAGTTCGAAGTGTGGATCACCCAAAGTATCAAGCAAAGGTAGATTGCTAAACAGGTAATTGACTGCATAAACAGGTAATTGACTCCATTCACCTGGCGTGAGTTAACCTGCACCATAATCACAAAATCTACTTCACTGGAAAGTACGTATCTTCCCACGTCAAACAAAGCACATGGGCCCTTACTACAACACACCTCTCCTCAATTGACTTTTATTGAATATCTATTCTATGCTAGATCCTAGTGCTTGTGGTGCTTCAAGTGAGATTGGTATTCCCAAGTGTATCCCAATACAATGATAGCAATGGCTAAGTGGAGCAATGGCTTTCCACTGGCATTGTCTCCGTCAAAGTAGGCAGCCTTATATTTACCCCAAGGAGTGACGGGTTTCTTAGCAGCTGGAGCTTGTCCGGTTGGCAATTTCTTGTATAAAGCCACCACTTCGGCCATTCTTTTGGCGTTAGGGTTGGATCCGATGTTCTAGACGTTAGTATGGTGGAGAGAAAGTGGGAGAGAGAGTTGGGAGGAAAAGGGGCTTCGTGTTAGTGTGATCTGGTTCAGTGGAATTTCGTCAACTTCGGTGGAACTGTGATGGTATTCGGTACGGGTGTATATTAGCACCCGGTAGGCACACACGACACACAGCCAATAAATTCGATAGTACGGTGGCAATTCTGTTGATTCTTATTTTGTGTTTGTTGACTTTTGTGGAGTTGAATGAACATTTGTTTCTACATTTGCCTTCAATTGGGTCAATTGCCGGTCAATAAACACCAGGCCTTGCCTGGCACAAGGCCTCACGTGTGGCTTCGAGCTGGAGCTCTTTTTTGTCCAATTCTCCCACTGCCAACACAATTCATGGTACTCCCATATAAGCTCACTGTGCGTGAGTGTCCACTACACGGTGCCTTGGAAGCACACAAAAACCCTGGATTCTCCTCCTCTCAAACTCAAACTGCAGCGCTACGTACCTTTGCGGAAGCAATCTTTGGTGGAATCAAAGTAGATAATTGTCTTCTGATGATAAATGACATTGGTGAAAAGTTTTGATTGGGAACCGAAAACTGGAAAAGTGCGAGCTCGCCAAAACTCAAATTAATTGGATGAGAGAAAAGTGACACAAAGTCACAGAGTGAGATCGCACTGTATGATATTTATTTTATATTTACGTGACAAGGTGAGCAAGGAGGTGTAAGGCGAGGGGTGTGTGAGCTGATGTGTCCGTGTGTCTGTGGGGTTGATGTGGTCAATGTGGTCAATGGGTAGTGTTGGTTGTGTTTGGACACTCCTAACTTATCTCTTAACTCTCTCATATTCTCATTTCGCACTCGCACTGTCACTTCAGCTCTCAGGTTTCAGCTCTCACTCACTCAGGCCTCTAACACCGCATCCCACTCTTCGTATCTGTTCATTCGAGGCTATACCTCGCTAATATACAACACTAGACGTTAGTACATCCCATCAATTCTCTGAATTCCACATACCGTTATTTCCTCTGATGAAAACATCGCCGTACTTCGCTCCACTGTCCACGCCAGCCACGAACTCAGAGGTCGAACTCAAGCTGATGTTCATGAACCCATCGATGCTTTGGAGGCTTCCTGCGTACACAACCCCGTTGTGTAGCTTGACGTTGACTTGAGCTCCGATGATGCTGCTTAAAAACTTGGAAGGATCAGTTTTCGACACTTCAGTACTCATTGGGGTTTTTGAAAGGTGCGACTACGCGAATTTAGTTACTGAAATACTGGAATACTTGAATTGGAATACTTGCATTGAAATACCTGAATTGGAATACTGGAATACTCAAATACCCAGCTCAGAGAAGGCACTGTACTCGCGTGAGCGATACTTGAACATGTAGCGGTTTAGTATTTTGGTTTCCACGGTTTCACGGTGCGTGTTCCACGGAAAACTGCATGTTGCACTCACCGAATACTCACTAGCTTTTCTCTAATTACGCTACTGATCTGTACGCACTATTTCTACCAGCTCTACTGCACTGAATCTCTTTCCTCTGCACTCCTACTCCCCTGTACTTCTATTCTCTCGTACCTTCTCTCCATTCCTGTACACCACCCCCATAACTTCCTGTATTCCCGCTCTTTTGTCTCTCATACTTCCTGTCCTCGTTCTTTTCGTGGTTCTCAATCTCGCAAAATCTTCTCAACTCATGCTACACAGAACATACACCAATTGGGCACCCAAATGGTCCCGATTGTTCCTGAACTCGGCCACAGCACTCTCCCACGCTCCTCAAACATACAGAGTCGCTGTTGTGGGTTCAGGACCGGCCGGCTTCTACACGGCGTATCACGTGCTCAACAAGAGTCCCAGCGATCAATTCAATGTCAAGATCGATTTCTTCGAGAGGCTTCCGGCTCCTTTTGGTTTGAGTCGGTACGGAGTGGCACCTGACCACCCAGAGGTCAAGAATTGCGAGGAATACATGGAGGATCTCATGCAAAAAAAAGACCAGGTCCGTTTTTTCGGAAATGTGACTGTTGGAAAAGACATTTCTCTCGCCCAACTCCACGACAACTACCACTCGGTGGTTCTTCTGTATGGATGTGTGAACTCCGATGCCACACTCAATGTTCCTGGTGCCGAATTACCGGGCGTCATCTCTGCAAGGCACTTTGTAAATTGGTATAATGGACACCCGGACTTCTACTCGTCCTCCAATCCCAGCTCTCCGCCGCCACTACACAAGATAAAGAACGTGACCATCATCGGAAACGGGAACGTGGCTCTCGACGTGGCCAGGGTCCTTCTTGCAGACCCAGAGTCACACTGGGCTCCAACAGACATTTGTTCCAGTGCCGTAGAAATCTTGAAAACCAGCACCGTTGAAAACGTCAACATCGTGGCTCGTAGAGGTCTTCTTGAGAGTGCGTTCACCAACAAGGAGCTACGGGAGCTTCTCGAGTTAAACAACACCGGAAAAGTCCGGTTCGTTCCCGTGGAAGACGAGGTTTATGAGGGTATAGCAGACTACACTAAGAAGCTAGACAGAGTCAACAAACGAAGGATATCCATTTTGGACAAGTACTCAGGCAAGGGTGGAAGTGGTTCTGGAGAAAGTGGACCCGGTGAAAGGGCCACTCCCAAGAAATGGAGCCTTCAGTACCTCAAATCGCCCGTGGAGTTCGTTGGCAGTCCCTCAGATCCTTCACTCTTATCCAAAACAATCTTCCGGAAACGAGCCATTGTCCCCTCGAACGACACGTACAAGATCGTAGACACCGACGACGTGGTGGAACTCGAGAACGACTTGGTGATTCTCTCAATTGGCTACAAGGGAACCGCACTCAGTGACTTTGAAGAGAACGGTATAGTTTTCGACGAGCGCTCCAACCGAATCGCCAACGGAGGCGGAAGGATCCTCTGTGTCACCACTTCCAAGCAACCGAAGCCCGGGCTCTACACGTCTGGGTGGATCAAAAACGGGCCCAAGGGTGTGATTGCTTCCACTATGATGGACTCTTTTGACACAGGTGAGAATTTGATACACGACTTGGCCAACGGCATCCACACGAATCCCCAGCTGTTCACCCTCGACGCCACGTTATCGCAGCTTCCTGTGGTGGACTGGCACGCGTGGAAGAAGCTCGATGCCCACGAGTTGGCGCAGGGTGTGCAAAAGGGCAAAACAAGAGATAAGGTGTGTGATACTACCAAGATGGTTGAGATTGCTTGTACATAATTACACTAGTGGCACTACTTACACCCGGTTATCTTGAGGAAGTAGGTGGCGTGGCTGTTCCTTCCGAAGAACCCCTGGATCGTCCTCAAGGGACTGGTCAGAGCTGACACCGAACTGGACGCGTAGGGCATTCTGTGGAGATCTTGCGAACGGTGAGGAACCACGTCTTTGTCGATATAGTACTCCACACCTCCGTGCTGGAACGCGTTTGTTGGCGGTAGCAGTGGCACCATGTCGCCCTTGTGTACCACCCGGATGTACCCGTGTGAAAGGCGTTGGTTCTCAATGCACTCGACGCTTGTTTGGTGACTATCGAATATATCGTCCACAAACGCCATCATTTTGCCGTTTCCGACTTTGGGGCTCGCGTATGTGATCACCAACGGCTCGAACCCCATGAGCTGGAACTCTATGCCGCAAAGCAACGCAAATGCGCCTCCCAAAGAGTGGCCCAACACCACCACTTGGTAGTGTTCATACCTGGCTTTCAAATTCTTGATCTCCACAAGAAGCTTGACGGCGTCCTTTTTGAGGAAGTTGTAGAACCCCCGGTGCACTTTACACCCGTCACACTTGACGATGTCCTTGTTTTCAATCAAGTTTATGAGCGGGTCGTAGGGCTTGGGCATGGTGTCGATATTGGCAAACCAATCACGCTTGGAGCTGGTGCCTCGAAACGCCACCAACACTCTCTTTTGGTGGTGGTCGAGCCCGTAGAACCCGGCCCCCACGTCTCCCAACTCGTTGAAGTTGAATGTGGACACCACCTCGATATCCTTGTATTTGGATTCATGACACCTTTGGATTGGGCACTGAGAGGTGCTGGCTCCCAATTTCCCGGTGGTGAGTCCTGCTTTGATACAGTACGCAAATGACACCACGTGTGCATACTCCACCAACTGGGTGTAGTCCTGTGGGTCTGTAGCTATGGCCAATGTGGCCAACGTCCAAAATATATATTTCCAGTTTCGAGTGTTCATATTTTGCAACCAATTTGATAATACAAAGTCGCACATTTGTGAATTTTGCAGAATACATTCAAACTTATCTACACCCTGATATTCTCACAAAGTAGTGGATGTGTTCGAAGTTGGTGAAGATCTCCGGAAGTAGCCTGGTTATCTTCTCCACACTGGGCACCCATTGAGCGCTCGTATGTGCGTTGGCTCCTCTTCTATCTAGGTGTTGTGGGAGGTGAGGAAGCTTTTCGCCTGTGATCACATACTCCACGCCTCCGTGGGCGTACGAGAGCCGTGAAGGCGGAAGCATGGGCACTATGTCGTACTTGTGCACCACACGTATAAACCCATGGTCAAAGTCGTGTTTTTCAAGAGACTCACGTGCCACCTTCTGGGACTGGAATAGCTTATCTACATAGCGTGTAAACTTCAGGTTTCCAATTCGGGGACTAGCAAACGTCACCACCACAGGCTCGAGACCCAGCAACTGCAATTCTATGGCACTCAACAACGCAAATGCACCCCCTAACGAGTGTCCTAGCACAATCACTTTATAATCAAACAGGTGCTTTAGCTTGGTGACAGCACTGATTATGGCCACACAATTATCTTCCACGAAGTTGTAAAAGCCTCGGTGGACCTTGCACCCAACACACTCAAACGACGATTCCCCTTTGAGGAGCTGTGGTAGCGGTTTGTAGGCTTTGTGGATGAAATCCATGTTGGCAAACCAGTCTCTTTTGGTGCTCGTTCCTCTGAAAGCCAACACAATTCTCTTGTGTACGTGGTCGATTCCATAGTATCCAGCACCCACGCTCTGGATCGAGTCAAAGTCAAACACTCCCAACACTTCGATGCCCGAGTATGGTGGATTTTTACATTTGGCTGCCAAACAATGGGTGGACTCGTGTCCCAAAACCCCAGGCAATAGTCCCATGTTCGTGCAGTAGGAGATCGACAAGAGGTTGGCGTAGTCCACAAGCTTGAGGTAGTCTTGTGGGGGACTTTCGGCAGGAGTTTCGCTGGAATTTATTTGAGTCAGTGCAGTCAGGGCACCAGTTTCCACAGTCAGAGCACCAGTTTCCACAGTCAGAGCACCGACTTCCACAGCCATCACGGCTGTTGCCACACACGTCAAAAGTATACGGGCCAACATCGTTCAAAATAATACGCCCCGACAAATTGTGTATTTTAAGTCAGCATAATTGTCATGTTGGAGTATACAATGTACAGTCGTTTCTCATTAGTGGATTACACACATCTACTTTCTTGGTGCATTCGGTAGCACTTGATGTTACAGTAGTACAACCCACAGCTATGGCATCTGGTGTAACTGGATATGTTACTGCAAATGCAGCACAACTTGATTCGGGGCCGTGATATTTTGGTGGATGCTTTTTTCTTCAGGCTCGAGTACGAGTCGTGCTGGTCCAAATACTGGTAGTTGAGGGTTAAGATCGAGTTGATGGACACCAAGTTCCGTTCTTCCTCGAAGTACAGATTCAAATTTCTCCTTGCAGAGAGGATTTTTTTTGTTCCTGGTGTATTCCCCAGTCTGGCACCTTGCTGATATTCGAAATTCTTCGGAAGCTCGAAGTTCGTTTGATTTCCTTCCTTGCTGAGCTCCAACACACGCTTGGTGGCAAGTCTCTCTAGCGTCAACTGTTGAGAGGATTTAAGAGGCCCCGTTGTTTGAGGAGTATCCTGGTTCTGGATTTGCTTGTTCATCAAGTCATTTAAGTTATAATTGATCTTTGCTTTTTTTGCCTTTGGCTTGGACGCCTCCTCGAAATTCTGTTGATACAGCCTCGACGGTCTGGCCGAGACGTTTATAGACGAGCTGAAGTAGATGGTGGACGTGTTACCGTTCTTCTTGGGTGGGATTTCTTCTACTAACATGGTGATTTTGTTCTGTTCCAAAACGCGAACTGTGAAGTTCACCCGGCTTGTACGCAATCTGTTGATGATAATAGCTGTGGAATGTTAGTTGTTACACATCACCCGGGAGTCTCTCTTACAGGGGATCGGATAGGGGATACTGGAATTCAGTATGTTCTCGGAACTGATACAATATGAGCCCGTATCAATGAAGAATATGTTAACGTTTGATATTACTTTGTTGTGGTTAGTTGTTGACCTATTTTGAAAGAACAGCAGCTTGTAGTCAACTATCTAATACTCTCTAACTGAGCTTAGTCACTCTTCTCTTCTGCTACATGTCCTCCCTGATTTTTACGAACTTCTGAAGAAAAGCTCTCCCATGTCTCGTCTTACGAATCGTGAAGAGAAGCATCATAGTCAAGTCAGAAGTGATTACACTGCGGTGATTGCGTAGGTCTTTGGATGAAAAGTTGAAATTTCTTTGTTCAAGACTCACGAATATTCAGAACAAGTCTGGACATGGCATTGTAATATTAAAACTGTACCAATGGTGTGTGGTGAATCGCACGCTTTCTAGTACATTTGAGAGAAAAGAGTAGAGAGACAAAGAAGAGAGAAGATCAGAGACAAGAACGAGCAAGAGAGGGGAAACTTAAGGAAGAAAAGGATAGAAAGAGAGAGTGGGAAATAAAAGGTAAGAAATATCAAAGGTAGCAAAAGTGCAAGTGAGAAAAAGCTCCATAAAGTGAAACATGGACAATGTGTCACCATTTATTCATAAACTATGTACATGTAGACAAGAAACGCTCACTTCGATGAGTCAGCAGCTTCCTTGATTTCCTCTGACGTGAAAGGTTGGTCTTCACGGGCCTTGTCCAAAAGAGGCTTGATTTGGTGTGCAGCCAAGGCAGTATTCACACAGGTGATGTATTCGTCCCACAACTCCACACACTCATTTTCCAAGCTTTTGCCCTGGAGAAACTTCTCTGTGTACCACTTGTTGAAACAGTTGTCATACTCTGTTTTCTTTTCGGTACACTCAGGAGCAAACGACACTGACATGATGTTTCCCATTGGTAGTGAAAATTCCGCGGAGGTTGGCGAGATCTGTCCACTACAAATGTAGCGCAGCAGTACAAATGTAGCGCAGCAGTACAAATGTAGCGCAGCAGTACAAATGTAGCGCAGCAGCACGAGTCGGTAGCGAGACTGGTGTGAAAGCTCGTGCGAAACCCCGTGCCAAACTCTGCGCGAAACACTCCAGCCAAATCCCAGCCAAATCCCAGCCAAACCTTCGCACTAATCCTCACGCGCATCAAAACACCACGGCCATGAATAACAACACCAAGCGATACTCTATAGCGCCTTCTTCATCCAGGAGGAAGAGCACAGCCGCCGAGGGCTCAGACCCGTCCACAAGCGTTGAAAACGCCACCTTGGAATTGCAGCAATTGGAACAAGCAATCACCTCCACTCTACAAGATATCGACAAGAACTTATCCAAAGCTAACGCGGTGCTTAACGATAAAATCTTCCCGGTGGTACGAAAGTACGCCAACACCACCGAAGACGTGTGGCAGAACGTCAACTACTGGAAGTACTTTTTCGAGCTGTCGGCCAACGCCGAGTTGACCACCTACCAAAGTCCTATCAACAAAACACTTCCCAATAAAAACATGTTACTCGGAGAAGGCCATACGTCCACCACCAATAACAACGGGCCGGTGACGGATTCCGACCAGCTTTTCGGCACCTTCAAGAAGCCCCTTCTTCGCCAGTTGGACGATCAGACTCCAACGTGGTCCACTGGAAACCTTCCTAATCGCAACATGGTTTCCTCTACTCCACAGACAAACAACGGCATAAATGCTGGCCAAGCGCCCACACACTTGGGTGCTTTGGAGGTGAGTGATAGTTTATCTGCAGCTCCGGTTTTGAGTGCTCCAATTGACGATAACTCTGCCAGAAAAGGAGACGCCAAAGCACGTGTTTTCACGGTTCGAAAGTCTCTCGAGTCGTACCACCGGCTTTCTGTGAGTCCCAAGAAACCCAGAAAACCTCACACGCCGCTGAGGGAAGATGACTACAACCGCAGGTCGTCCATAATCCAGCAATTCAAAGACTCGTCGCCCACGTTTCCCGAGCCTCCAGTTCTTGTATCGGAAATAGGGCCCCATCCGTCGTCCAATCTGGACTTCCACGTGCCCTCTGCCGAAGCTGGCAACGACGTGCAGACGTCAGAGCCTGATGCACGTGACAACGTACATGTACCAGAAACCAACATCGTTCCACAACCAGACGGCGTTCTGCAAACTAATAAATCACCAAATAGGGAAATCATCCAAAACGACCAGGATTTGCCCAAGTTTCCCCAAACACCTCAGTTTCTCAAGGACTTCAGTCCGTTGAACAGACGACACCTGGATCGACTCTCTCTTGTGAAGACTCCACAGGAGATCAGAAATGAATACGAACAGGACGACAGCGATTTGAAACCTCCCAGTGTCACAGGGTTGACAAATACCGCTAACGGCAGCAGAAACGAGGCAGAAGACGAGTTCCCATTACCGGAATTGGAAACCATAGACCTCAGAAAGAGAATGGACCTTGCAGAGAATAAAAGGAAGAGAAAGCACGAACCAGATGACCACGCCAACGAACCCAGTCCCTTTCTTGAAGACAAAACCGAGAAAAGCGAAAGAACAGGCCATACCCACAACTCGCTTGCATCGACTGTGTACCATTCATTGCTACACCACAATCAGAATACGTCCAACCAAAGCCGAAATGCTGACGAAAGACCACAATCAGAAGAAAATACCGCCAAGTCTCACTCGATCTCCCACTTGTTTGAGGATATACTTCAGGATGTCAACAATCTGCGTCAGGACTTCAACGACGATACAAGACGGCTGAATGAAGCCAACTCGTCTCGGGAAATGGGGTCTGTACTTCATGAACGGTTCCATCTGCTCATGCGTAAATAGTGTACAATAGGTGTAATATAGAACAGGAGAGGGTTGATGGGTCGGACTCAAAGAGAGTGACCAATACAAAGCAAAGGCAACTAGAATTATAAAACAAATCAGAGGTGGAACGCAATTGAACAACAGAGACCAGACAAACCAAAATAAACAAAAGATCACACAAATGAAGATCACACAAACGCCCTAAGTATAAACAAACATCAAACCAAGCCATATGTATAAACAAACCAGAAAGAAAATCACAAGGCAAACCACAAAAAAACAGAAGTGCAATACTTCTGGACTACTACAATAAGTAAAAAATTCCATAGGAAACAAACCATATAAAAACATACCAACACAGTGCTCAACGCCCCGCTCGAATCGAACATCCTCACATTCCATTCCAGCACTGCAAAACATGCAAGGGTCCTAGATATAAGCATAATTGTTTTGGTATTGATTGGACATTCCAAAATGGTTGCAAATCTAAATAGGCCTCAGGCTTTGGTCTTGCTTATCAATGTGCGCGCTGTGATTGGCCGAAAAGAAATCGGATGACTCGTTGCGACTGCAAAATAAAATACTGCTTCGGGTATATAAAGTGAACTGATTTCACCAGCAATTAATTTATATAACATTTACACCTTGAAAATGGCTTGCTCTTCATCTGAATGCGTTTGTGCTAAGAAATCTACTTGCTCTTGTGGAGCCAGACCTGCTTTACAATGCAACTGTTCTAAAGCCGGTGTTGAGAATGTGGTTCCATCTGCTGCTGAAGCTTGCGCCTGTGGAAAGAGATCCAAGTCCAGCTGCACGTGCGGAGCTCACGGCTCCTGTGATGGTTCCAGAGACGGAGAAATCGACTTTACCAACTTGAAGTAATCATACGGTTACTGTTCGCACTATTTATAATTTGTACTATATACTGAATGCATTTAGGTCACATGACCACAATCACCAGATCGCAGTGCGACTACAACTCTACATTTCTCTGTGAGGTTGATGAAGTTATCGGGGCTCCAGAAACAGGTCATACACCTATACCGGTCGTGTATCCGAGCCGCAGTCAAGAAGCCTGCAGACACCAGAAGCCACTGGCTTGGCTTTGTGAGGTCTGAGTTTCTCAAGTATAAGGATATTCCCAAAAAACAGTTCAGTGCTATCGAGCATCTTATAAGGGCAGGAGGAAGACGGTTGGAGATGTACCTGAATGACCAGATTAAGGATATCCATTAGGAGGTTTGGGGTATTGCTGACAGGGGTGCATCACGTGTCTGTCTTCAGGAGGTCTGGGAATGTTTGTGGTCTTTTGGCTGTTTGTTTGCTTGTATATACTTTGATGTCCATAAACCGATCCCATCACGTTCGATTTTGTCATCTCGACTCACTCGCCCATGTTCCAACCGCAGCACCTCCGTGCATTCCGTGTCAAATATTTATTTGCATTAATCTCAATTACCTATTGAATAAAATGTACAAGAATTAAATATGCGCTGACTTATTCAGCACGAAATAAAAAAACACTATTGACTGGAGATGCATCAGAATAAGTAGCCAGAGTTTGTAAGTAGGAACTCAGTCATATCGTTTCTGCTTCCCATATCCATCATTTCCCGTTGGCCCGTTTCATCTCGGGCTATGGTGGGAGCAAAAACCACCGATAAGTTTTTGTAGTTCATTCTGTTCACCGAGGCATGGGAGTTCACTAACTCGAGATGCTTACACAACTTCTCTAGCACCAACCTATTGGATTCGGGCAAGTTACGGATGATCTTGAGCTTGAACTCGTCGACCTTTTGTTGGTGGTTCTGGATCGAATTCAACTTGATGAAATCATCGTACAAGTCAAACGGTATCAACGGATCTGGAATTTTTCTCAAATATCTCTTAACAGCCGACGTTATGGCATTGATGTCACAGTCAAGTGCTTCGTTCAACTTCTGGAGACTCTTTTCGTCGTTTGTTTTGGGGTTAAGTTGGGAGAATGCCTGTTCAATAGCAATGATTGTCAGATTTCCTCCCGAAATTCTGTAGATCCCTTCCACGTCCAATCCTCTTTCTTCGACTTCATCGAAACATTTGGTGATGATCATGGGAATCAAGTTGCCTTCCAATTTGGCTCTTCTCTCAATACTGGAATTAAATAAACTGTAGTCCTTTTCAACAGTTGAGTTATCGGAGTTTGAGTTGAGGAACGAGTCGAGAATGTTGGTGGACCTAGATTTGGTCATGATACCTCCAAATCCTTTCTTGGACTCGTCTTCATCTATACGGCCATTCGAAGACTGGTTATTGGGGACCACCAAATTGGGAGAGTTGTTATTGAACCCGATTTTGGCCCTTCTCCAGAACTTCAACTTAGTGGCTTTTTGGGCCTCCACACCCTCTTCAGATACGAGTTCTCCAGTACCATTGAGGAGTGACGAAGAAGAATTCAGTGTGTGGTGAGAAATATGCTGGTGGCTGGGACGAGAGTCCTCGGATGTAGACTTCAACTCGATGTCTGACTTGTGCAGACGTAAGTCACTGACTTCTCGTGCCAACACATTGAACTTTCTGAATTCGTCATTGTACTTGGCTCTCATGATTTCGATATCCTCGGCGAGTTTTGACTTGACATCTTGCAACTTGGTCACTTCATTGACCAAGGCTGTTTTTTGGTTCTCGAGTTGATTGATCTGCAACTTCAACGACTTCAAGTCGATTTCATGGGGCCCTGAAAGAGAGTCAGAAAACTCAAATGTCTTGGGGTTGATGTAATTTGTGTCTGAGCTCGATCGACTGTGGAAGGCCATGGTGAATCCAGGTGCAATATAAGTGTTGGTACTGCTTCCCCCGCCATTGATAGACCCGTCGGAAACGTGTCTGGAATGGCCTCTGTCTTCTCTTGACTTGAAAAAGTTGAGTTTAGACATGCTTCCACTGTTGCTTCCTCCACTCACAGAACGCTTGTGTCTCAAATTCAACCTGGGGGTTTTGATGATACTCTGCTTCCGTGTCAAGGATGGGTCATTCACGTTGGAGTTGCCATAAGCAGAAGGCGATTCTTCGAGATTGGTTACCGTGGGAGTCGGGTTGACGACTATCTTGGAGTTCTTGAGAAGCTGGTTTTGGTTTCTTCTTTTATGGAGATCGTTGTGGTCGCCGAATTCAATGCCTTCCAAACCGAGTCCATTCAAAAACTCGTCGCTGTTGATGGCTTTGTCCAAGAAGTAGTGGTCTGATGTGAGCGAGTTGCGGTTATTTGGGGTGCTTGGAACCGATGGAACAGAAGGAAGTGGCATTCTAGGAGGAGGCGAAGACATCGCTTGGGTCTGTGAGGTTTTCCTCTTTGGAGTAGCAAGTTCAGACAGAGGATCGGGTAATGAACTGGCAAGTGTTTGGTTTGTGTCATCCCTCACCAAACGGTGGAAAGGGCTTTCACCGTATTCGAGATTTGAAACCCCATCCACGTCGTTTTCTCCGTCTCCTTCTCCGTCTCCCTCAGCTTCCAATACTCTGGCGTGTCTGTTGTTTTTGGCAAGTGGACTAGGGCAATTTGATCTCGACTTTATGGGGTCGTCGACAGTCAAGGAGTCTTTATCCACTTCTTTGTTGTTGAGAGAAAAGTGGTCAGGTGACTTCGGAGACCGGACCGATTCTTGGGGGCGTTGTCCAGGAGAGTAGATGAGAAGATTCTTGCCCTGGAACTTGGTGTGCTCCACTGAGTTATTGGAGTGTTGGTCGTCCAAGTGAACCAAGTCCACCGCAGGTTGTAAAAGCTCGGTTTGGGGGAGAGTTGGTGTTTTGAAGGCACCAGATTTGGCAACTTCTTCGTCCGAGTCGTTGATTTCTTCGATAGAAAACTCCCGTTCAAGCTTGCGTGGTGGAACTTGTGCCTCTGGGTCCAGTTTAGTGGCAGCAGGCTCTGTGAAGGGCGATTTGGTGCCGTTAGCCTTGGAGGAAGGCTGAGACATTTCAGGAGTCACTGGTAGATCCTTTTCCTTGGAAAAAGCCGAGGAGGAGCGAGTTATATCGTGATACAACTCGTGGTTACTGGAGTTTTTGGACGCTACTCGAGGCGTGGGAGACCGTGAGTGATCGTATAAGTCGTATAAGTCGGTTTGGCTCTGGAGATTGGCCAAAGCCTGAGGTTTAGGCTGGTATATGGGAGTTTCTTCAGCGTCATTTAAAGTAGGTGTGGTGACAGGAATATCCACCGTAGACGTGGAGGCCTGGGGTAGAAAGGAGCCGGGAAGAACCGTTTCTGAATGCTCTGGCTTCTTTTTACGGTCCCGATCTCGTTTATCGTGGGATAGTCCCTTTTTCTTCATGTCGTATTTCTTCTTTTTGGCCATCAACTTCTCGTGGCAGCTCATACAGAATAACCCCTTGGAGGTACGAGCGTAACGCAAGTCTTCTATCTTTAGTTTACACGCCCTACATTTAAAACATGACGAACAATAAGCCTGATCGCCCGTCAAAATGGCAAGATCATCGATCTTTTTGCCACATTGCTTACAGTTGTAGGAGCAGTTTGAGCAGATCAAATTGCCGTTTCCAAGCACCAAGAAGTTGCTGTTACATCCCAAAGAACTATCACATTTGGAGCATTTGAAACAATTGATATGCCACCTGTCATCGCCTAATTCATAGGCATGGCCCTCATAGATGGGAAGACTGCATTTCTTACAGTTTTGGATGTTTTCTTCCACGAGAGGATCGTGTGATTCGGTCAAGGTGGTCATGGGAAGGAAATATCGGAATTAACAGTGATGTAATTAACGTGTTTGACGAGATAGACGGCCGTGAATTGAACAAGATTCCGAATGAAGCAAAAGATTGGCGATGATCTGGTTGTAAGGATAGTGTGGAATACTTGGTGTCAAGATATATGTGTTGGGCACTGTCCAATACAATACAATAACGTCAATTATAAATTGCACTTGAGATCCAATGTATTTTGAATTATTACTTGAAACAGCGCGCCCTGTTTATACAATCTGAAGGATGCATAGTTTCTATTTATATGATACAGTATTTACAGGCATATGATTGGAAGTGACAGGTGTGAATGCCACCTCCGTGTGTGGAAATGAAAGATGTAGGCACTTTTGAAGGGGGAGGAGCGTGGGGGCGGCTGGATTTGACACCCCTGCCACCAGAAGGTCACGTGATATGGTCATGTGATTGCGTGTCACGTGAAACCATGTTGGTACAGTTGTCAGGAGACGTGAGTACTCAAGGGCAGCCAGGTGTGGGTAAGTTGACTGGGGTCCTGTACCTAACACCTTGTATGGGACACCAACTCCTCGGCCGTCAAGTCCGGGCGGATCCGGAACGGCGTGCCTCTCCAGTCGATTTCCTGTCCCAATATGGCAATCAACCAAACTGGAAATGCAAACAACTCTCTAGCAATCCACACACACGTCCATTCCAACCACTCAAATTTGGTTCTTAGCCAAACAGGACCTCCACTGTTACAAATGCGTGAGATGAGAGCCAGGTACTGGCACAAGTCCGTGAGATACCACACTAAAAGGTGCAAAAAGAAGATCTTCTTGATGAAAAACTTGTTGAAAACGAGGTAACTAAGCGACAACGTGCCAAAGATGCCGTTAACAATTGACTCGGTCGTAGGCTCGATGAGTGTGGCCGAGTACACCATGTACTTTCTCACTCTGAGCCATCTGACTCTTCTTTTGAAAAACTGAGCGATTCCGTGTGTACTGGTTTCGAGTTTGTTCAAAGGCTGGATAACCACGTCGGAAGTGAGGGCAGTTCTGGTGAAAAGATACTCCCAGAGAGCAATGGCGATCATGTTATCTTCTCCAATGTACTTGCTGAAGAATTTGAGGGAGTTGCCGGGGCCTTGTGACGTGAGTAATTTGGCATTTTGCTTGATTTCATCATCGCCAAAAAAGTGGTTGTGTGTATAAGGAATCTGGGAAACAGCGTAGTCCAAGTCCAGTTTGCGGAAGATGTTACTCTTGCCGTTCACACAAGGAGCAGGACTCAATTTATTGAGGGCCACGTAGAACTTACAGTGAGAAGTAAAGAGAAACATCTCATCCAACTTGATGCCGATTTTGTCGAAAATCAGGTTGTTGTTGTCTATGGCCACTGCCAACGGCACGTGATGCACCAAGTTGACTTTTCGGTGGGAGAAGAGGTTTGAATTGCCTTTACCTCCGTCTATTAAATTGTACTTGAGTGAGCAAATGGAATTCTCAAGTAAGTTGGGATTTCCCCACACATTGGAGTCCATGATCCAAATGATGTCGTTCTTGGCAGCAAGAAAGCCCTTGGCAAGGTTGTTGACCTTTGGGTTGGGCCCAAACCGGTTTGTTTTGTTACCATATTGGTCTTTTTCTGTGACTAAAATTTTTGCATCTATATCTCGGTATTTGTGCACGAGTTTCTGGAGAATAGGCATGGCCTTATCGTCAGCGTCGTCCACACAGATGATGATTTCGAGTTTGTCTCGAGGATAATTCTGGAGAAAAGAACTTTCCAAACATGCTTCCAATTCTGGGTCTATTCCTTTTATTGGTCTTAGTATAGTGACAGGCTCATGATCTTGTGGGCCCAACTGGAAGGTCTTGTTGGACCTGTAATTGAGCCAGATCTCATGGAACCCGAGATATGCAATGAAGAGTATCACCAAGTACCATATCAAAAGCACTACACAAATGTAGTACCATAGATCTATCATACTGAAAAATGTTTTATGAGACTCGAGTTTTGCAAGTGAGACAAACGCGTAGTGGGTGTAAGGGTGCGACAGCTGGAGCCCCGCTAGCTATGGGTGTAAGGGTGCGCCGGCTTTATTGGACTGTTTTGGTTTTGAAGGTGTACATGAGACAAGGGCACGTGTGCGTTCACTAGGATGTGGTGGTGGTGTCGTGGTGCGGTGTCAGGGTACGTAAAGGCAGCGGCAGGAGATGGATTCGACGGCTAAACGGGAGTGGTGAAATAAGGTTTTAAAGTGTGTCACGTGACGTGGCTAAAGAACGTCGGCAGGAATGACCCCTTTTTTGTGGGGTAATTGGCAGAGTGGCAGACAGGTACCTGATGATGTCATGTGGGAGCTCGACAAGTGTGGTCGTTAAAGTTGCACCAAAATCATGTTCAACAACTTAACCGAAGAAACACTGGGCAGCGCACTACTGTAATCGAGAGTCGTGTAATTGCCAAGAGGTCGTGGGGTCCCAATAAGTGACAGCTTTTCATTGTATAGCAGTGACAATATTGACGTGCACGTGAAGCACCGACTCAGTTTCCTGTCAGAGAGGTTGAGTTAGTCACTGGGACACAAGTGTGCCGCCAAACGTGCGTAACAGATATATAATGGTATAATGGGTTTTCGTAATAAACAGTTGCACTTGAATTGTGTCGTGAATTCGATACTCGTGAATTCGCATGCTCACAATCACATGGTCAAGCCACTGAATAACACGAGCAGAAATAGCATGGGAGCTGAATAGGAACAGAAAATGAATAGAAATACAGTAAAGCTGGTTAGCTGGGTGTACAGTCGCAAGTGTGGACCCCCACAGATACACCACTCTTCATTGCATACACACCGTGAATTGCAGATCCCGGTCTTATCTCCAGTGGAATCTGGAGAATCACTAGTGACTAGTGCTGCGTCTTAATCAAATGACACCAGATTGGCACAGATTCGCACCAGGCTTGGCTCGTGCTAGTGTGCCAAGCTGGCCCCACGCACCGCGTCCCACGCACCACCGCACTGTCCCACCACCGCACTGTCCCACCACCGCACCACCGTCCCACCAGTACCCGTGGCACCGCAACATCCTTTTTCCCATTCCTCGGTCACCCCCACATTTGAAAATTATTTAAGCACACAAATCCCATTCACACTTACCTCACACTTTATTTCATATACCTTCACTCACAACGTTTACAGTCGTGGGTTGCTTTGCCGTACAATGATAAAGAACTTGAGCATCCTAAAGAACATGACTAGATCTTTCTCCTCCACTATTGTTAAGGGTGACTTATACAAGCACCAAAGTGCTTTGCCCAAATTGCCAGTGCCATCTTTGGACGAAACCACCTCCAAGTACCTCAAGACCATCGAGCCTTACTTAAGCGCCGAACAGCTCGAAGCTAGTAAGCAAAAGGTCGAGGCATTCAAGAAAAATCAGGGCCCCGAATTGCAACGCAGATTGCAAGCTTTTGCTGAAAGCAAAGATAATTGGTTGGCTGAATTCTGGGACGACTACGCGTACATGTCGTACAGAGACCCAGTTGTTCCATATGTGTCGTATTTTTTGAGTCACAAAGACATCAACAATGCCATTGGCAAGTCGCAGCTTTTAAAAGCCACCGCCATTACTCACTACACTCTTAAATTCTTGACTGATGTGCAAAACGAAACCTTAGAGCCGGAAATCATCAAGGGAAATCCCTACTGTATGAATGCCTTCAAGTACATGTTCAACAACTCGAGAGTCCCGGCTGCTGGAAGCGACATCACCAAGAGTTATGACGGATCCCAGCACCAGTATTTCACTGTGATTGTCAATAATCACTTCTACAAGGTTCCCCACCACATCAACGGTGAACAGGTGTCCACCGGCCAGTTATACAACCAATTCCAGTTCATTTTGAACGACAGTGCCAAGCATTCTAAGGGAATTCCCGTCGGGGCATTGACTTCTTTGAACAGAGACGAATGGTTGAGCAGCTACGAAAGCTTGGTCAAGAGTCCCATCAACGAACACACTCTCGAGACCATCTTTGCCTCCTCTTTTGTGATTTGCTTGGATTCCCATAGCCCTATTACTGTAGAAGAAAAGTCCAGAAACTGCTGGCACGGAGACGGACAAAATAGATTCTTCGACAAGCCATTAGAGTTCTTTGTGGGGGCCAACGGGAACTCCGGGTTTTTGGGTGAACACTCCAGAATGGACGCCACTCCCACCGTGCAATTGAACAACTACGTTTTGTCTGAGATCTCCAGAATCAATCCGCAAGAATTCATCGCCGAGTTGAATGCATTGCCTCTTTTGCCATTAGACTTGAAGCCGGAATTGTTGAAATGGGACATCAACCCAAAGGTCAGAGCCGATATCTACGACGCTGTGGAAAAATTCAACAACACCATTGAATTGCACGACGAAGAAATCTTCCAATACTACGGATACGGGAAGAACTTGATCAAACAGTTCAAGGTCAGTCCTGACGCTTTCGTGCAAATGTTGATGCAATTGGCCTACTACAAGTATACTGGTAAGGTTAGACCAACCTACGAGTCCGCAGCCACCAGAAAGTTCTTGAAAGGAAGAACTGAGACCGGAAGAGTTGTTTCCAACGAGTCGAAGAAGTTCGTGGAAACCTGGACCGACTTGAGTGCATCCACTGAAGATAAAATCAATGCATTCAATGCCGCATGCAAACAACACGTGGGATACTTACTGGAAGCAGCCGACGGTAGAGGTGTGGATAGACACTTGTTTGGATTGAAGCAAATGTTGAAGGAAGGAGAACAGGTGCCTGAAGTTTTCACAGACCCAATCTTCAGCTATTCACAAACGTGGTACATTTCGTCGTCTCAGATCCCTTCAGAGTACTTACAAAGTTGGGGATGGTCACAGGTGATTGACGATGGGTTTGGACTTGCTTACCTCGTCAACAAGGACTGGATACACGTGCACATTTCGTGTAAGAAAGGAAACGGGTTGGAATCCAAGTACTTGAAATGGTACTTGACTGAGTCTGCCAATGAGTTGAAGGAGATTTTGTCGACTCAATTGCAGAAACCCAAGTTGTAGGTTAGAAGGATATCATTGGATGTGGAATACAAGTGACAAGCAACAGTGGTGTAGAATCAGTGGTGTAAAGTCAGTGGTGTAAAGTCAGTGGTGTAAATCAGTGGTGTAGAATCAGTGGTAGAGAATACAAGTGATAAATGAGCGATGTAGAATACAAGCAATCACACACCAAGTCGATGGTAAATATAACCGAGATCGTAGTCCCCCTGTGTAGAACAACAGTGGATCAGAGTATAAACTGAAACAAATACCTAAAAAACGTGTGAATGACTCAGATGAAAACCTCAGACCAAGCCCTAGAAGTTTGCGTATACAATTAGCGTTGCATTGGACTCTTATGAGTGCCTGAGTGGCTCTCGTGATCACACTGCATGTCAATCACACCAAAATATCTATTCACTTTTCGGACTGTACTGAATGCACGGTCTAAACCTTGTTCCCGAGGAAGGATGCGCTGGCACCAATTCGCAGCCGCGCCAGGCCAATCGCCACACCATCGTCGTGTACCATCAGCATGTTTCATGGGTTTGTACAGTACCACTGGCGTACCACAATTGGCACGGGCCGTGCCAAGTCACAGCTGAGAATGGTAGCTCAGGGGTACAGGAGCGTGACCACATGGTTGGGAGTCGCACTATTGGCACACACGGTAGAGACCCGTCCCAAGACATTGTTAACAATAAGCGAATATGTAGGTGAAACGAGATAATGTAAAGGAACGTTTTATCGGGTAAAGCCCGTACCGAGTCGGTTGTGTGCGTGTAGAAACAATGGAACGGGAGAGAGGGAGAGGAGAAGGAGAGGAGAGAGAAGGAGAGAGAAGGAGAGAGAGAGAAGAGAGAGAGAGGTAGAAGGAGAGGGAGCTAAAGCTCTAGCACAGGCAAAGGTGTTGAGTAGTGATGGAAGTGCAGACGTGGCCATGGCGTGGAAGACAGTGGTGGCCCGTGGCGTGGAAGATATTGGTTGCCCGTGGTACTGCGTGGTACTGCGTGGTACTGCGTGGTGCAAAGCTCTGGTGTGACTGCCACCGCGTCGCCGTGGCACCGCGTCGGCGTGGCACTGTGTCGCCGTGGATGCTCGCGCCGTGTATCGCCTGGCCCGTGGTAGCGGGCAAGACGACGTCCCATTTCGCATCACCTTCTTTCCACGGCTCACATCAAATATGGCCACGCCAACCCACCAGCGCCTCTAATACCCACACAAAAACCTTACCCCCATACCACCCCAGGACACTCCAATCCTCCCGCTCCGTTGGTGCCACTGAATGACCCTCTGAGCACTGTTATCACATTTTCCTCCTTCTGGCTGCTCCTCCCAAACAGCCTAGCGCGAGACGAGATTTCCTGACGCGGACTGCATTTTAATTAGACGAAAATGGACTATTGACGAGTACAGAAAAACGAAAACAACCCAATACACAAAATC
This sequence comes from Yamadazyma siamensis, assembly GCA_030581535.1. Classification (NCBI taxonomy): domain Eukaryota; kingdom Fungi; phylum Ascomycota; class Pichiomycetes; order Serinales; family Debaryomycetaceae; genus Yamadazyma; species Yamadazyma siamensis. Next base: position 205,615 of record JAKTTO010000007.1, read on the forward strand.
ATCTTAGGTGTCCGCAAAACCAATTGCAAGAAATTATTGTTGGATATTTTAACAGTGGTATCTGCAGAAATCGTATTTGAGTTCATTGGCCTCCCTAAAAATCTGTTGTTGGGCTTGTTACTATTACACATTTGATCTCAACTTGCAACCTCATTTGATTTGATTTTGTCCCTACAACCACATACACTCCAATTACATAAACGCAAAAACCCTTAAGCGCCCCCATTCTGCTCCCACATCCACCCCCGTTCGGTTGTCTATACTAATCCCAGTCTGTACACCGAGTTTCCCGTGAAAGCCCACAGATCATCCCCAAAAAATCTTTCCTGATCTGTCTATTTTTAACTACTGATTTGGTTCTGGAGACTATTTGGTTTTCTTACTAATTGCTCCGTGAGTGTCGACTTTGCTGCTTACTTTGGAACCACTTGGTGCATCTCGGTCAACTGCACAACCCGTATGACACTGACATGCCCAAAAATCACCGTTCCCATAAACGCCAGAAATCCTCCTTACTGAATGTAGGATACTACTTCCAACTGCCCTCCCAAAGCCCCAGCCGTCAACAACAGCAACAGCAGCAACAGCAGCAGCAACAGCAGCAACAAGAGGACACAGATCTTCCTATTCTCTCACACATCGATTCTTCAAGCATGTCTTTGGTAAAAGACAAACAAGATTTGGCGTCTTCTTCGCTCATGCCTCTGGCCCTAAACCAGCCGGCCCTAAACCAGCCGGCCCTAAACCAGGACCTTGACTCACCGGCTCCGTCCCAAGCCCATTCCACGCCGGGACCCGTAGCTCTGCCGAATATGGACTCGTCTTTGTACGACCAAGACATGTACAATCCGCTATTCAATTTCCCTGCACAAGAAAGACCGGCGTCCATGTCGTCCACGTCGTCCATGCCCAACATATACTACCAGATGCCTTCTTCGTACGTGGTGGAGCCGTCGTATCAACACGGCTTCATTCCACACCCGGGCTCCGTTCCCCAGTATGGCCATATCCAGCCCAATATGCCCCATAATTTGTCACAGAACTTGGCTCAGGGCTTGCCTCACGGCTTATCTCAGCCATTGGCTCAACAGGGCTTGCCTCACGGCTTGTCTCAGTCCAGCTTTTTAGCCCTGCAGAACTTGGCCCAGCCAAATGTCTCTCAGTCCAATCTCCAACAAGGCCTTGCACAAAACCACCCACAACCAATGGCTCTGAGTCTGTCGGTACCTCAGCCAATGCCACATTTCCCGGCCCCATCAACCCCAAGATCGTCTCATCTGTCTATGAGATCTTCTCCCAGAAGGCACACAAGGCGAAAAAGCAGAACTCTTTCGCTTTCAACTCCCAAGAAACTGGACATTTCGCCGTTGAAAAAACCAAACTTGACGCTTCCACGACACAAGGCTAATCTTTCCATATCCTCTCACTTTAATCTATTCAGTTTGAACGATGCCACACATCCGGCTTTCAACTCCCAGGGCCTTTTGAAAGAGCTCATGGCAGCCCTAGCCGATGTGGACGTACCATCTTTGTACAATTACTTGCTCAAGGTTCTATACAAACTCGAGTACCCGGTTCCTGTTGATGACTTTTTCAACCTCCTTTATAACGACCAAACCGCCATTTCCCACGACAAAGATCGGAAAATTGATAAAACCCTGGTCCATTCGAACCTGTCGCAAGCATGTCTTGAAATCATCAGCCTGGTGCTCGAGGTGTTTAAGAACCCAGACTTGATATACCAGTACTCAGGGGATTCTAAGTTGTCCTCAGAAGCCAAATTATCTAATGTTAATTACCACGAACTCCTAAGGACGTTTTTGGCCATAAAAATACTTCAGGATATGTTGATTGAACTTCCCCGGGACTCGCCAGAAGTGGCCAACTTCAATATTCCCAGATTGTCATTGTACAAGACGTACTACATCATTTGTCAGAAACTCCTACTCAAGTACCCTTCATCCCTAAATTCGTCCAATGAACATCATAAATTGATTCTCGGACAGTCAAAATTGGGTAAGCTCATCAAAGTAGTATACCCTGACCTCATGATCAAGAGATTGGGCTCTCGAGGAGAATCGAAGTACAATTACTTGGGGGTGGTGTGGAACGAGAATATCATTGATCGGGAAATATCTTCCTTATGTGATAACTACGACTTGAATGATTTGAACGAGATATTCAATTCGAAGAATGAAATAAAACAAGAAGACTATGGTCAAGCCGACGCCGTCACTGCAGCATCAAGCCCCAGAACCATTCAAGAGCACGAATCTGGCGGTGATGAACAGACTAATTTCGACTCCGAATTCAGTAAACCACTCTACTCCTATTTGAATAATTCCGTCAAGTTCCCTCCGGACTTTGATGTGCTTAAATGGGTATCTGACACATCCACCCAGTTGAGGAAAGATCTCGACCCCAACGTGTACAAAGTGATTGAGCTGCTAATCAATAATACCTCCGAGAATTTCGACATGAGTGGCCTGTTGATGAACGGTATGGAGGATATTGGTTTCAATTTGAACGAAGGACTGAATGATCTCAAAACATTCTTCATCATTTTACTCGAAGTGTTCCCAAAACTTCTATTAATAGAGACATTCCCATCACTCCCTACCCTTAAAATGAATCTCAAAGCATTCGTTAATGACGACCAAAAGTATCTAAACTCAAATAATCTTACAAGCTTCAAGTTGCTCATCAGAAACCTTTTGACATTGAGTGATTTAGCTTGGAATCTCTGCAATCACACCTTCCAAAACTCCTTGGTATTGAGAGAACTAAATCTTGTGTTCCAACAGGATGATCATGACAATTTGGTGAATAACTTGATAGATTCAATGATCATTTATAATGTCACTGATTCATTGGACTACTCGTTTTTGACCACCCAAACCAATTTCATGAAAGACTTTTTCCTTGTGGACTTGATTGGATTCTTCACATCCATTCAGGCCACGTCCAGACCACGTATCAAAAGCGAACCTAACCTACAATTCTCCGGCTTGCAACAAACATTATCTGATGATGCATACAATAACCTTCTACAATTCTACGACTTGGTTAAAGAAGGACTCATCAATAAGTTTGAACAGTTCCCTATCTCCATGACTGTGAATTTCTTCAATCTTGTGTCCAATGACTTTCTTAAGTCTGTGTACTTCAAACATGTCAACAACTCACTCGATGATTCATTCAGTCACTGGTGGTCGATTAACTGTTTTCTCAGAGACTACATCAGCATAGTGGGGGAATTGTATGGTTTATATAATGAACTTTATAGAACTCTGTAACATATGCATATAGCAAGGTGAACTCTACTTGTGTTCCAATGTGTATTTGTCTAAAGAGCACAATAGGTTTTGTGTAACTTCATAACTCAAGTTCGAACCAGTGCGACTTTTTCTCTATAGCCATGACCAAGAACCCCAATTCGATCAAAGTTATCAGTGGTAACTCCCATCCACAGCTAGCAAAGGCTATTTCAGAGAAGCTTGGGCTCAAGCTAGCTCGGATAGGCGCTTTTCAGTACACAAATAAAGAAACTGCAGTGTCTGTGGGAGAATCTGTGAGAGATGAGGACATTTATATAATCCAAACTGGATGTGGAGAAACAAGTATAAATGACTTCTTGATGGAACTTTTGATGATTATCAATGCCTGTAGGATTGCCAGTGCCCGTAGGATAACTGCAGTAGTGCCAAACTTTCCATATGCTAGACAAGATAAAAAAGATAAAAGTAGAGCACCCATCACTGCTAAGCTCGTGGCCAATCTCTTAACAACCGCCGGGTGCAATCATGTGATAACCATGGACTTACACGCCTCCCAGATTCAAGGGTTTTTCCGTATCCCAGTGGATAATTTATACCTGGAGCCCATATTCTTGAGGTACATAAGAGACAGTTTCGATTTGAAAGATGTAATAATTGTGTCTCCCGATGCTGGAGGAGCTAAAAGAGTGGCTGGTATTGCTGACAAGCTAGATGTCAACTTTGCATTGATTCACAAAGAACGTCAAAAGGCCAATGAAGTTTCAAAAATGGTTTTGGTTGGTGATGTCTCTGATAAAGTTTGCATATTGATAGACGATATGGCTGATACTTGTGGAACTTTGTGTAAAGCAGCAGACGTATTGTTACAAAACAACGCATTGAAAGTGATAGCCATGGTAACACACGGACTTCTATCTGGAGATGCCTTGAACAAATTGAATAATTCCAAGCTCGACGAAATCGTGTGTACGAACTCGTTGCCTTTGGAAGACAAGTTGAGACAGTGTCCCAAACTAAAGTGTCTCAATATTAGCAGTACCTTGGCTGAAGCAATAAGAAGATTGCACAATGGAGAAAGTGTATCATATTTATTCAACCATGCCATTGAATAAACATGCTTTATTTATTGACTCAGCATGTTTCCTAATTAGTATATACGAAATGAACGTAATAGAGATCTACCTGTGGGCATTCAGTACGCCAGTTCTTCGACAGCATCAATCAAAAACCACACTATACCTAAGCTGAGCTTGAAAGGGTTTTCCTCGTCGCTATTGACATTATCTTCGGTAACTTTGAACTGTTGGACTTTCGTTATCTTTGCCACCAACCATTCCTTCGACTCCAAGTGATGAGTGCCATCCGCCAAATTGTTCAAGAAGTAGTGTGGAGCTCCTATATTAAATGCAGCCCAAGGTTGGAGCTTCAATTGCACTTCATTGGTAGTCTCAATTCGTGTGGGTAAGAACAACGCTAGCTCCCCTACCTCAAAATTGTTGATGGAGATCTTCACCTTCAGGTTTCTCAGAAGCTTTTGTATCTCATGAACCTTAGCCTTATTCTCCTTCGTAAGCTTCTTGGCAAATCCCTCTACATCCCGGAATCTCTTGGCAATTGCGCTCAAGAAGAACCTTTGAGTGTGAGCTTCTGAACTGTAATTGTCGGTGAACGATATAACATCCAACAATCTTTTGAAATCACTGGGTCTACCATCGTGTGCGCGTAAAAACCTGTTCACTATGTCTATGACATGTTGGGCACGGGATATCGAGTCTTGGGAATCTGAGCTTTGAAGTTCATCCACATTCGTGGATAAAGACTTTATACCATCTTCGAGAGACTCGTCATCCATATTCAATGTCTTAACCCAGTACATTAATTGCTCGATGTCATCCACAACTTTGGAGCTTGGAGTTTTAGCATCAGTAGAAATGATAGACACATCTCCGTTTGTATTATTGGGATCATCTGACTTTTTAGAACGCAAACCTTTTACCCTGGTAATCTTATATTGGTCTTGGTTCATTTCGGGATTGAACTCTTTCACCAAGAGTAATCCCACAGACTCGAGGACAAGACACATCTCAAGGAAAAAGTTGTAGTTTAAATCAAGCGAGAGCTTGAAATCATAGATCAACTCCATTGTAGCGTCACTCAAGTCTCTCAACAACGTGTTGTCGGGATGGTGGGCGACATCGAGAAGGTTCTCGTATTCTTCGGTGAGTTCCTCCACTTTGATCTTCAAGTCCTTGATTTCCTTCTCGTAGTTGTTGGTGACCTTGATATGCTCCAGTTCTTTGGATGTCATGTTGGACAACAAGTCCTCTCTCATGGATATAACTTCTTTTATTTCATCATTTTTTTTCTGAAGTTCATTGGTTACATCATCGATAATTTGTTTCTTCATTTTACTGGAGGCCTCATGTTCCTCGGCCAAAGCACGTAATCGTTCGATATCTTTCTTAGAATTCTCAGCTTCGGTCTTGAGAAGCGAAAGTTCTCGTGTCTGTGCCTCAAAGAGACTCTGAGTCTTGTGCAAATTGTCAGTTTCTGAGTCTTTGCTTCTCTGTAAGAACTGAATTGTGTCTGACATTCTTGCATTCTCGAGCTTTTGAGCTTCTAACTCCAGCTTCAATCTCTCTATTTCCGATTCTCTGGACGATAGTTGCAATTTCAAATGCTTATTTTCTGTCGTTAGGTTCATGCTGTGCTCCAGAAGTTCCTTGTTTTCACGCTTCAACCGAATGTTGTCCAAGTGTTTGTCTATAGTTGCTGAAGCATCCAATGAAGTGTTCGTGGTTTTGCTCCGAAGTAGAGTGGTGGGTTTGGGGGAAGAGGGAGAGACTGCAGTCTTTTCTTTTGTGTGCTGCAAGCTTTTACTCCGAGCAACACTGGGCATATCGGTCGAAGGCGATGCGTCTTTAGCAGGTCCTTTGGTATCAAATCCCAGTACGTGTGGGGAACCGTGTAGTTGAGGCACCGGAGATCCAGCTCTGGTTATGCCTCTAGCCACTGGCCAGTTAGAAACATTTTTGAATTGCTGTTGGTGCAACAAATCCTCAAGCTTCCTGATACGAGTCTTCAATCCTTTTATCATGTTATCATTGAACTCGTCATCATTTTCGATGAGCCTTTTAAGTTTGGAATTGGAAAGGTCCTCGTTGGGGGACGTGAAATGTGAAATTGAGGTTACCAATTTGGTAACCAGCTTCATGTTATTTGTGGACTTGACGAGGTCCTTGAAAGCCTTATTGAGGTGGTTGGTGAACTTGCCGTTATTGTCGGTGTGGAACTTGCTTTCGTGGTCTTCTGTGAGCTTGATGAAGTCGAGTAAATGGCTTCTCTCCACTTCAATGTCATTCAAGAACTCGAACACATCGTGGCTGGTATTATGAACCAAAGTGACGTCAAGGTTCGGTAAAGCTGGCTTGAAATGGTTTCTATTGTGGTACAAAAGAGACACGAAATTGCCAAACTTCTTGAGCCAAAGCTTCTGGAATATCTTCTCATGATCAATGATCGTCATGAGTTGTTCGGTGATGTTGTTCACAATGCCTTTGGAGTAGAAATCGTACCACTCAAACTGTCTGCGCTTTTCAATGAGAATGAATCCAAAGAGTAAAGGCAAGTCAATGGTCAAGGAGAGATAATCTTCTGCAGCCTTGATCTGGTTTATGGTGTGATACGAAAGGAGTTCTTGAGACTCTGACGGTTGCGATAGAAGCTTGATGTCATTTTTGACACTCACAATATCCATTTGAAGACTGGAAATCTTATTCAAGATCGCATAGCTGGCATTCGACAACTCCAATTTGAAGTCAATCGTTTTGTTTAAGTATGCATTGATCTGACTGGACGTTGCTGAGAGGTCTCGAAAATTCTTCTGGCTGGAGGCATAAAGTAGGTCGATTGAGTCGTTGAAGGAGGAAGACTCCAAATCGGTAGCTATGGTATTGATTTTCTCCCGGAACTGCTTGGTCAATTCGTCAGCCACGTTCACACGAAACATCTTGATGGAGTCGTTTCTTTTGTGTTCGATTGCTTTGTCAATGGTGAGCTTCTCGGAGTTGATCTCTTTGATCGTCAGCACCATCAGATCGAACTTGGAGAGAACTGCCGGAAGTTTGTCACCAATCAAGTTTGCATTATGAGAGAGAGTTTGTGTGTCGAGAAGCGATGCTAAATTGATGGTCTTGCCGGGTTTGAGTTTGACTTCCGGAAACTTCTTGAGATTGGCGTAGTGCAGACTCCAGGATTTTTGGAGGCTTTTGAAATGCAAGAGCTTGACATAGTTGTAGCAGTTGTTGAAGGACTTCTCGATCTCACTCACAAAGTTATTGATAAACTGGAAGATCACATTGAGACTCTTGAAGATGTTGTTCAAGTGCTTGAGGTACTCGGCTTTGATGATCTCGTTCACTTTCAAGTTATGATTTAGCGATAGCTGACACCACGACTGAAACTGCTTGAGGTTGGATGTCATGGCCTTGAAATTCATGGTATCTAGAAGCACATTTTCCTGTTTTAGTTGCAGATATTCCAACATTAGATTGTTAAAGTTGCCAATATTCTCCTCAAAGTACTTGGTCACGAGTTCCTTCAGGCCGTTGAACATGCGCTTATCGAACACAAACACCTCGTTGACCTCGTTGATGATGTTGAAGTTCAACTTGATGCCAAAAGAGGTAAGAAGAAACATATTGTCTGGGTGATCCACGATGTAGTTGGTGAACGACTCGTACACAAACTGCTTGAAATCGGCTAGTGTGTGGTATCGTATGGGCTTGGGTATTTTAGCAGACTGGCCATTGTGGGCGTTATAAATGGTGAGAAACGACATCGTATCTATAGAGCTTTTTGTGGCAGACGGCCCTTTGGCGGTATTTTTGGATGCAAAAGCATTAGCCGGGGTCACAAAAGCATTTTCTATTGTGACAGATGCATCAGGAGGTGTGGTGATCAATGGTGTGGGATCTGTAGCGCCGTCACCATTAGAATTGGAATCAAACAGCATGAGTCGCTTGACGGCAAAAGCCACGGTAAAACAGGAATTTCAGGGAATTGAGGCTCTTAAAACCACGTTCAATTCCGGTATTAGCAGCAGTAGCAACCACAAGTGACTAGTTCAGAAAATGGCCACAGTTGAGGAGATATTCACCGTTAAGTATGACCGTGTAGGACTAGAGGAAATGCGAGTGTGAGTGCGATTAAAGTGCAACTGTCACAAACGCAAATCACAGACACAAACGCACACGCAAGTGCACACAAACGGAAATACAAGTGCACACAAACGCAAATGCAAAGGTGCGCACAAAATTCACCCAAGGAAGTGCTGGTATGTCGGACGATAAAAGCATAGAAGTCATCAACCGGTTGAAGGTGGCACTCGCACAGCGGTCGTTGCCACCCACCGCAGGCAGAAGTATCCTTGACACCAACCGTGGGAACAAATTGGACGAAATCGAGCACAATGAAGACTTTTTAAAAACCAAGGTTGTTGAGTATAACGGCACCAATTATTTGGTTTCTTCCAATAAAAAGCTCGATTCAGCCGGCAACCGCAACAAGAGGCGTTGGTCCGACTACTACCAGACTACCAACGAGTACAAGGTGCTCAAGGCGCTGCGTCACTCCGATTCAGACGGGATAAGTGATGGAATCCTCAGTGATGAAGAAAATGATAACGATAATCTGGGAGCAAACGACTCCGCAAGTGATAGTGAAGACACCAGCCCGCTAGCCGATGTCAACGTCACCGAGATCCTCCTGGCACTAGCTTACCCCGGTGAATTGGTGTCACATCCAGCCATTCTGAGGACCTATAAGCTGGAAGTTTTGAGCAAAATGGCGCTGGAACTCATCGAAATAATAGCTGGAGAACAGGACACGTTGAACTGGTTCAACAAGATGCTCCAGGTGCTCAACGGAGAAGATTGGTACTATTTGCTCGAGGAAAACTTGGGACTACCCAACTATGATCACGGACTCGTGAATGACGAAAAAGATGCCAACGACTCACACGCCTCCCACAGCGCAGAAAAGCCCAAGGACGTCCGTGCCACTAGCCAGGAGGTGAAGGACGAAGATGGGATTCCCAAACGAATCACCAGGACGTCAAATCTCGAGAATGACGAGGTTTCAGACCCGTTTTTCCAGCTACCCGAGACCCTCAAGAGGTACGAGATGCACCAGGCCCGTGTGGTGGAAGAGCCCGAAGAGGGGAAGGAAGGAGAGTTGTCTCACGTGCAAGAAGATCTCATCAACTATCTACAAGTCAGCATTCAAAGACAGCAAGAACACATAAAGAATTTGACCAAGCTAAGAAACAATCTCATTCGAGCTGACAGATTGAAGCAGACGTTGTATAGATGGGGCAAAGAGATGCATGAAAAGAATAGTTAGATTAGACACGGGTGGAAGCACCTAGTTAATGTTACGCCTGGATTCCAGGCCAATGTAATGCGAATGTATGAGACGTAGTGAGAGAGAGTAGAGTGTGTGTGAGACGTAGTGAGAGAGATGTAGAGTGTGTTTGAGAGAATGGGTGTGTGTGATTCTGTGAGTGTTTGATTACAATTCCCTTACCTAGAATTCTATTATGTACTCAGAGTAACAAAAGTTGCGACAGTTTGGTGAAATTCGCAGAATTTGGAGATCTAGGATTTGTGTCTTAGAAAGAGTTGTGACTCGAAGCCACCACCTTAGTTTCCCCGTCCCATATGCTCTAACGGTGGCCACCCAGCTCACAGCCACCCAGCTCTGCACCAACTGCATCCTGCTTGCCTTCTCTAACTCCTCACTTCACTCACGTTACTCTCACTCACTTCCACACACTAGTCACAAGTCAGACGCGCGCCCATTTAAACCAACGCGTTTCCACGCGTCAAAAAAATTCATCAATATGTTAGAAGGTAAATTCGACGAAGCTTCATTATTAAAAAAGATTGTAGACTCCATCAAGGACTGTGTCAAGTTATGTAACTTCAACTGCACAGAACACGGGTTGACTGTCCAAGCCGTGGATGAATCCAGAGTTTTATTGGTGTCGTTATTGGTTGGCCAAAGTGCGTTTGCTGAATACAGATGTGACAGAGATATCACTTTGGGTATCGACTTGGAAAGCTTCAGTAAGATCTTGAGATGTGGTAACAACGAGGACTACTTGACGTTATTGGCTGAAGACAAACCAGACAGCGTGATGACCATTTTTGAAGATAAGAAGAAGGAAAGAGTCAGTGAATTTTCTCTCAAGTTGATGGATATTGAAAGTGACTTCTTGAACATCGACGACATGGACTACGACGCCGTCATAACGATGCCATCTTCTGATTTCAGCAAAACCGTCAGAGACTTGAAGAGTTTGAGTGAATCCATGAATATTGTCGTCACCAAGGAGTCTGTTAAATTGTCGAGTGACGGAGAAAGTGGAAGTGGGTCCACCATCTTGAAGCCATACAGCGACTTGGACCACCCTGAAGAAAGCGTGACTGTCAACTTGGACAATCCCGTGGATTTGACCTTTGGATTAAAATACTTGGGAGACATCATCAAAGCCACTTCTTTAGCTTCTTCCATTACCATCAAATTGGCCGACAAGACGCCAGCTTTGTTCGAGTACAAGTTGGACGCCGGGGGATACTTGAGATTCTACTTGGCTCCAAAGTTCGAGGAAGACGAGTAGTGTAGATTAATATATTCATTAAGACGTAGAGATTTTTGCTACAACTTGGGATTTGACATTGGAGGTTTGAGTTGAGTTGATGTGAGTTAATGTGAGTTGAGTTGAGTTGAGTTAAAAGCAATTAAACTGTCTGTGCCGGAGCCTCTAAGAATATCGATCTCTTAAACAGCTTTTCAGTCACAGGCAATATGAGACGAAACGCATCGTGCGTGTTCAAATAGTACTTATACAACCTCTTGACCCTCATGAACCCCAATCCCTCGTATAACCGTAACGCTCCCTTATTTATGACTTCTGTCTCCAAACTGATCTCGTCCACGTGATCATTGCGAATCATATTATCGATGGTAATCTGTACTAGAGTTCTGGCGATTCCTCTGTTTCTAAACTCCGGGTCAATCACCAACATGCCGATGTAGCCTCTTGATCTGACGCCACGATGGTCGAGTATACGGGATATAATCACCCCAATGACTCTATTTTCCTCTGTTTTGACGAGATAACAGTACTGAGGCCATTCGTTGAAGAAATACCAGTACACATATACGGAGTAAGGCTCGCTGAGATGACGGGCCACAAGCGCTATAATGATCTGCACTTGGTTCTTCAGCTGCGGGTTGAACTGGTGGTACGATAGTCCGTTTTTTCGGGAGAGTAGAAGCGACTCGTCTGTGTCTACAAACGACATGGTAGTTTGAATGAGTGCGGTATGTGAGATCGAAGAGGTGGATTTGCGGCTTCAAACGGTAAAAGTACAGATTGAAAGTACAATTTATTAAATGCAGTTTAGAAATGCAGAACAGAAATGCAGTTCAATAGGTCGTGTGAAACACAAACAGACATTCGGTATCTACACGTTCTCCAAATGTCGCGCTCCTACACACCACCCACCACCAAATGTCGCACATGTCGTCGATAATTCCAATGGTATGAAATCCGGTCGTGTAAGATCCGTTCGTGTGAGATCCGGTCGTGTGTTCCCTCAAACACCGTGCGTCCTCCACTCGGGTATAAGGTAAAATTACCCACCCCATCCGTAAACCACCGGGGGCCTACCCCATGTTTCAAACTACTTCAATGCCAACACCACATCACCTTAAACATCCCCAACCCACACCACCAAAATTCCACCCTCGGCTCATGACGTGGATATTTCACCACTTATGACCTCATACCTGGCGTCAGATGACTAAAAAAAAACCAGGGTGTGGCCGAATCAAATCGCCGGAACATTGTGATCCTTCGGAGTTTTTGGTTAGGGTTTCACGTTTGCTAGGAGTTTACACAACACCAAAGCCATCATATTTCCACCGCAAGTCATGCTCCGGGACGGAGTTACAAACTCGGTGTTTTTTACTACCGGCGTAAATTCGAGACTGTAATTAATTGGGGCTGTAAGTCGGCTTGTAAGTGAATAGGCTCTTTGCAGCATCTAGATCACTATGAATATATAGAATAACGTATAATAGAGAATGCTACACAGAGAGTAATTATGGTGCATGCTCAATTGCACACCACCCGTATAATGCCCATACACTACCCCCAAAGGCCACTCTCACATTTTCGTCCCACGTCTTGGGTCAATCACAAGATGTTGCAGCCAAAAGTATGAGGTGATGGTAAAATTTGTCGACCGAATGAACGGGAAGTGCGAATATAAAAAGAGGAGCATTCGCAACTTTTAAAATACCTTTAAGTTATTTAAACGCAAATTAATTGATCATGTCTGTATTGGATGTTTTGAAAACCAAGAGTGGAGTTATTTACGGAGACGATGTCCGTCAATTGTTCTTATACGCTCAAAAAAAGGGATTCGCCATTCCTGCCATTAACGTTACTTCTTCTTCTACAGTTGTTGCTGCTTTAGAAGCTGCCAGAGATTCTAAATCTCCAATCATCTTACAAACCTCTCAAGGAGGTGCTGCTTACTTTGCTGGTAAGGGTGTTGACAACAAGGACCAAAATGCTTCCATTCAAGGTTCAATTGCTGCTGCTCACTACATTAGAGCCATTGCTCCAGCCTACGGAATCCCAGTGGTTTTACACACCGACCACTGTGCTAAGAAGTTGTTGCCTTGGTTCGACGGAATGTTGGCCGCCGACGAAGAATTCTACGCCAAAACCGGAACTCCTTTGTTCTCCTCCCACATGTTGGACTTATCTGAAGAATCCGACGACGAAAACATCGCCACTTGTGTCAAATACTTCGAAAGAATGGCCAAGATCGGACAATGGTTGGAAATGGAAATCGGTATCACCGGGGGTGAAGAAGACGGTGTCAACAACGAACACGTCCAAAAAGAATCTTTGTACACTTTACCAGAAACTGTCTACAAAGTCCACGAAGCTTTGGCCCCAATTGCTCCAAACTTCTCCATTGCTGCTGCTTTCGGTAACGTGCACGGTGTTTACAAGCCAGGTAACGTGCAATTGAAGCCAGAAATCTTGGGTGACCACCAAGCTTACGCTAAGAAGCAAACTGGTTCTTCCAGCGACAAGCCATTGTTCTTGGTTTTCCACGGAGGTTCCGGTTCCACTCAACAAGAATTCGACACTGCCATTTCCCATGGTGTTGTGAAGGTCAACTTGGATACCGACTGTCAATACGCTTACTTGACTGGTATCAGAGACTACGTTTTGAACAAGAAAGATTACTTGCTTAGTCAAGTTGGTAACCCAGATGGTGAAGATAAGCCAAACAAGAAGTTCTTTGACCCAAGAGTCTGGGTCAGAGAAGGTGAAAAGACCATGTCTGCCAGAATTACTGAAGCTTTGGACATTTTCCACACCAAAGATCAAATCTAATTAGGTTAGCTATCTATTTAGGAATGAAGAAGACGTCGTAAATCGTTTATTTGTACAAGATGCTGTGCTAGTGTTAGTGATAGTGCTGCTAGTGCTAGTGTAGATTATGGTGCCAGTGTTAGTGTAGATTTTGGTGCTAGTGTAACTGCTGTCCAGAGCTTTGCAGCTCAGTGATATCCATCCTACCGTCTATTTCTTTTGCTGATTCACATACAGCTGCACCTTTTTGTACTCAGGCATCTTCTGTATGTTGAAGTCTCTGTTGTACTGTAAGCTTTCTCCCACCAACCGGTTCGCTTTGAAGAATTTTTCAACACATCTATCAACGCAGCTCTGTTCTCCAGTGTTCAAGTCTCCCTCGGCATACTCGCTTGCTATACACTTGTGGTCACACATGGTGAGAATTTTATTGTAAGTGATACTCTGAGCTTCGAACTGCACCTCTGCCACCTTGAGCTTCTGGGGGTCCACCGTTTGGAACAGGTTCTGGTTTCCAAGGAACACTGACATCGTTGAAAAATCGGTGCGAAAAATTGCACAAAAGCTATTGTGGTTAAACACAAAACCAGATTTCACATAATGCACGTATTACTTTGTAACGACGACGGCCCTTTGGACGACAAAACGTGTCCATATATAAAGTACTTTGTTGACGAGATCAACAGATCCACTGACTGGAAACTCTCCATTTGTGTTCCCAATCAGCAAAGATCGTGGATCGGTAAAGCTCATTTCGCAGGAAAGTCTCTTCACAGAAGTTATATCTACACCAAAGACTCCACTGCAACGCCAAATGAGAAGGTGAACGAGCGCTTAGGACCTTTTGATACCCAACAGGACATGCCTGGGTACCAGGAGTGGAACATGATTGACTCGACGCCAGCTGCTTGTACTGATATCGGGTTGAATCATCTTTTCCAGGATGTAGATTTGGTGGTTTCGGGTCCCAATTTCGGTAAGAACTCGAGCAACTTATATATACTTGCTAGTGGAACCGTAGGAAGTGCCATGGAAGGGGTATTGCACGGCAAAAAGTCAGTGGCATTGAGCTATTCGTACAGTTCAGTCGACCATACATTCGAGGAAATCAAAACTGCCAGTCAGTTAGCAGTCAGAGTAGTGCAGCAATTGTATTCTAATTGGGGAAAGGTTGACCTTTACACCGTAAATGTTCCATTGAATCCACACTTGAGCTTGCAAAACACAAAGTGTTTTTTTGCACCCATTCTCGATAATAAATGGGGACATTCTATTTACAACAAAGTGGACGACAACACGTATGTATGGTCTCCAGACTTTAAGAAGATCCACGATGATGGCCTAGCCGACTTTGAGCATTCTGATAACAGAGTGTTGCTTGAGAACAACATCAGTGTGACTCCATTGAAGGCTGGGTTTCACCATCTCGAACCGTTATTTGGAGAGATCAAGTTGACTGATTCGCAGTCGAATGAGGAGCTCACAAGGTACTTCTTGCTTGATATAGAGCCCTCCAACTATCTTTACGAGCCACTCAAGTCTGCGTTCCTCAAGAGGGGGTACGAGGTCACCTCAGATAAACAGATTTTGAAGTCCATTCCACACGTCAAGGTGTTCCATTACGCCGAGTACGAGGACTTGGACCTCGACTTGGTGACCGAGTATCCCCAGAACTACTTCATTCCGTCCAACATCTACAGAAAGGGACTCATCAGAAAGAACTATCTCGCCAACACCATTCACCAGTACGTAGCAAAGCACCCGAAATCGATACTCAAGACCAGTTTCCCGGCCACGTACCAGTTCGAGCTTGACTACGCCGAGTTCTTGGACGACGCGTTGGACGAGTGCTACGAGTTGCGGGACGAAGTCGAGTCTACAGACAAATTTTGGATCCTTAAACCAGCCATGAGCGACAAGGGACAGGGCATACGGCTCTTCAAGACCATCGACCAGCTCCAGACAATCTTCAATCTGTTTGAGGAAGGTGACGAAGAAGATGGAGACGATGACGATGAAGACTCGCAACAAAACGGAATTATAACCTCTCAGCTCCGGCAATTCATCGTACAAGAGTACGACCAGGACCCATTGTTGCTCCAGGAGTACGGAAACCGCAAGTTCCACTTCAGAGTCTATGTTGTTGCCTCGGGAGACATCAAGGTGTTCGTGTACAAGAACATTCTCACGCTATTTTCCAGCGACCCGTTCTCACTTACGGGTTCCAACACCGACGAATCGATTCCCATCAACGGCCACTTGACCAACACGTGTCTTCAGGACGAGGAGCCCATCGTAGAGAGGTTCTGGGATCTCAAAGGATTAGACAAGTTTGACAAGAATATCATATACAACCGAATCTGTCAGATTGTGAGCCAGACATTCAGAGCAGCCACCACCGTTGACAAGATCAACTTCCAGCCTCTTGCGAATGCCACGGAGTTCTTTGGACTCGATTTCATCATCAACTCGGACAAGGAGTTGAAGCTCCTTGAGGTGAATGCGTATCCTGACTTCAAGCAAACGGGTGATGAATTGAAGGACTTAGTGGATGAGTTGATTGATAAAACAGTTGAGGAGATCATTGATCCAAGTGTCCGGGGAGAGAGTATTGTGCCCAAGGAGTCAACGTTGACAGCAGTGTTGTGAGTTTGACATCAGTGTGAGTTTGACATCAGTGTGAGTTTGACATCAGTGTGAGTTTGACATCAGTGTGAGTTTGACATCAGTGTGAGTTTGACATCAGTGTTGTGAGTTTGACAGCAGCGTTGTGAGTTTAGATACTGGAGGTAGAGGATTGACAAGTACCGAGAGCTCACGACACGACACACGACTCGAAAACGAATTCACGACACACGAGGTCACGTAATTCATGGACGTGGCATTCGAGCTTCACCATTGAGAAACCACGTCCACAGCCTGGCATTATCTAATTCCCACAAGAGCTCCAAGATCCAGCAGTAAAAGAAGGTGGGTCACCTGACTCGAAACACACCACAAACCTGCCACTTCTAAGTGCAACTTGACCCGCCCAAAGTCACCATGGGCCAAAGTCACCACGGGATCACCAGGAATTCCCCAAAGTCACCACCAACTCCCATTCGAGTGCCTATACGATCGCTACTCCAACTACATAAACCCAGTACACATTAAACGCGCTCCAACGTAGAAAAGCCCCGGAAAAGCCCACAAATCCCCCAAACGTGCACACCCCACACACACACCCCCACACTCTCAACTCCATGCCCGGCACTGTGCCTGGCAATCGCCAACTCAATCCTTTCGCCGTTGCAAGTCAACAGTGGCACCAGGTTTTGCAGCCGCAATTGAGGTCGCGCACGACCCGTTGGTCGACGAAAAAGCTTTCGCAAAATCAGTGACAAGTTTTTTGGAAAAAACCAGTTACAGAAATTCGAATTTTCTATAGTATTTAAAGGAACAAATTCATAGGAATCCCGGTATACAAACATAGAAAACAGGCATACAGTTCGTTGGTAACCCTTCACATACTCCGCACAACATGTCTACACGAAAATATAAAGGTAGTAACAAGAAACAAAACGGTGCCTCTACAGGGGAATTGACCAGTTTATCAGAAATGTTCCCCGATTGGAGCAAAGATGATTTGGCCAGCTTATTATCAGAACACAATAACGACTTGGAGATTGTAATTGATTTGATTGTAAATGACAAAGTATCCAAATGGGAGCCCATAAAGAAGGAGCCAAAGAAGAAGAAGGATATTGACCAGAGCCAAACGTCCATATCAGCCAGTAGTGGCGCTAAAGCGGGCGCCAAGGCTCATGCCACAAAGCCCAAGCCCACATCCAAGCCCGTGGCTGCCAAAAAACCGGCCGTGAAGAAGAGTGCTCCCAAGAAAGATCAAAAACCTGCTGCTAAAGCTGACGCTGGCGACGAATCCGGTGCTTCCACATCCACCCCTGGTGCCCCTACGTCCTCCGAATCGTCCACTGTGTCTCCTGGATCCTCCTGGGCTGCTGCTTTACTGGGTCAAGCCAAAAAACCCGAATCAAAACCATCAGAGCCAGAACTTAATGAACTTAACGAAAAACCTGAACCTGAAACCAAACCCAAACCCAGATCCAAAGCCAAAGAAACGGCTCCAGACGCTGCTGAAGCTGCTGCTGAAGAGCCTGTTGACGCTGGAATACCTGCAGAACAGCAGAAGCCCAAGTCTAGGTCCAGATCTGCCAACAAGCCAGAATCTGGTGCTAAAGCAAAAGCTTCCACAGTCCAACAAGGAACTTCATGGGCATCGATAGTGGCTCCTAAACCCAAGCCAAAGCCCCAGCCAAAGATCAAGATCAGAAAGCCCGTCAAGACTTCTACAGAAGAACAGGAAACTGCCGTGGAGCCCGTTGCAGAACAAACTGAACAAAACACTAATATCGAAGCCAACGGTTTGGACATTCCAATTGAGGAAATTAAGCAATCTATTCCTCAAGTGCCAGTTGCTGAAGAGCCTTCGGTTATCTTGCCAAATAACAATGCCAATCACGTGAATGTCAATTTCGGTTCGTTGAACTTGGGAGACTCTCAACCTCAACCTCAAGCTGCCGAGGCTGCTAAAGCTCCAGAACCAGAATCTGCTGCACCTGTAGCACCAGAAGTGGCAGAACCAGCACCCGCTCAAGCCAGTGGAGTTGCTGCTGGTGTTGAAGGAAGTGCACCTGCTGCACCAGCACAAGTTCCAGTTGCTCAAAGCACCGAACAAGACCGTCAAAACTTACAGAAGAACCAGCCACAAGGTCAGCCACAGGGTCAACCACAAGGTCAACCACAAGGTCAACCACAAAACCAGGCACAAAACCAGGCCCAATACGATTACTACAGCCAGTTCCACAACATTCAGACCCCACAGTACCAGCAAACTCAGCAGATTCCTGGACAATATGGAGGATATGCCATGGACTACTCCAACTACAACGCTCAATTGTTGGCTGCTCAACAATTAGCTGCTCTCCAAATGCAACAAGGACAAACCCCAGGACAAAACGGACAAACCCAAGGACAAAACGGGCAACAAGGAGCCAACGGAGAAGTCAACCAGAGTCCCGTCAATTTGAACAACCAATACTATCCTCCACAGCCAGTTTCCCAGGGATCTGGATCTGGTGATAACCAGAGTCAAGCTCCAGGACAACCAGGTCCACAGCCTCCAGTTCCAGGAATTCCAGGACAAAC
This sequence comes from Yamadazyma siamensis, assembly GCA_030581535.1. Taxonomy (NCBI): domain Eukaryota; kingdom Fungi; phylum Ascomycota; class Pichiomycetes; order Serinales; family Debaryomycetaceae; genus Yamadazyma; species Yamadazyma siamensis. The sequence goes on from JAKTTO010000007.1 coordinate 224,563, forward strand.
TCCCGGACAAGTACCATACGGATATCCTTTGTACAACTACTACTATGGTCAACAATTCTTCCAACAGGGATTAGGACAAAATGGATTCAATTCACCCAGCGTCAGCAACGCCAACGTGAATGCCCAACCTCCACAAGTGCAACAAAATGCACCAAACCAGCAACCAGTGATGCCACAATATGGGGCATATCAACAGTATCCACTGTTCGGGTTCCAAGACAACAGTCAATACCGTAATGGATGGTACTAGGTAAGTAGCCAATGTATAAGCGTGGGTGCGAGGAGTAGAGTCGGTGGCGAGAGTCAGTGAGTAGAGTCAGTGGCGAGTAGAGTAACAACTAAGAAGAACCAGAATAAAACTAGTAATGAAACTGAACTACTATAGAAATCACAGAAACTGAACTCCAAAACTAAACAAATCAGTCGCGCCCAGCTCAGTTTCAGGTGCCCCAATTGTCAGTCCGCGCGTAAATCCCGTACCACTTGTAGTATGTATCACCCAGTAAAAACCATCACTAAATAAATTCCTTCTCCCTTCCACATATTAATTATCTACTACTGCAATTAATGTATGTATACATATTTTAGCGAGCCGTTGTTGCAAAACCAAAATTCTCGAATTTCAATGCCCAAATGATGATGTTCCTTCCTACCGTTTGCCACCAGCAATGTCCACTGTGAATTGAGTATCGTCCTATTTTCTGTGATTTATATGCTATCAGTTAATGTATCTATTGGCCTCCAGCAATTGCAATTACAGTTGCAGTTGCGAAATTCTCATTTTGCAGTTGAAAGCATAGGTCAGGTAAATAACTCGATTGGAAGTGTTGTGCACCATTTAAGGTAACACATTCACTACCTTACACTCTACACTAACAAATTCATATGGAAGCCGTGAAAATAGGGTGAAAATTGCAGTGGTGGATATTGCGTTTGCCCTTTCAAAGTGTGTGGTGCACAATATTGGCGGAGATGGAAAAAACAACGCCAACGCCATGGAGTTGCAACGCGCGAATTTGTGCGATAGCCCCAATCGCACGGGGATGGGTCCCAGGATCGTACGGGCACGGCCCTACCATCGCCCTACATTCGCCCAAGGGTTTGCACACGCGTGGCACCAGCACAGACACCACCAGTGCGCAATGGACCCCAAACGCCAGTGCTCTGTTGCCGGTTCGAAAATAAACAATCCCAACTATAAATATAAGATTTTGCACCTGCACCTTTTTGTTTTTAATACTAACAACCAGAAAATGGCCGGTGAAAAAAAGAAAGCTGTCAGAAAAAAGAAGGACCCAGATGCACCAAAGAGATCTTTGAGTGCTTACATGTTCTTTGCCAATGAGAACAGAGATATCGTTAGGGCTGAAAATCCTGGAATCTCTTTTGGTCAAGTCGGTAGATTGTTAGGAGAAAAGTGGAAAGCTTTGGACAGTGACGAAAAGGTTCCTTACGAAAAGAAGGCCGAAGACGATAAGAAGAGATATGAAAAGCAAAAGGCTGAGTATGCTAAAAAACACAGTTCTTAGTTGTACTATATGTATTAGTGTTATTAAATGTTTTGTTTCCTAATGTTTGTAGCACGAGTCGCTCTCAAAATGGGTTTCAGTAGCACCCAATGTCGCAAATGATGTCGTAAACAAAAGTGGCACATAATAGTGGCACATAAATGTCGCATCCAACTTTCAATGTGCGCGTTGCAAAATCGCAATTGCAATTGCAATTGCAATCGAGCTCTATAATGTTACCCAAACCTTCTCTCACCAGCAACCCAGACTCTTTCGGGTACTCTACAGTCAAAACCAGATGGCCAAAGATTATACAAGGGTGTATTGACGATATCCGGTCCGATCACCCCGAACTTGTTCCCCAATTCCAAAACTTATTGGACGATATTAACAATGATGCTGCTATCACGAAGTTCTCAGACCAGCAAATTTCCGTCAACCCGGACTTGAAGTACTATAACGAGCAGTTCGTTGACGTACACTGGCACGACGGCCCGTGGTTGTACTTGGAGTGCTACATTTACCAGGTTATCAACAATATATTCCTCGGCGCTAACTTACCCGAGTACGACATCTTCAATAAATTGAAACAATCGACACTTATTTCCAGTGAATATGGAATCACAGAGTTGTGTAAGAAGCTCCAGGCTTTCGACTTCAATTTGGCCGAAAAGGATAAGTACATCTATTTCAAAGAGTTTGTAGACATCTCGTTATGGGGAAACTCCACCGATTTATCTTTATTGGCAGGAGACATCACCTTGGACGACATCAAGTCCATCCAGGGTGAAGAAATCAGAAAGCAAAACGAAAAGAATATCTTGGTCAACCACACACGTGACGTGTTCGAATACTTGGCCGCCGGACAACCAGGAGAAGTCGATGTAATTTTGGACAACTCCGGATTCGAGTTGTTCAGTGACTTGGTGTTGCTGATTTTCCTCATTGAGTCCAAATTGGCCACCAAAGTCAACTTTCACTGTAAGAAGATTCCTTGGTTCGTCAGTGACACCTTGATCAAGGACTTTGACGAATTGTTTGTTGAATTAGGTAAGTTCGGCAACAAAGACGTGGACGCTTTCGTAGACTCCGTCAAGTCGCTCCTCAAATCAGGAGTCTTCACCACCGTCACTGACAAGTTCTGGACGTTGCCAGATCCATACTGGAATCTCGCCAAGTACCCCGTATACGACACGTTCAAGAACTCCAAATTGTTGATCTTCAAAGGTGACTTGAACTACAGGAAGTTGACAGGAGACTTACTCTGGGACAAAACCACTCCTTTCTCAACAGCCATCCAAGACTTGAGTGACGCTAAATTGCCAATTTTGTCCTTGAGAACGTGCAAAGCAGACGTTGTTGTGGGATTAGAAGCAGGAGTAGACGAGAAATTGACACAGAGTGACGGCAAGTTCTGGACTGCCAGCGGCAAGTACGCCGTCGTCAGTTTCTTCAACGGTAGAGAACAGTAGTATCATTCCATATCATATATTACATTATACATCTCCAGCCTTACGTGAGTTACAAGCCACAATCTTAAACTTGTCCACGGTGACTTCATCGTTCAAGTCAGTATTGTTTGTGTCAGTCAACTTGATCATGACGTTTTTGATGATGAACGTCCACACGTCATCACAAAATCTGTATGTACTTAAGTCTCCCTTGAAGGTCAACTTGGACTTGGCCAAGTTCTGTTCTGGTTTCAACAATTCGGAGATCACTCTGTCGAAGTTCGTAACAATGGTCATGGCGAGCTGCGGCTGGATCTTCTCATCGGAAATGAGCTGGTCCAAGGCGTCCGTGAGGGTGGTTCCCACCGTAGACCTTCTGTATAACTCGTAGTATGCTGGCGTACTCATGATGAAAATGCGAAATTGTTAGTGGCGATCCTAGTGAACTGGTGCGACGGGACGGGTGTAGGCCAGCGCAACGGGACGGCAGTAGCCAGTGCGACGTGACGGGTGTAGCCAGTGCGACGGGACGAGACCCAAACGCTGCGACCGTGGGACGGTGGTGCGACCGTGGGACGGTGGTGCGAAGTTGGACGGCGGGACGGTGCCGGCCATCGACCTGGCCATCGCGGTGTGCGACTTCCACCTTTGCCTACAATTACCATGTCACAAGAGTCCACAGTGGCCCAGAAATACAGGGCCTTGGTTGCCCAGTTGCATGAGCTCGAGTCGTCAACCCAACCCAAAAACTCGGTAGCCTTTCAAACCCAACTTTACGCTTTGATAAACCTGTTCAAATTCATCGATAAAATCGTATCAGATCTCGATCTTTTCAGTGATAATGAATTCATAGAGGAGATTAACGTCAATTATCTCCCATTTTTCAACATCCCTTTCTACCTCGGCCAGCTATACATGGACGGAATGGCCAACAACAAACTAGAGGTCAGCTTGGACTACAAACTTGAGAACTTACAACAAGCCAAAAGCCTGTTCAAGAAGTATCTCGAGACTCTCACGGACTTGGAACTTCTCAATCCTCTTCAAACAAAGCAGCTTTCAGGTTCCAGTTTGAGTCGGGAAGAGAAAATCGAGCAGTACCGGTACGAGAAGGACTTGAGTTCTCGTATCCAGAACGTGGATGACGACACTGACGAAGATATAAAGCGTGAAGTGTTCACTAGCCAAATCAATTTGTACACCATCAAAGCCCTCAATCACTTACAAATGCTCGACATGGAGATTGAGGTGCTTAAGCATCGGCCCAAGGACCCCCACACACAAAATAAAAGCAATCTGAGTCAACCGCAATCTGCCAGATCCTCAAATACTGACGATTATACCACAAAGCTCGAGACAATTCCTCGCAATCAGCCCATAAACAAACTTATAAGCAATGGCAGAGTCCTACAGCCATTCACCCTCACGCGAGAAGATCTCAAGTCCAAAGTGTTTGGAACTGGCCAGGTGCTACCGTCTATGAGTGTGGAAGAGTATTTGGATTATGAATTGGCCAACGGGAAGATGATGAAACCAGAAGAGCCAGGTCCCACCAGTGAAGATGAAGATGAGCCCAACGAGGAGGAAGAGTATAGGAAGAGAGACTGGGACGATTGGAAGGACGATCACCAGAAGGGTGCCGGTAATACTATGAATTTGGGCTAGCTGTTGTATTATGTATGTGAGTAGTATATTGCATGATTGACGGTTTTCATCAGGAACTGAGAGTGTATCCATGGTTAACTGTAAGTATTACATCAGAAGCTGAGAGTGTATCCATGATTATTTGGAAGTATTACATCGGAAGCTGAAAGTGTATCCATGATCACTTGAAAGTATTACATCGGAAGCTGGCAGTGTATTCCATGCCTTCACTGGTTTCGTACATGTACTCTAGCACCTAGAAGCTTCCAAGTTCCACTGCGTTGAGCGACTTAACATACTCTTCGTATTGGCCCTGGATTTCGTTTTGGGTCACCAACTTATTTGGAGTTCCGACCTTGATGATCCATTTCTCAGTATCTTCCTTATAACTCTTCAAGCAATTCAAAATGATGAGGTAGTATTCAATCACCTTGAGTGACACGATCCGACGGTGGTCTTCGGTGAGTTCGCTTTGCTCGCCATCAAATCTGGTGATGAAGGAATACAAGATTTCAGTGGCATCACGCTTGGTTGATAAGTGTATTCTCCAAGAGTATACGAGATCATAAACGTTGATGGAGGATGCAAGAGATTGGGACTCGGCCATGGAGACAAAGATCCGGTCAATGAGCTTGAAGTTTCGGGAGAAGAATTGGGAGTTGTTGGGGTCCTTGATCATATTGAACAACAGTTTTATTTTCTTCGAATCCACCAAGTTGTTGATGAAGAGTCTTACCAATTCTTCGAACTTCGAAGTATTCTCTAGGTTCACGAGAGCTTGAAGAACTTCGGGAGTATCATGAAGCTTAGAAGCAGTGACGAATATATGCTGATATCCTTCTTCAAGGACAGCTTTATCGTCTGTGTTTTCGAGTGCTTTGTGTTCGAACTTCACCGACCATGGAAGGAACTCATTGTCTTGGGCAAACACTTGAGACAACTTGTGGTAATAGTCTGCTTCGTTGCCAACAGATCCTCCCAAAAATGTGTCCAATTGGTCGCTGAAGTTTGGTGCCTTTTCACCAAACTGGCGGTAGTTTTCGTATGTCAATAAGCTGACAGCCCTCGGGTCCTTGTTGATGAAATGAATCAATCCTACAAGGTACTTGTTGTTTTCGGAGTCTAGTTTATCGAGGAACTGAGAAAGCACGCCAGCATCAGACCCAGAACTGATGATACTTATGATTATATTGATGAGGTACTCCTGTTCGCCTGACTTAGCTAGGAGATAGTTATACTTGTTGGATACATCACCTCTTACAATCAAAGACGACCATATAGCCAGTTGTGAATAATCTTTAGCAAATAGCACATCAAAGAGATCAAGACTCTTGAGGGTGTGAACGATTTTTCCGGTGTAAGCAACGAGTTTGTCTTCGTTTTCGAAATGTGAAAACAAAATTGCCAATTTCGTTAACACGTGTTTGTGTGCATCGGCAATATTGACAAACGACACCACATAGAAGAGTTTGGAGATGGTACTCAATGTTGTTTCATGTCCTGAGTCCGAGACTGGCTCACCATTTACGAGGTTGTCGATAGTTTCGAAGATGTTTTCAGTAGAGCCCAACACTTCAGTGATACGGGATATGTCGTCGCCGAGCTTGGCTCCTACAATCTCCTCACAAAGGTACCTCAATGTGTCGCTTCCCACCTCTGGCAATGACACAAGATAATCGTGGGCTTTCCGGATGGTTCTGGATGACACTTTGGTGTCGACTATGCTGAGAATGTCACTAATGGGGTTGTTTTCGTGGTGGAAAGACTCGTAAAAGGAAAGCGGCCTATATAATCCCAAACCATTAGCTTCCAAAACAGCCACGGTGGCTTGGTTAACGCCCAATCTCAACGATTCTCTGCTCAGTTTCAAATACTCTTCGCAGAGAGAATTGAGGACAAACCAGGCGTTTTCTTTGGAATCGTCACCCTGAGACTTGAGTACATTGATGGTTTCAAGCACATGAAGATCGTCATCTGACACCGTCTTCAAACCAAGCCGTTCTCTCAACACATTCACGGAGGTTCTGAGGGTTAATTCGTCGTACTTACCGGAATTGAGTACTTTATTCTCGTAGTATTCTGAGGTGTACACTCTGAAAGCTTCGTCATTTTCTTCAGCAACAGACTCGTTGATACTCAATACGTTCAAGGTCGAAAATTCAAGCGAATACCTCAGCACTATACTGGAGGAGTTGGACTTCCAAAGGACATACACGTTTATGGAATCGGTGTATGTCACTACGAAGTCCTGTGCCAACCATACTCTTGCTCCTGGAGAAGACGTAGACGTCCCGGGGCTCTGTTGTAGTTGTGGGGAGTTCAATTGGATGGTCTTCAACTCGTTGGAGCCCAAATCCAATTCGTGTAACTGTAAAAAGCCATCGAACGAGGTGGCTCCGTGAAAAACTATCTTGGTGTAGTCGGCAGCTTCGTGTACACTCAAGCGTCTTTCCGGCACGTTTGCCACGCCTCCGGCCCCGGAAACTACCAATGATGAAACCAACAGATGGGTGTTAAGGTCATACACTTTTAATTGTTGGTTGACCGTCAAGGCTACGAGCGTGTTTCCTGTGAGCACGACATCCACAAGCCGGTGGGAAGAGTCGGAGTTTGGCTTCAGGAAGAACCCAAAAAGGCCCGGTTTGTGTTCTTCAGAGAAATTGTACGCCTCGAAGTCCTGGAGTGGGCCCTTTCTGTGGAAGTGTAGAAGCCCTCCGTCGTGAAGAGACACCACCGTATTTTTTGAGTCTAGAGACTTCACCAAGAACGGCTCGGACCTCAATTCGAAGGAGTAGGGCACCGAAATATTGCCCCAATCCCGGAAGTTATTCAAGCTGAAAGCGTTTCCCTGGCCAACCACAAAGTCATTCAAACTCACCACAACGGTCACAAACAAGTACTTCTCGTCGAGTAAGTCGATCACGAGAGAGGTTCCCTCGTCGTCAAATCCCTGGGCGTTTGTTTGAATCGACACCGAATAAGAGTACTTTCCAGCCAATTTATGGGCCAAATGGATCTGGATGTTTTGTAACTCAAGCGCCAACGGCGTGGAAAGCGGAACCGGCGAGAGTGTGACCGTCTTGCCGTCGTTGAGCACGTCGATGGTCACGAAATCGAGGAACGATGACTCCAAACTCAAAACATCTCCTGCACCAGAAACACGGCTGGTGAAAGAATCGTGGGAATTTAAGCGCCCGTGGGTGCTGTGGCCGTCTTCCGGGTACCGTAACGGGAGCCTCACGTGCTTGGTATCCAAACGGGCTTTGTATCCAGGCACACTCAGACACGTGTATTTCATTGTGGTGTATTTATTCCAAACACTGGATGTTAGATGCGATTTGAACTTGGTTGAATTTACAGTGCGACTTCAGTCCAGTTGCAGCGCGACTCCAGGAGGGTTGTACGGCGACTTCAGTCCAGCTGTAGGGCGATTTCAGTCCAGTTGCCGTGCGACTTCAGTCCAGCTGCAGCGCGACTTCAGTCCAGTTCCGTGCGACTCCAGTCCAAACCTCGCAGCGATTCGAGTTTGGTGCGCGCATTAGTGAAATTCACGAAAGTCGTACAGTATGTCATCCACCATCTTCTACAAGTTCTTCCACCAGAAGAACCAGCTGACGATCCACTTCGACGGAACCGGGATCAACGTGTTTGACTTGAAGCACGAGATCATCAAACAGAACCAGTTGGGCGAGGGCCTCGACTTTGACTTGAAGCTTTACCATCTGGACCAGCCAGAGGTCGAATACGATCAGGACCAGGACGTGATTCCCAGATCGCTGTTTGTGTACGCCAGAAGAGCACCTGCCAGTTCCAGAACCAACAAGTTTGGCAATGCGTCCCGGTATGTGAGCGGGAAACCCCGGATAAATAGAAAGGCTATAAATGCCTCCAATAACTCTGCTCAGGTGCTAGCTGCGCCAGTGCAACCGGTAGACGACAATGTTTCCGAGGAAGACCGAATCAAAATGATGTTCGAGAACCAGTCTAACGCCTGGGCCCAAACTCAGGACGAATTGGCCCAGCACAAGGTGATTTACTCCAAACCTGCTGCCACAACGGCTGCTGCCAATCCAGAAGACGCTCCTCCTCCGGGGTATGTGTGTTACAGATGTGGAGGCAGAGACCACTGGATCAAGAACTGTCCCACCAACACCGACCCCAACTACGAGGGCAAGAAGTTACGGAAAACAACCGGTATTCCCAGATCGTATCTTAAGACAGTATCCAAAGAGGCCATTGACGACGCTTCTCAGTTCACTTCCGACGAGAACGGCGAGTTGATAGACAACCAGGGTAACAAGTACATGGTCACCGACACCGGAGAGTACGTTATCGCCATGGCAGATACCAAGACGTGGTTGAATTATCAAGAGAAACAGCAAAACGCAGTCATGAAAGCCAAACAGGAGTTCGACGATAAGATCCTCCAGGAGGTGGAGAAAGACGGCAAATCACAGTACTTGGATCCTCTTGCAACGTCCAAAAAGCTACTCACTTCTCCGATTGTTCACACGCCTTGTTGTAGTGATTTATCCAAGGCACAGAAACTCACGAATATCTACTATAATCAGGACGAACTTGAGCAGTTGCTTATTGACAACGACTTCAAGTGTCCCAACTGTGGCACCGAGAACACGTTCATCGACACTTTAAAGAGGAACGAAGACTTGGAAACGGAGTTGGCCAAATATGTGGAAACCAAAGCCAAAGAATTGGGACTTGAGGACCCTGACACCACGGCGAACAATGCCTTGAAGAGAAGCGGAGAAGCGCTTCTGGATGATGCTAAGAGACAGAACACGGGGCCCATACCGCCTTTCGGAATGCCGATGTTCATGCCTGGGGCGCCATTTCCCATGATGATGCCAATGATGATGCCACCGAAGCAGTGAGATCCAGGAGGGAGAATGAGAGCAAACACAGAAAGACACACAGAAAGACACACAGAAAGACACACAGAAAGACACACAGAAACATACAAGAAGGGCATGGGAGTAAAGAATATAGAGACCAGGAGAATAAAAGATGTGAGGAGGTCAGTGGATGCAGTAGTAACGAGCATAAACGAATATACAAGCGTATAATTGCAGAAATACGTCGGTCATGTGACTCGACCTAGGAGCTGATGATGCTCGCTTGACTCTCGAGTATTTCACTGGTATACACTCAATCACATCATTCACTTATTTTCAATCACTTACTTTCAATCACTTACTTTCAGTCTCTTACACTCACAGTCACAGTCACAGTCACAGTCACACTCTTACAGTCACATTCTTACAGTCACACTCTTACAGTCTTAAACTTTTACACTCCCACTCTTACACTCACTCTCTCTTACACTCACACTCTCACACTCACTCTCCCTCACCAACGCTTCCTCATTTTCGCAGCCAAAGGTTACCCGGCCCATACATTATCAGCGCGAAAAATTTTCACAAAAATTAACCAAACCATCTACCAGTATGTAGAATAAATTCACAAGGATGATCCAAATAATCAATTCAAACTAGAGTATATGACTACCCATGATCACAAAATTATTATGCATGGCTTTCTGAATGTGAATTTGTTCAAAACCAATACTAACTTCTAAGAATGTACGTACAATATAACTCATTATGATGAAAACAACAAACAAAAGCTGGAATTACCTGCTGAAACTCTTTGATTGAAAACGTTTTGCTGTAAATACCTGATTGAGTCTTTTGACCTCATACTAACATATTTAGTTGTATGTTTTCCCTGGTAAAAAGGAAGAATTATTGCACTGGGCACTGATAACTTTATGAGTGACAACGCATTTTAGGTGAGCCTCAGAAACTCACTGTAACTGATTACTTAATTGAATCAACTAACACTTTAGATTTACACCAACTAGTATGTACTATTGATGATTATGATGATTCCCTAGATGACGAGTCAGATACGGGTAATCCGATGCTGATAAAAACTTTTTTATTACCATTCATGCATAACTGAATCAATTTTTTAGGTTCTCAACTAACATTTAGTCTATATCTTCTGCTATATAAGGTATATGATCTCGACATGATGATTTTGAAAAATTGACAAGCATATGTCTGATTCAATGAAGATTATTTTCTGTCTGATCTAAGGTCCTATATTTTGGATACTGGAACATCATGGATAGGTATGTGTATTTAGTTGATGATGATTTACCACAATTCACGACGGTCTACTGTGTATGGAGACTTGTAATTTCCATACCTTGATGAGAATGAAGGCCTTGACCGGCCGTGGTCCTGAGCTAGAGCTTGAACCATACTAACTTTTAGGGTGTGTAAATGACGTACTTTTGGCGGTGTCAACTCTGCTACTGGATCAATCTTGTGTGTATGCATTGGGGTGATTGGGTAGTGGAGTTGGAACCGGTTCGCTGGAGAGTAGATATGAGTTGTTCGGTTCGCTGGAGTAGGTATATAGTCACTGAAGTAATGGTAATGAACGGAATGGGTGATAATATAGAAGGTGTAGTGACAATAGAGTGAGAAAAGAAGTAACGAAGTGAGAATAGAGAGAGCAGAATAAGTAACTTCTGAAACAAGCGAGAACCTAGTAGAGTAAACAGTGAGTAAACAGTGTAACAGGGGAGTGAAGAGTGGAGGGTAGGTATATGCCACAGTGCAGGTGTGAATCCCACGAATCCCTCAGCACAAAGGCAGTCCATGTGAGTTAACTCATAGAATGAACTCTCAAAATCAACTCTCAGAATTCGCACCTCAATCCACACTAGGTTCTTAAATCTCAATTCACACTTCGTTCTTAATCTCAGTTCACACTCAAATTCTTAATCTCAATTCACACTCCAGATCCCCAACTCTCGTTTCACCACCCTCTCCATCGCTCTCCATCGTAACACGCGTAACAACATCTCCCACCCAACACCCCTTCCATCTGCCTCTTTCTCCATTTCCCCCAACTTCGCAGCCAAGTCTCATTAGCAGCCGCACTCACTCATCGATCCACATGAGGTTCACCAAATCCAAGCCGGATTCCACAAACACCCCCACGACGCCGCTGGCCCTTTCGCCGTCCACCAGTCGTGGGTTCACACACCACCGTGCGTCTCTTCTGCTGGACCTGGAGCCGTCAACTCCGTCCGAAAAACCACCCTCGTACGAGCGATCCACAAGCTCAAATTTGCTACCCAGCGTGCAAAGACAAACGCCAATTCACAGACAGAGCACGTCCAGCATTTTGCGGGTAGCATCTTCTTCGGCGCTCAGAGATAAACTCAAGAAGGAAAAGGCTTCCAGAAGTGCTTCCAAAACAGACTCAATTCCCAAAGATGCTCACAAGGACCCTTTGAAAAACGTGCCCTACAAACCGTCTGCTGAACAGCAAAAGTACATCGACAAATTGGGAGGCGACAAGTCTGGCACCGTCAGCGCCACCCAGAGCGTGACGGCGTTGAGCACGTCCACGTCGTGTACGCACACAGAGTATTTCGACGTGCTTCCGTCGTTTCAAATGTTCCAGCTGATTTTGAAGCGAGACGACGAGCAGTTCAACGAGAATTTGCTGGTGCTTCCCCCCGAGTACGGCGATGTGGGCAACACGTCGCCCACGCCACCCATCAGTCCCGTGACCTCTTCCACGCATCTTTCGCCGGTTACCAGTGGAATAGACGGACTTCTTAGCGAGTCGCAGTACGACTTCGAGGAAAACTACGGTTTTGGCGAAACAGAGTTGGAGGACGGCGTTCGCAACAACAACAGACAGGTTCTTCAGAGACTCGCTGACGCTGGGGGTGAAGCTGGAGCAGGAGCCGGAGCTGGAGCGAGAGAAAGCACATTCGGACACACGGTTCTCGATAACATCGACATGCTTCCCAGGCTCAATAACTCGCCCCTAGACATCCAGATTGTTGTCACCAAGAGCGTGCCGCAGCCCCACCAGGTCAACGAGCACGAAACTCGTCTCAAGGAGCACTCCAATAACGACATGGTCAGTGGGTATATTGTGATTCACAACAACTCCAGCAAGCCAGTGACGTTTGGGCTCTTCACCGTCAGCTTGGAAGGCACCATCAAGGCCACAGAGCCCAGTGTTAACAAGGACGTGTCCGGCAAGAAGATTCTCGTCAAGAAGTTCCTAAAGATGTACGACTTGAATGCCAGTTACGGGTACACGGCTGTACCCAACAGTGCTGGAATCGAGTACGAGGCATTCACCTACGACAAACACGACGGATGTATTCTCGGGCTCCCCAACGAGCGTGTGCTTGCTCCAAACACCAAGTACAAGAAATTCTTTACCTTCAAGTTCCCCAATAGACTCTTGGATAACGTGTGTTCGTCCAACATTGTGCCTCATCTACTCACTCCACCGTCGCTAGGTGTGGACAGAACGTGTTTCGGCGGCAAGGGCTACGCCATCGACCTCAACAAGGCGTTGGGGTACGGGTGTTTGAGCGATAGGGGCACGCCTCTCTTGACCAGAGACTACGGGTTTGATGATATGAGCGTCAGTTACAGTATCGAGGCCAAGTTCATCGATAAAGTGCACGACTCCGCCGAAGCCATCAGTCACGGGGAGATCAACGACGCCGACAACTTGAAGAACTACGTGGTGTCTCGAGCCAGTCTGTATTTTCTCCGGTTTGTTCCCAATTTGAAGGACATGCTCGCATACTATAACGAGGAGATCATGTTCGGGAACGAGACCTACGGGTCCATTGGCATCGACGGCAAGTTGTTCAGCAACTATCTCTATACCAGCACCTGGAGGTCGCTCAACAACTTGAACACCCTCATAGAGGACGAGATAGGTGCTCGTTTGGACAGAGACGAGTTCGACGACTCCCAATTGAAACACAAGAATTTAATCATAGACAGCGTGCAAACCACCTACCAGCGTAGAAAGGATATACTCACCAAGGAACACCACATCAATACCGAGTACCTGGTGGACGAAGAAGCATACTACCGCGACCACAGAATGATAGGCTCCCGTCACAGGATTCCGGTGTTTGGCAAAAAGAAGAAGAAGATCCTCTCGAGTCTCGTGAAGATAGGGTATCTGAAGCTCTACGTCAAGGTGCCCCCACAGCCAATGACATACGAGTCTGCCAAGTTGATCAAAAAGTATAATCTGACAGACACCTACGATCCCTCCGAAAACAAGTTGATGCCCATCAACAGTATCACCAACAACCACATGAACGAAGTGTATCACCGACAAGAAAAGGACTTCTCCAAGTCGGTGGACATTTCTTTGGTTTACGAGTCCCTCGAAGCCGGGTCTCTTCCTCCTGCAATTGCCGATATCGAGTGTAACATTGTGGCCTGGTCGTTCCGGTCCGACTACCCACTTCCGTGTAACTTGGAGTACGACTTCTTCTACGAGTCGTTCAACACCATCCACAAACTGGCAAAACAGGTGGACATAACCAAGGCCAATCTCCAGCTGATCAAAGACCAGGCCGCCAACTATGTGCACTTCCTCAAGGCCAACAAGACCTTCATCTCCAAAAACTCGTACTTGTATCTCAAGTCCATCAAGAACCTCGGGATCAAGTGTGACACTATCAGCAACTACTTCCAGCCCATAAACCCAGCAAGTGTGCCGGAAGCATTCGACGGTAAATGGGAAGCTACAGAAGACAAGAAGTTCCGCAAAAACATCACTCTTCCGTTGAAAGTGGTTAACAAGCACAACGTGAACTTGATCCCCAGCTTCCAAACGTGTTTGGTAGGAAGAGTCTACTGTTTACAAGTAGTTGTTAGATACAAAGGAGTTTCAGCAGAAAGAGACGAATTTTCCGATAACGTGATGTCGGTGGACGTGCCAATCCTCGTGGGGTAAGCACATAGTGCAGCACCAAGGAATCCCTCACCAGTGGACTTTCTACCTTTTCAAAGTCGATTTCGTTTCCCTTGTTACGAATGACTGAATCTGGAGTCATTTTCCTGCTCAATGGGTCCCCCTGGTCTTCAATAGTCGTCATACAAACACGTGACTCACTAATCAGGTGACTCGATAATTAGGTAACAATAGCTGTGTGTAATCCCCGAGAATCACGTGATGTGTTGCATTAAGTGCGGATTTTGGTGATTCATTTCTGCAAAAAATCTGCGCATTGACTCTGCAAAATTAGTCAATTAAACCAACTACACTAAAATGACTACACCTCAAAATATCGTTGACACTTTTCAAAGAGCTGTTAGCATTTCCGGATCTCCAAATGCCGTTTCAACCTCTCCAACTCAATCTTACTTGTCCAACCACTTTGCTCAACAAAAGAAAAACACCAAGACCTTGAAGCCATTTTCCACTGGTGATATTAAGATCTTGCTTTTGGAGAATGTTAACCAAACAGCTATTGAGATCTTCAAGGGTCAAGGTTACCAGGTCGAATTCTACAAGAGTTCTTTACCAGAAGAAGAGTTAATCGAAAAAATTAAGGACGTACACGCCGTTGGTATTAGATCTAAGACCAAATTAACAGCTAATGTGTTGAGTCATGCTAAAAACTTGATTGTTATCGGATGTTTCTGTATCGGAACCAACCAAGTGGACTTAGAGTACGCTGCCAAATCTGGTATTGCTGTTTTCAACTCTCCTTTCTCCAACTCCAGATCAGTTGCAGAATTAGTCATTGCTGAAATTATCACTTTGGCAAGACAATTGGGTGACAGATCCATCGAATTACACACCGGAACCTGGAACAAGGTCAGTGCCAAGTGTTGGGAAATCAGAGGTAAGACCTTGGGAATCATCGGTTACGGTCACATCGGTTCTCAATTATCCGTTTTGGCTGAAGCCATGGGTATGAACGTCATTTACTACGACGTCATCACCATTATGGCTTTGGGTAACTCCAAACAAGTGGCCTCTTTGGACGAATTGTTGAACAAAGCTGACTTCATCACCTGTCACGTGCCTGCCACTCCCGAAACCAAAAACTTATTGTCTGCTCCTCAATTTGCAGCCATGAAAGATGGAGCTTATGTTATCAACGCTTCCAGAGGTACTGTTGTTGACATTCCTGCTTTAGTGCAAGCCATGCAAGTCGGTAAGATTGCTGGTGCAGCTCTTGATGTTTACCCTCACGAACCTGCTAAGAACGGTGAAGGTTTATTCAACGATGAATTGAACGATTGGGCATCTGCTTTGACTTCTCTCAGAAACGTGATTTTAACTCCACACATTGGAGGTTCAACCGAAGAAGCACAATCTGCTATCGGAGTGGAAGTTGGAACTGCTTTGACTAAATACATCAACGAAGGTGATTCTACTGGAGCTGTGAATTTCCCAGAAGTGGCTTTGAGAGGATTGGACTTGGACCAACAAAACTCCGTAAGAGTGTTGTACATTCACCAGAACGTTCCTGGTGTCTTGAAGACCGTCAACAATATTTTATCCATCTACAATATCGAAAAGCAATTCTCCGATTCAAGAGGTGATGTTGCATACTTGATGGCTGATATCTCCGATGTCGATGTAAATGATATCAAGTCATTGTACGAGCAATTGGAGCAAACTCCTTACAAGGTTGTCACTCGTTTGTTATACTAGTTTCACCAGTTTAGATTAATATAGGACCACGAATAATAGCTTTATAGCCTTGTAGCCTTTAGCTACATACCTGCTACCACGACCAGAGACTCGACAATTCGTACCTCATGCTCGCGCTACACTCACGCTGCACTCGCGGTACACTCGCGGTACACTCGCGGTACACTCGAACTACACTCGCACCCATTCGCACCCATTCGCACATTCGCACATTCGCACCACACACTGGTGCCAGCCCACCGCGGCCTCGTTCCAGCCACCTCACGGCTCTCCCTAGCTCGCCTCACGCCCTCGCTCTCTCGTCCAAGCGCGAATTTTGGTGGCAAGAATATCAACCAACTTCATCAACATGGCCTTAGTATCTGCAGCTCCCTACTTGGCGTTGTTGAATGACCAAGATCCAAGTTTGAAAGAGTACGCTCTTACTTCTCTCAACCAGGTGGTGGACCAATTGTGGGCTGAAATCGCAAATAAAATCACCGATTTAGAAGATATATATGACGACCATTCTTTCGAAAAGAGACTGTTGGCAGCGCTTATCATCTCCAAAGTGTACTATAACTTGGGAGATTTCGAGACTTCTGTCAAGTACTCTCTTGCTGCTGGAGAAGACTTTGATTTGAATGAACAGAGTCAATACATAGAGACCATTGTGTCTCAATGTATAAATCTTTATACATCTTTGTCACAAAAGAAGTTCTCCGATCCGTCCGTACACATTGACAAACAATTGAAAGGGATCTTTGACAAGATGCTCCAGAAATGCATTGACAGTAACGATCTCAAATTGGCTTTGGGTATTGCTTTGGAGTCCTACAGATTGGATGTAGTGGAAGATATCTTACAAGAACAAAGTGCCAGTCACCCTGAAAATGCGTTGAATCTCATTAACTACGTGGTTGTGTGCTCCAACAATACTATATCCAACGTCCACTTCAGAACTACGGTGTTGAATTCTCTTATCAAGTTATTATTAAACTTGAAATCGAATCAAGACTTCTTCGCCGTGTTCAAAATCATCATCCAACTCAATGACTCTCAAGTGGCAGTGCAATTATTCAAGAGTCTTCTTGACCAGGAAGAGACTGCCATTGCCTACCAGGGTGCTTTTGATTTGGTAAACTCCGCTTCTCAAGAGTTATTGGATAACGTGATCAACCTGTTGAAAGAGGACAGTGAATTCAATACCAACTATCCAGCCCAAGCAACATTGCTACACATTTTGAGCGGTGTGCCTACATGCGATTTGGATATCACTTTCCTCCAGAAGAACAATAACACTGACATTAGTATTTTGAACAAAACTAAAAATTCATTGGAGGGAAGAAGCTCGATTTTCCATTCTGCTGTGACATTCGCCAACGCCTTCATTCACGCGGGAACTACCGACGACTCGTTCTTCAGAAACAACTTGGAATGGCTCGGAAAAGCCAGTAACTGGTCCAAATTCTCCGCCACTGCTGCTTTGGGTGTTATCCACAAAGGTAACTTATCTCAAGGTAAAAATATCTTGAAGCCATACTTGCCAGGATCTTCAGGTGCTGCACACACCAAGGGAGGTTCTCTTTTTGCGCTCGGATTAATATTCGCTGGCCACGGAAGAGAAACCATCGACTACTTGAAAGAGTTCATCGATGAGAATGGTAATTCTGCAGGTAATAATGATGCTGATATTATGTTACATGGTGCATGTCTTGGATCTGGTGTCGCAGGAATGGCCACCAATAATGAAGCTTTATACGAAGCTTTGAAAGTGGTGTTATACTCTGACTCTGCAGTTTCAGGGCAAGCAGCTGGTCTTGCTATGGGATTGGTGATGTTGGGATCAGGTAACGATGTGATCATAAATGATATGTTGACATACGCCGAAGAAACTCAACACGAGAACATCATCCGTGGTTTGGCTGTGGGTATCGCTTTACTAAACTACAGTAAAGATGTTGAAGCTGACAAGTACATTGACCAATTGTTGGGTAAAGAAAACGCCATTTTACGTTACGGTGGTGCGTTCACAATCGCATTGGCATATGCTGGAACGGGTAATAATGAGGCTATCAAGAAATTGTTGCACTACGCTGTATCCGATCCATCTGACGATGTTAGGAGAGCCTCAGTCACTGCTTTGGGTTTCGTGTTAATCAGAGACTACACTGCCGCACCACAAATTGTTGAGCTTTTGTCTCAATCATACAATCCTCACGTGCGTTATGGTACTGCCATGGCCCTTGGTATCGCTTGTGCTGGAAGACCTCTTCAAGCAGCAATTGATGTTTTGGAGCCATTGACCAAAGATCTGGTTGATTTTGTCAGACAAGGTGCTTTGGAAGCAATTGCAATGATTTTGATCCAACAAAACGAACACAGTTATCCAAAAATCAACGACTTCACGAAACAATTCTCCGACACCATCAAAAACAAACACGAAGATGCATTGGCCAAGTTTGGTGCTGCTTTGGCTCAGGGAATCATTGACGCTGGTGGAAGAAATGTTACTATCAACTTGGAAAACGCCCAAACAAACACATTGAACATGAAAGCTGTGGTTGGTTTGACTGTGTTCTTACAATCCTGGTTCTGGTTCCCATTGGCCCACTTTTTGCCATTGTCATTTTCTCCTACTGCGGTAATCGCAGTAAGGGCAAAAGACTTGAAGATCCCCAAGTTTGAAATCAATTGTCACACCAAATCTAAATTCTTCGAATATCCTCCCAAGATCGAAGAAAGTAAAGGGAAACAACCAGATAAAGTTGCTACCGCGGTATTATCCACGACTGCAAGAGCCAAAGCCAGGGCAAAGAAGAATAAGAAAGAAGAAGGTAAGGAGGAGGATGTGGATAAAATGGAAGTGGACGAGAGCAAGCTCGAAGTCAAACCAGAGGTTGAGGAAAAGCCAGAAGAAAAAGACGATGTTCTTCGCTATAGTAAGACACCCTATAAGATTGAGAACTTATCAAGAGTTTTACCATCACAGGCTCCATACTTGTCGTTCGTGAAAGATCACAGATTTGTTCCGGTGAGAAAATTAAGGGGCGCTAGTGGGATCATTGTTGTGAAAGATACCAAGCCTGATGAAAAGGTTGAGGTGATCAAGACGGTCAGACAGCTTAATGTGACTGAAGCACCAATACCTGAACCATTTGTATTGGAGGGCGAAGACTTGGAGGATGAAGACGAGGAATGAGGTAGACTAGTTCTTTAGAATAAAAGTGGTATGTACGTGGCATGTAGGTTCAGTGGGCTTTGGTGGATGCATATCCAGCCTTCATTTGAACTCAGCAGTGATTCTGAAAGCAGACCGTAGTTCACAATATCGGAACGCTTTGATTCCAAGAGGTGTCTTCAAAAACACCCACGATGTCAATGGACTCGTTAGCCATTGAATGGCTGAGGAGGTTGGTAAGTGGTGTTTTGTTGGTGCCTTTTTTTAAGATTGTGTGCATTCATTTCGATAATTTGCACCCAATAGAGTTAAAGAGTCACGTGACTAGATAATACCGTGTAAGCCATCGAATCGTTTGCCAATGTGTATTCTATCAATAGAGACGTGTTCTATATAAAGCTCCATAAGTCAGAACGTTGCCGTGGACATCATTCCCGCACACATTTGAGTGACAGTCACGTTGCAGTTTATTCAAGTTGCATTCAAGTTGCATTCAAGTTGCACCCACCGAAGTAGCGTCTAGCTTCACCATGTGGCCTAAAGCCTCACCACCGCAGTCACAGGACGGTGGTCACTGCACCGTACGCCTTTCCACTCACTATCCAACACTTCGTGGTGGAGAATAGGAATGTCCTGAGTGGTCCAAATGAAATCTATAGACTTCTCCTCGCGGCCCTTCTTGAACCCCGTGTCAGTGTTCTGGAACCCGGCTCTGCTTTGGCACCGGCACGACGACTCGTGGAGCCCACCGTTGGTGAACGTCTTGTACGCTTCTTCGTGGCTCTCACTGTTCAAATCTCCGGTGAGCACACTGATTCCTCCCATCTTATCCATGAGATTCATGATAAGCTTGGAGGAGTTGATTCGGGCCTGCTTCCCCTTGTGGTCGTAGTGGGTGTTAAACACATTGATGACCTTGCCCAGCTTGTGCTTCAAAGTCACCACAGTCACAATTCTGGGCAATTTGGCGTCCCAGCCGGTGTTAGGATGGGATGTGTTATCACTTAGCCAGTAAGTGGTTCCATTGATCAATTGCCATTGACTAGCTTGATAGAGAATGGGAGCAAACTCACCCTTTGTTTTCCCGTCGTCCCTTCCAACTCCAAAGTGTTTCCAGTCACTTCCTAATCCATACAAAATATCATGAAGCTGGTTGTGTTTCACTTCTTGTAGTCCTACGATTGTAGGAAGTCTCTGACTGGCATGGTAAATGTTGCCACAAACACCCTCCCTACGCTCAGTCCACGGCTTCTCGCCCTCCATCAAATCCTTAGCATCCTGTCTGACATTGTGACAGTAAATCTGGACCTCCAAAGGAGGAAGCAGCGAGTTACGATTATGCACTGGTTTCACTTGGTTCGCATTCAGATGCAGACCATGGTCCTGGGAGTACTCTTTTATTTTCTTTTCCACCTTGGGAATCACGTGCCTAATAAGTTCACTTCCGAATCCCATTGTGTGAGGTTGTTGGTCTCGGTGTTGGTCTCGGTGTTGTAGTAAGGGAGATGTTCAGTTATATATTTGCGACTGACAGTTGCGCGCATATACACTCCATTGTTTGCTCGTGTGACTGAAATTTGAGTTGCTGGCCTCAGCACTGGGCTGTGCCACGGGGATCGTCGTAGATCAGTGGAAGTCACGGTGGTATATTTGAGTGAGTGATACTCTGTGCGGGAACAGTGGGTTCCGGTGTCGCTCTTTTGGGTTTACAACAAATTCGGTATTAGGCTTTCATAGGGTCCAAGCCTCCTGGCTGCAAATTGTGCGATCTGAATCACATGATTGGATGTGAATGTTTGTGTAATGAAAATAGACATGATAGGCGGATCATGGATGTGATACACGTATTGTGCATCCCTCATGGCCCCTTGTATAGTTGCTTGTTCATTGTTGCTCAATTGTTACTCGGCCGTTTGCAAGCATGGATTTCTGAGATTCGCCCGGAGTTATGGTCACGTGAGCACACCCACCAACGCACCCAGATCTTATCCCAATATGGACATATCTGAACAAAGAGATCTACAACCAAGAGATTAGATCATACAACGCACACTTGAGTCCCACCGTCTAGTCTTTCAGGCGAGGCGTACTCGAAAATAGCTTACTCCAACTGCTCATTGAGTAGACTCCTGTCATTTTTCATTTGATCTGAAGTTTGAACTAAAGACTACGTCAGTAACGGTGCCCTTGCCCGTCACATTTGTACAAAATTTACCCCATGATCCCACTTCAAGAACCCACACTTCGAAAACCCACATTTCAAGCCCACGCCTCATCACAACTCATCAGCCACCAGTGGCTAGATTCAACATAGCCTCCACCTAGGCCAAGTTTTATTTGACTCGCTACCGGATTTCTTGTATTTTTGTTTGCAGCAAAGTGAGTCATTAATCATTTTAGCACGCGATCACGTTTATCAAACCTGCATTGAGTCGTACACAGATAACTCGAAAGATTGACGCAGGATACGGTACACCACTACCAAAACTATTGTTTACCTCCAGGCCCTGCAATTACAGTACTACTTTACTCGCTACCACGCATCTACTTTCGTGTGTCTCGGTACACATTCACCCCAAAAATTACTCTGTTTAAGGTTCTCGAACCGGGAACTACGCATGAATTGGGAACTACACATGAATTGAATAATTCGATCAGACCGGTGTGAAAGGCTTGCCACAGCTCTGTGACGACTACGCCCGTACACAGCCCATATGCAGACACTATGAATTTACGAGCGCTCCTTTTAATTAGAAAGCAAACATTTATTGACATAAGTAGATTATACCGATGTACACAACACTAACAAACCACTACATGACTCTCGTCTTGTTGGTAGTCTGTTCTGTGAAGCCTTTACTCTCGAACGGCTGAGGAGTCCGCTTAACTTCAACGTTTTTGTTGTCTTCTGGATAGCGCTCTTTCCTGGAGGTCTTTCTGAATAATTTTTTGATCTTGTCAAACATGTTGATGGTCAATTGGGGGAATCATACAAGCTTTATACCTCTTCCAAAAAGACTCACCACGCATGTTCCCTCGAGGATCGGAACGCCATAGGTTGGATGCTCCCCTTTTGGAATAGCGATCTCGTAAAAAATCAATCACGTAATCTGTATACATGACGAACAGTGGCACAAATCTGCCTCCGGTTCCACCCTATGATGTTGCATTTTCCCCAAACTTTGAAGCTTGCTGCAAAATGTATTGATGCTACATTTGACTAGTGGTCACTAGTTCAATGCTACCGTTGATCAATGCTACAATTGATAAATGTTACAACTTATCAGTGCCAATCTCAGTGAAATAGTATATTCAGTATCTACTGACGTCTCAGGATGCCAATTATTCCACCACACCCACGTACGCTGGGATTTAACTATAAACATAAACCAATCATTAATCACAATACACTCATCTTTGCCATGGTGTTTTCAGTGAAGCCCTTCCTCTCGAAGGGTTGAGGGGTTCGCCTAGAACCATCAAATTTATTGAGTTCTCTAAATACGGCTTTTTTGTCTCTCTTGAAGAAATTTCTTATCTTGTTAAACATGGATGAATGCATGATATCACAGTGGTACTGTTGGCACTTTATATGCTTTTTGGGTATCCCTCATCATGACTCAAACCAAGAGAATATGATTCATGATTCATCCTTCTCAATGGGGATATGAGTAAGAACTCCTGATCGGGCTTAACTCCGCGCTCCTGTCCTGTTTAGGTTCGGATGCGAACTCTCCAGGAGTCATCAGAAGAAGCACATTATGGGCGTGTGCACGCCGAAAGTGACCTGAATCGAACACCCCGGCCTTCGGATTTTAAAGCCCATGACGGGAGGCAACGGCTGAACCAAACGGTTTTCCCACTGAAGCGTTTCAATCCGTAATTACCCCGATAATTCAGAGCTTCTCGTTGCATGAGACGGGTGTCTTGGAAACGGGTGTCTTTGAAACGGGTGCCTTCGAAACTGGTGTCTTCGGGTGGGTCTCTAGCGTTAATTTCAGAAGCTCTCCCGGCAAACATAGAAGAAGTGAACTACAAAGTATCTATATTGTAACACCTAATTTTTTTGAATAATAAGCATGAGTTGCACCACAACCCCCCAGTATCAGTAGGCTGTTGTCGAAACTAGTAATGAACATTTGTAACGCATATCACCACCATCACTTGATATCCGGCGTTTTACAATGATCAAAGGCATTTGTTAGAACGAAGTGTCAAACCACGTGAATGGTGAACCACCACAAAAGGTGAACGACGAAAGGTGAACTTCCAAGTTTCCTCTCAGGGTCCTGATGCCCTGGCCGTCGATGAAGATGCACCGTGTGCAAAAGAGTTAGCGGGAAACTTGTGATATTGAACATTTCATGAAATCTCGAGTAGACACTAACACCCATTCAGCACTACTAAAAACGCACGCAACATCATATGTCGTTCCATAGCACCAACAGCAATAAACGCTTGTTTCTCTGATTCCATTGGCCGATTCAAGTTGTTACTACCGTTCAAATGTAGCAGGGTAAATGACATGAATGAATGAATTTTATTTGGAGCACAATATCACAACCCTAGTGTTTCAATTGGCTGTGCCATGAGACTTACCTGACACCCATATCAGCTGTGAGTTACAATGGTCAGAAGAATGTGCCAGCTATTTCAATAGTTGAGTATCCGCCTGGAAGTTTTGACGGGCTTGCGTACCGATTCCGAACTACTGTTACTTCCCAACACATGACTTGCTCCATCTGACTGGTTGTCGGAAACGTCAGACGCACTCTTCTTGTGTTTGGAAAGGTTCATTATCTTATTTTTCTCCTTGAGTTCATGATCGTAATTCCATAATTGTTTCTTCCAGTCCTGCAAAGTCTGATGCAATTCAAAGAGTTTTGATAACGCCTTTTTGACATCATTATGGGGTTTTCCCTGGAGTGATTTGTATAAATGTTCGTATTCCTGATACCTTGCTTTGAATTTCAAACTCAAATTAGCATAGTGATTGGACTTGGACTTGTCAAGTTCATCGTTGCTGTCTGTGTCATCATTAATAGAAGAAGGAGATGTGATGTCTTCTTTTTTGAGTCTCTTGGCTTCATCTTCAGATGATGACACTGAGTTGTTACTCAATTGTCTTTTCTTCAGCTCCTTGACATGCCTCAAGGGGCTTCCCGTAGCCGTAGTATTCGGAGCTGGAGGAAGAGAAGGCACAAGTCTAGGTGAGTCCGTCTGTGACTTCTTGAAAGGAGACTTCTTCGACACTAGAATACCGCCTCCGAGGTTTTGTGTCTTCTTGGAATCGGTGGCAGTTCCTGCGGTCAGTTTTTCACTGGGCTCCTCTACGATCTTCTTTCTTAACGGATGAGTATCCAGATACCCAAGTCTGGTCAATGCATTGTTAATGTTCCCGATGATAAGGGAACGCTCCCTTTCTGAGAAATATTTCCATTCCCAAGGTCTGAGATCCTTGTATGATTTGTCTTTAAGAATATACGTTGATTTATTCTCGGAATTGGAGTTAGGAAATACATCTGAAGCCATAAACGAGTCGTCGCTGTTATAAACTTGGCAGTACGTTTGCAAATACTTGTTAGTGTCAGATTCAGACACTTGGAGAATGGCCTGTATCCTCTCCCGTGAACTAGGCCCTAGAGCCATGAAACAAAGAAATTTGGTCACGTGATCGCTGTTGGAGTCAGATCTGGAGAATAGGTAAGGGTCAAAGTTCAAGGGTGTAGCAGGAGTGGATGTGGACACCAGGTCATTTTTTAATGTAGCTTGGGCCCTGGTCGACTTGCTCGCCGAGTTTAGAGAGTCAGGAGTCGAAGATGACGCCGGAGATGCTGATAGCCGACTAGAATCAAGTGTGGATTTTGATGCGGATTTAGATGCGGATTGAGATGCGGATTTAAGTGGGGACGTGGATGAGGATGCTGGAGTTCGTAAAGGCACATGGGCGTGCGCGTGCAAAGATGGGTGTGAGGGCGATTGAGTGGAATGCGGGTGCAAGGGTCTAGAAATAGACTGTGGATTGGATTGGTCATAGCCGTCAACGGCCACCGCCAATTTAGTTTTGATTTTGCCTCCCAACGTGTAAGTTTTTTCCAGGGATTTCGTGTATATGTCGAGATTCAGGTATTCTTGCAGCAGGGTACAAGAAAAAGATAAAGTTTCTGATATTTTAATAGAATAAACGCCATTCTTCACGACCAATTTTGGTCTAATGCCCTTCTTTTGTAAGACCATGAACTGTGCAAGGATCTCTTCGTTTAGACGGATCAGAACAGCCGGGATGTCCTTTCTTTTCTCAAGGATTACGACATCTGGTAAGTTCATGACGTGGAAAAAAGACGATTTCGAATTATCAATTGGATTCACAAAACTTAGAATGGATCAACACCGAATCGATCAATACCAGTAAGATTTCAGGCTGTGGGCGTGGAATGTGGGGGTGGTATGAGGCGACGGAATGGAAATTAAATTTGTGGTGGTAAATCGAAGAATTATGAAATGGTAATTTGTGAAAAGCGATTGCACGGATTGCTTGATTCTGCCCCACGGCCAGGTGGGGTGGTAGCGCGACTGGTGGGCCAGTAGCGAGGTAGAAGAAATGAGGGAAATTCTCGGCGACGTAGACGAGTGGAATGATCGTGAGGTGCGACAGTGCGACGGTGGTAGGTGCGACGGTGCGACAGTGGTAGGTGCGACGGTGGTAGGTGCGACAGTGCAACGGTGCAACGGTGCGACAATGCAACAGTACCTCTGCGCAATGGTGCGACTTGTGCGACTTGTGCGACCCGTGCGACGGACTGGCAGTGCGACTAGTACTACGCACTCGGCTAACGTGGTAACGTGGTACCACCCAGTCGTGCTCGGCTCCCCAACATCGCATTTCTCTTCCGTCATTTATCATAAACACAGCAATGTTCAAGTGGGTTCAGTCAGGACTTTCAGTCGTTGCCGGTACAGCCGAACCAGAGTATGGTGAACAAGCCATTCACCCGGTCACCAAGTCAATCCAAGATGGCCAAAGTGTCAGCAGAGATACAGACTTAAAAGACTTCAATTGGTTAAGTCCCAACTACACTAACGTTGAAACCCAAACTTTTTACTTCACCGATTTGAAGGCTGGGTACACAGGATTCGCCCAGGTCATTCACTCCAACATCATGGGTGTTCACACCACCGCACAATTCACTTTTAGACTCCACAACTCCAATGGTGACAGTGCAAGTGATATTTGGACCTCTACTAAGTTGGATAACTTCCGTACCGAAGGATCCAATTTCTACGCCGATAACCTTTCGATCGAATTCAGCGACCTGAATGACGAGGTGGTGTTGAAATCTTCCGTCAATGAAGACTCTGCAGTGGAATTCACCATGAAAAGATTGACTCCCGGTGTTATTTTTGGTAAAGATGGTCTCACATTCTACGGAGAAGACCTAGAAAATCCCTGGGGGTCCATGCGTCACGTGTTCTGGCCCAGGTGTCTGGTTGAAGGAAAAGTGGTCAGCAAGAAGTTGGATAAAACCTTTGAAGTGTCTGGGTTAACCATGTTTGTCATGGCTTTACAGGGAATGAAACCTCATCATGCAGCCAAAAGCTGGAACTTCTTGAACTTCCAGAGTGAGAACTACAGTGCCATTCAAATGGAGTTCACCACTCCTCGTTCTTACGCAAATACCAAGGTTAATGTGGGAATTGTTACCACCAACGACAAGATTCTTTTGGCCAGTATCGACAACGACGTGGTACATGAAAACCCAGAAGTAGACGCGGTTGGATGGCCTGTTCCCAAGTCTATCACCTTCAATTTCGACGACAAGAGTGGTCAATCCACCACCCACGTTGATGTCAAAGGAGACTTGAACACTTTGGTTGAAAGAGTCGATGTCATGGCTGAGATCCCCCAATTCGTCAAAAACATCGTCAGTGGTGTTGCAGGTACCAAGCCATACATCTACCAATTCTGTAATGAAATGGAAATCAATGCTGTTGGCACAACCGAGAAGGGAGTGGCATTTTCAGAAGCAACTTTCATCTCCGAGTTTGAGTAAACTGTAAGCTCGAGTAAATGCTTGTTTGGATTGTATTTATAGGTTCCCAATTTAATGAATAATATCTAATACCGTGTGTAATGATTCTGTAGTGTATTGTTGATCACCTGTTTGTGTTTGAAGTTGAGTTTGTACCACCAATGTTTTACTAGCCGAACGTTAATTGTGAATTTCGCATTTTGTATAACATTGTAAATGGCTGCAAAAAACTGTGTTGCTAGCAAATCCTTGCTTACCAGAGGTTCTCATAAGACCAACTGTGTTAGGATCTTGAACAAGGACACCATCAAGTGCATCCAATTGTTGGCAGATGAATTGGAAACCAGGATGTTCACTCTTGACTTTGAGAGTCAGGGTTTCGATATCAGTGCCTTGGGTGCTACCTATGGTCCTCTCTCCAGAGTAAAGCTGCACATGAGAAAAGTGTACCGGTTGGTGGGAATCAACGGAAAACAGGCTCCTCATTATGAGCAGGCTACTTTCGTCAGTGAGGACGGGTCTGTACTCAAGTACAAAATCACCAATGCTGCAAAGTATTTGATCTTCCTGGACACTTATCAGTGCAGAATCACCAACGACGGCAAGGTGGTAGTATTCATTTCCAAGATCCCTATATTTCCAGAAGAAGACCTGGATGTTTCCGAGATCACATCCTCGTTGTCAAGAATGTCTATATCCAGTCCTGATATTTCCCCCTACAGTTCTCCCTCGTCCTTTTTTGCCTCTTCTTTACCCACCTCTCCAATGGGATCTAGCAATGCCTCTCAACTCTCGCTGGGATTATCCAGTTCTTCCACTTTATACTCGAGCAACCTGAGCTACACGTTAGTTGGTGGATCTCAATTCACCACCAGTGCTAGTACCTTAGATAGCACCGAAAATGATAATTTCATGAAGTCACCTTTAGCCCTTGCACCCTCGTCTATGAGCTCCAACGGCTTTGATTCAGATGACATGGAAATAGATGTGGATTTATAGTGAACTGACACTCGCTAGTATCGTATTGTAGGTATTGAGAAACTTGAAAAGTCTGTGTCTCGAGTTACATTTCAGGAGGGCTTCGTCGTAAACTCATGTTCAAAACGTTCGTCGTAAGGTATCATATTCTCTATGTAAATTTACACTAAGGCAAGCATCACAAGAGCGATTGCTCCGAGGCTGGAGGCCGATAATCTTATTGCTGCGTCGTCACTGGAGTCGTCATCACTGGGAAACGTGGGTCCCTGATAAGAAGTGGACGTTGCTGCGGGTGCTACTGTTCTTGCGGTTGTACTACCGGGGCTGGTCGTAGTATCGTCAGTGAGAGGCGAAGCCGATTTGGTTCTTCCGTATGCCAATAATGCAGATGGCACAAAGTCACTGTTGAAAGAGAATTCACTGTTGGTGAGAAACTGGCCCAAGTCACTAAGGTCGAGTCCGAGAGAGCTGGCGAGATCTCCTAAAGACTCAGTGACCGAGCTTTCATTTTCGGAGGTGGTTTCGGACGAGCTTTTGGATTCGGATCTGGTGGATGACGACTCCTGGGAATCGCTGGAAACTTCACTGGAGCTTTCAACAGCGTCACTAGAGCTTTCAACAGCGTCACTTGAGCTCTCAGCAGCATTACTGGAGCTCTCAGCGGCGTCACTGGAACTGGAAGGTGCTTCTGAATACGTACTAGACGCTCTTGTAGAGGTCCGAGATCTGGATCTCGATGTGGAGCTTTGGGACGTAGAACGTGCCTGCGTCAAGTACTGCACTAAATCTGGCAGATCATCGTACGACAGAGGAACTGGAGAAGTTTGGGCCAGCGACTCCACAGGCACTTGAGTTGATGTTCGAGACGTTGGCTCAGTATCTGAAAATGTAGTGGTGGGAGTTCCAAGCAAGATATCCCAGAAATTGTCAGTACTAGACAGCGAAGATGTGGTTCTCGGAGTCACCTGTGCATCGAAACTCAGCCAGAAAGCAGCATTGTCATTACCAGTTGAATTGTCATCGTTACTGTTGTTGTTGGAGCCATCAGAGCCGACATTTGTGGCAGTAGCCAAAGTTGTAGGAACATTAGTTGTAGAAGAAGGTAAAGTCAAACGGTCAAACACATCATCTAACCAATCTCTTTGGTTAATTCTCTGCTCATTCACAATGTCAACCCCCAACACTAGGCTGCTTGCAAGCAACACTAATACCGATTTTCTCATGTCTTTGACGTAAAAATTGGCCGATGTCTCGTTATATACTTACTTGAGAAATAAGCCGCACCCAGTTATTACTTTACCTAATTAGGCAAGTACTGATGCGGGTTGATGTTTACACGTAATTAGCCTAAAACGGCTATGTAGTAGCAACTATTTATAATGTATATGAATCTAGTTACGTTTATTTACCTCTTTTCCACTGTCAAGTAGTGTAGGAAAACATATCCAAGTACCAAGAACGTTCCTAACCAGATGCTGAGGTACACTATGTCTTGCCAGAATGCCGATACATTGAATCCAAAAGTGCTTAATATAACAGCACCTGGAACTTCAATTGATAACCCGTATTTCTTTTCCTTCAATACCAAGTCTTTCACTTCATTGATGCTTAATGCCTCGTAAGCATAGTGGAATAACGAAATCCATTCAAAAAACTTGATCTGACTCTTGATCTCCTCACTGTTGATGAATAACCCTGCAAACAAGATCGAGAAAAGGAGAACCAAAACCCCAACCATGGTCGATGTACCTGCATCTCTGATGAGAATTCCCACAATCAACACTTCGATGGATATCGCAACGTTGAAAAGAACGAGAATGAAGATCGTTTTGAGGAATCCGTTATGTTCCATCGTCAATCCCACCAAGGGGTAAGCAATGGCAATCAAGATGATGGGAGGAAGTACTCGTAATGGCAAAACATCGCAGATGATCTTGGTCACGTAGTAACTAAAAGGGTGGTAGTAGTTATTGGCTCTCTCTCGAATAAAAATTATTCTCTCACTAGCAAATGTGTGCAATCCAGTCAAGGAGGAAAATCCGAATAATGACAACAAGAAGAAAAACAACCCCAATCTATTTTGGAATCCACTAATATCATTTTTGATGTTGTAGTATAAGAACCCACAGAATGCACCCATCACTAACGATAACACGTAGTGTGTCAACAAAAGTTTGGGGTTTCTGTAGAGGTTCTTGAATGTCCTGGAAGACAAAACTGCCACTTGTGTTGAGATTGTGGCCTTCTTATATTGGCTGCTGATCTCGAATTTCAGTGGGGATTCTTTGAGTTGTTTGATTTCATATTGTAAGTCTATCGAGAGGCTGCTTTCTCTGAAAAGCTGAGGCAATTTATTTTCGATTTGCACCACTGTCTCATCGTTATCTCCATGGGATGGCACTTTATTGTAGTTATTATACTCATCACGGTGAAGAGCCAAATGTGCCCATTCGCTGGTGGTATCAACCTCGCTGTTGGTTCTGGTACTTAAAAATCTTTGATGGAGATCTTGATCCTCGTTGGAGCCAAGTTCAAGATCTGAAGAATTGCCTTTGACCTTCAAAAGTTTCTTGTGGTCAACAGTCACATCAATCAAATAGTCAGCGATGTTGTATCCCAAGGGAATGGTGTATCCGTTCTTGCCAAAGAAATCGTTGCACTGGATCATTTCTCCTGAGTAAACCAAGTCACCTTCACTAAGAAGAATGAGTTTATCGAACAAAGAAACGATGTTACTTCTAGGTTGGTGGATGGTGAACACAATTGTTCTGTCAAAGTCTCTGGATAATTTCACCAAACACTCCACCACGTTTCTAGCATTATAGGCGTCCAAACCGGAAGTTGGTTCGTCCAAGAAAAGAATAGAAGGAGAAGTCACCATCTCACAAGCGATGGAAACTCTTCTTTTTTCCCCTCCCGAAATACCTCTTTGAAAATCTGAGCCAATGACTCGATCCTTAATACCCAAGATTCTAAGCTCGCTCAATACTTCGATAACTCTGGTCTCTTTGGCTCTGAGACTCATTGTTCTAGGCAATCTTAACAATGCACTATTGAGCACCGTTTCATAAACTGTCAATGTTGGAATCAAGTGGTCTTCTTGATCTACAAATCCAACAATCTTTTTGAAATCCTTGGGGCTTAGAGAGTTACCGTTGACGTAAATCTGACCCGAAATCTCTCCATCTTTGTTTTTACCAGCAAGAATATCTAAGAGGGTGGTTTTACCAG
Source organism: Yamadazyma siamensis (assembly GCA_030581535.1). Taxonomy (NCBI): domain Eukaryota; kingdom Fungi; phylum Ascomycota; class Pichiomycetes; order Serinales; family Debaryomycetaceae; genus Yamadazyma; species Yamadazyma siamensis. Next base: position 256,109 of record JAKTTO010000007.1, read on the forward strand.
CACCAGATCCTCCCATGATGGCCAAACATTCTTTTGGTTTCACTAACCCAAAGATGTCATTCAAAACCTGGTTACCGTTTCTGACCTTATACTTGATGTTCTCGAAAGAAAGCACAGCCGGCGTGAAGTCTTCATTCAATGCATTCAATTCACCTTCGAGAGGTTCAAAGTCGGAGGACTTGAATAAAGCACTATTTTTTATGTTTTGAATGGAAACACCGACTAAAATCAAGCAAATGACGGCTACCAAAAGAATCAAAAGCAAATTGCCCAAAGTAAGTCTATTGTGGTCGGGCAAATCGTAACCTGGAATCTCACTTTTGTGGATACATTCTCCAGACAGACAATGCAAGGTGATGTAGGGGTCTCCGAACACAGAAGAGATCAAATCGTTCATGCTGGGTTCACTAAATCTACAGTTCTTCTTGGACACATCACACGTGAAATCACCAGGACCTCGGATAGTCTCAGTCAAGAAGTCGGAGATGTCAATGGAGCCTGCTTCCCCACAAAGCATGCGATCTGGTAAGCATTTACAAGCCACCGACTCACAGTTGTAGTGGGTGGTGTTCTTACTCAAATCGTAGTTGAAAGTACACTTATCGAGGTCACAGAAGAACGACTCTTTCTGGTCGATCCAAAACTGGAAGTCACACAGCCCTTTGGTTTGGTTACAACTGAATGTGGCTTGAGGAATTTGGCCTTTTAAGATATCCACAATCTTCTTATTGGTGACATCACACATCAGGTGAAACTTGTTAACAACAATTCCCGACATGTAGCATGTTCCTTCGAGACCCTCAGGCATGAAGGCGTCACAGACGCTATCTTCGGTACAAACATTACAGTTGATACCTCCCCATCCGGGCTTACATTCACAAGATTCACCTTTTCTCTTGGGTCTACTTTTATTTCCGTCCGACAATCCACCGCACAACGGCTCCGAGCAGTCGTTGCCTCCGTATCCATCACGGCACTCACAGAATCCCGTGAAAGTGTTACACTGGGAGAATTGAGTGCATTCGAAGTTGGGCAAGTTACAGTTGAAACAGGGAGGACACTTGCCATTATCGTCCCCACTGCCGCTCCCAGGAGGCTTTATAGCAGCATTGACTTCGAACACATCGTTAAAGAGACCTGGTTTCTCAATTCTGTTAAACGAGGTCTTGAATTGGTCCACGTTCTTTATCTCCAACGTTGCTACAGTGGAGGCCCAGATAGCCACCAAAGCAAGAAACGGGTTCATTGGTATATTTATTCACTCACAATAGCAGTCACACTCAACAGGTTTCGATCACAATGAAGAGCAACGAAGAGGTAGACACTGATTGCTGTAAGGCACTTAATGAGAAGTGGCGATAGTGAGAAAGCATAGGGTATCCTGCACCGCGCGAAATGGGGCGAGGGTGACGGTACGGGGCGACGGTACGGAGCGACGGGTGACGAGACGAGGGAACGGGACAGGGCGCGGGACTAGGGCGAATGGTGTATATCACTACTTACAAGCAACTACTCTTTTTAGTGGCTCCACGTAATCCTTTTCGAGATCCTCTTTGACATAGGCAATGAAGTAGGGCGTGGCAGTGTTATTCTCCACGAAATTGAACACCTCAGACTCCGGAACCTCGGTAACTATCTCATCATTGTACTTTCTGTAGATATTACGCTGGTGAGGGTCCTTGATATAAATCCAGTAGTGACCATAACTGGCTTCACCACGATGGATGAATACAGCAAATATCGAGTACCCAACTTTCTTATACTCGATGAACTGGTCATCGATTTTCTGATTGAGGTCACTGATGGCGCTATTGATCTCGGTTTCCTTAGCCTTGATGATCTCAATTTGAGCACCAATATACTCTATAGTCTCCGACTTCACATCATATCCGTCTTTATCCTTGAGATGTTCGAGGTACTTCTTGGTGGTGATGAGAGAGTCGCTTATGGTGAGACCACTGGCTTCATCCACTTTCTTGAGATCTTCAAGTCGGGCTTTTAACTCAACAATCTTGGACTTCCATTGGAACACTTCCTCTCTTTTTTGAAGAATGCTAGCGTCTTCGGTGTCGAGGTACCTGTCGAGGTAAAGTTTGTCTGAGAACGGAATTGGCTCGATAGATTTGTATGCAACAAGTCGTTCTCTGTCGAACAAGACTCTTTGAACTTGAAATTGGAGAATTTCTGGAAGATGTGAGATTGTAAATGCCTTCTTCACTGGACCTTCTTCAAGATTGACAATATCAGCGTTGAAGTAGTTATCTAAGGCATCATAGATGTTCTTGGGATGGTCACTGATGTTAATGATCAAACTGGAGAATCTTTCAACTGACGTTCTCACCTTGTCTGGTGACGAAATGGGAGTTATGGTTTGTTTCGTTTTACCATAGAAGAGCTTTTTGATCAAGTCGTACTGCTCTCCGTCTTCTTCAATGATTTCAGGATCCATGGCAGTTTCGATTTGGAAATTCACGTTTTCAATACACTCAGTCACATCTTGTTGCCTACCGACCTCTATAGTGCTTTCTATTTCTTCGTTGTCAATGGGGATGATTCTCGATTCAGTGAGGAGTTCAGGACTCTCCGAATGCACACTTTTGTTGTCCGGTATTTCCTTGAGACTTTCTACCTCTGCCCTGGGTTGTACCTCGTTATCATCGATCACTTCTTCCACAATCGCATCCTTTTGTGGGATTGAAGTTCCAACTGTTGTTGCTCCATCTGAATTGGAATCGGTCAGTATTTCTCTGTGGATCTCATCCAATATTACCCCATCCTCGAACGGATTTACAACTTCCTCTATGGACTTGGAGTCAGGGTCGTCATCCACATCAATGACGTGGGAACTGTCGCTGGTTTCTGGTTTCGACTTTTTTAATTCATCGTCAGAGTCAATCAAAATGGGATCGTCACTCTCACCGCCTCCATACAAAACCAACTGATTGCTAGAAATCGAAGAGAAATTCACCGGTTGAGAGGCAGGCAAGAAAGACAAGAACGCCAACTCTTTGCTAGGGGCCACACATCTCTTATCGGTGTAGATCATTTCCTTGAACAATTCTTGTAATCTATAGATGAACTGGTTTGATCTCTTCGTTTCGTCGTCGTCAATCTTTCTTCCACCGATCTTCCGTTCTTTGGAATTCAAGTCACGAATCTCATGCTCCTCGAATTCCAACACCATATCTCTGATTGGCTTGATAGAGAAGTAGTATTGGAGAATAGAGTTCAAATAACATGTGTTACCAATATTGTCCAATCCGGCGGGCCAATTCTCAGCCGGCAAAAGACTTGGATCAACCTTACCTGTAGCAAGGAAGTGGGTCAAAATATCAGATTCAACCTTCTTGTTGATTGTATGCAATGCCTGCCTCAAGGCTCTTATGTCAGAAGATGGTAATAAGTCCTGGAATTTGGATATCAAAACGAACTCGTTATCCGATTCACTAGCCTTGAGTAACTCGTAGGCATATTCGAGGGGAAGCTTCCTACCGAATTGTCCTAACAAGTCAGGAATTTCTCTCTCTATGAAGGTGATCAAAATGAAACTTTTCCGGTTCACGGCAAGAGAGAGCAAGGCTTTATTTAAGGTGAACTTATCATCGTCATTGGTGAGTTCATACATCTTGAAATTATACGCAGTTATGACGACTTCATCTTCTGTGATTTCCTCAATGCCCAACTCGTTGGTGGCATGGAACACAGGAATAAGCTCGTTCGCAAGGAACTCGGATATAGTCTCTGACTGTTTAATGGTTGCTATTTTGGTCAAGAACTTGTTCAAGTATGCATAGTTTTTGAAGTTGGAGTAAACCCGTTCTTGATACAGGGCTATGATGACATCATCTTCAATCTGAAGAAGTGAGTCGATAGAAGAAGTCTGCAATTGGATGCCCAACTCTCTTAAGGCGTCTTTGTAGTCTGAAAAACCAAGCAAGTTACCTGACTTGTTCTGATTGCTCAAATAGACTCTGATTTTATGGGATTTCTCAGACCTGAGGCTACTGATTTCCTTGAGATAGTCGACGTAGAATAGCTGATGAGATGGATCAGAACGCAACGAGGCTTCAAAGCATTTGATTATTAGTTCGTCTTGGAAAAATTCACAACAGCTTAGAGCGATGTAGCACGGTTTGAAGTTTGAGGCGTGACGCAGACCAAACGTCTGACTGGAATGCTTGTCGACCTCATTGATGGTGTTATATATGAGTGACAAGCTGTCACTGAAAGAATATTCGGTTCTGAAATCGTTGTTGGGGTGCCTGTAGATGGTGCCAATGAAGATCAATTCCAATATCTTTCGTAGATACGCTTCTCTGGTGGAGGCGTCATGACGTATGTCTGGGGGTATAAGCTTGTGATCTTCTCTCCTGAACTTGAGGTTGTCAAGTAGGAAATCTATGTCCACAAAGGCTGCAAGAGAAGTGGATTGGAGATCTATGGTTCGGATGGGAGCATCTGCCTCGAGCAAAAGAGGGCCCTTAAGCACATTTATGAGCTTCTTGAGACAGTGTGTGGGAGCTGGTAATGTTTGGGCATTCAATTCAGCATTGATGGTGGTTGCGTGCTGGTATCTTGCGTTAATGGTGGACTGGTCGGTGAGAGAATGCACATCAGACTCGGAAAATTCGCCAGGAAAAATGGTTATTCGAAGAATGTGTGAAACCTCGCCGTTGGAGCCCCATGCAAACACGTCATCCAAGGACTGGGGGTTTGATATGTCCTCGAATTGAGCCAAATCGTCCTGTGAAAGCACCGACAGAGGAATGATATGGTAGTCGTACTTTCCGGAGGTGAAAGTGGCAAAAAAGGGGCTTTTATTCTCCAATAGCTGTACCCGAAAATGACTTACACTCTGGCCTCCCAACACAATCAATCCTCGGAATGTGGTGAGGGTCTGGTTCTCGTTATTCTCATTCAATTCTTTCACTTGTTTGCTGTGGAAAAAGGGGAGACTGTTGTTCAAAAGGAGTAATTGGGGAAACGTGGTTTCTGTGGACACCAATGATGCTAGCTTCAGAGCGTAATCGAACGGTCTGGTCCCTAGAAGGCCAGAATCGTGGTGAAAGTTGAATGGCAAACTCCACTTCAAATCATCAAGCAACCGATTCAATGTTTTGAAAGGAAACGCCTCAAGCTCCCGGAGATCAAGGCGTGTATATTGATGGTTTGTCTGGACCTGAAAGTCTTGTTTGGCGAACGGATTGCCGCTCTTATTGGGGTTGGAATCAGCAGTATGATCTTGTGAGTGTGCCATAAATTGTAAGTGATCGCGAAATCTCTCGATTGTACAACTAAAGAATCAATCAGAGATCAGAATGGCACAACCACAGCCACCTAATTTCGATCTCGAGAAGATCACCAAGAACAGTGATGGGACCGTGAGTGGCATGGCTCGGCTGGCGTTCCACGAGGTGGTGGTCAACAATCCTTATTTTGCTGCTGGAGGAGGATTAATGCTTCTTGGTACAGGCCTTGCAGTTGCTAGACAAGGAATTATCAAGAGTTCTGGGTTCATCTACAGACAACTACTCGTAGACTTGGAGATCCCGTCCAAGGATAAGTCGTATCTCTGGTTTTTGGAGTGGATGTCCAAATACAAACACCGTAGTTCTCGTCATTTGAGTGTTGAGACTAACTTCACTCAGCACAATAACGGAGCTGTAACTACGAAATTTTCGCTTGTTCCCGGGCCTGGGAAGCATTTGATCAAGTACAAGGGTGCGTACATGTTGGTGAACCGTGAGAGATCTGGAAAGCTTATCGATATGACCAACGGAGCACCTTTTGAGACCGTGAGACTCACCACTCTATACCGAGATCGGTATCTCTTTTCCGATCTCTTAACCGAAGCCAAGGAGCTTGCATTGAAGATCAGAGAGGGAAAAACCGTCATCTACACATCGTGGGGGCCCGAGTGGCGGCCTTTTGGCCAGCCAAGACAAAAGAGGTTGCTTGGGTCTGTTATTCTAGATGAGGGTTTAGATACCATGATCTTGAGCGACGTAAAAGATTTCTTGAACAGTGGAGAATGGTACCATAACAGGGGAATTCCTTACAGACGTGGATACCTTCTCTATGGGCCACCGGGGAGTGGGAAAACGTCCTTCATCCAGGCAATTGCTGGGGAATTGGACTATAATATTTGCATCTTAAACTTGAGCGAGAAAAATATGACCGATGACAGGCTCAACCATCTCATGAACCACATTCCTGACAGATCCATTTTGCTATTAGAGGACGTGGATGCAGCATTCAATATGAGAGAACAGTCCAATGACCAGGGATACACCTCTGGAGTGACTTTTTCTGGGTTGTTAAACTCATTGGATGGAGTGGCCAGTGCAGAAGAGTGTATCACGTTCATGACCACCAACCACCCGGAAAAATTGGATCCTGCTCTCATGCGTCCCGGTAGAGTGGATTTCAAGGTGCTCATAGACAATGCCACAGAGTACCAAGTACGCAAGATGTTCTTGAAGTTTTACGAGAACGACCACCAAAACTGTGAGATATTTTTGGCCAAATACAAACAATTGGGACTCAAAAATGTCAGTACTGCCACGCTCCAGGGTCTTTTTGTATATAATAAACGGGACCCCCAGGGTGCCATAGACATGATCGAGTCGTTGAAAAGACCCAACGATGCGTTCTGATGTAAATAGACTGGTAAATACATAACTTGATACAACTCCATAGAACTCAACACACAACTCAATATCACATCTCTATTGTTAAGTACACACATACCAAAATATCTATAACGAGTATCTGAAGAAAGGATTCTGTTTATCTGTCAAATCAAGGAACTCGATGTTTTCGATTTTCTCAGGAACAGGTTTCTTATCACGACGTTTGTTCTCGTACCAGTACGAAGCCCAGATGCCTAGAAGGAAAAGTAATTGAAGTATGACACACGAGGCAAGAGTTTTCTTTGCGGTCTGGTACTCAGGAGCTTCGTTGGCCTTGAACACCACACTACCACTCAAGTTACCCACACAGTAGCAAATCAAAATGATGACATTAACGGTATACTTTTTGGTTGTACCCAAAACATTGGATGCCACACAACTCAACACGCAAATGAAAGTGGTGGGACCCACAAAGTTCATCACAAGACCAGCGTACTGCAAGTATTTGTGAGTACTCAACGATAAGAACAAGACTCCGAGAGTACAGATGACTTGAGCCACAAAGCCCCAGAGAAACCGGGATGGGTAGAATCTGTAGAAGTAAGCAAGAAGTGTACATCCAAAGATCTCCACCACTCCGAAAGGAATCTGGTATAACAAACTCTGGTTGACGTCAAATCCCAATTGCTCATTCAAAATGATACTACTGAAGTTCGTGATACCACCATTGGGAATATTTCCTATCAACACGTAGAACGCAAGGAACCAGGTCTTATAATCGAGCAAGGCTTCGATGATCTGGTCTTTCTTATACTGTTTGTTCCCGAATCCCTGGTGGTTCCTACGGTTTCTGTGGACAATGAGTAATTTTTCCTCTTCGGTCAAGAACCAAGCCGTGGCTGGGGAGTCAGGTAAGTGGAACACAATCACAATCCCAAGAGCAATAGTAAGGACCCCCGTTATGATGAAAATCAACTTCCATGCTTCAATGGAATAGCTGTCTCTGTGGATACTAAGACCATACGCAATAGACGATCCCAAGATGTATCCCAATCCATTACAAGCAAACCAAACAGCAATTCTCAAAAACGTTTGGTCCACCGTATACCATTGGGAAGTAATGAAGGTGAAAGCTGGGGTAATGGAACTCTCAAGTGCCCCTAGAATCGTTCTCAAGGTCACAAACCCTGCAAAATTGTGGGGAACCGAGTGTAAAGTAAGAATGACTCCCCAAACCACGATGAAGACTCCGGTGGCCTTACCGACTGGGAACTTCTGTAAGATGAAAGAAGCAGGCAACTCGAACACCAAATAACCAAGGTAGAATGCGGACCCTGTCCAGGAATATTCCTGACCCTTCATATTCAAAGCTTCTCTGAGTCCAAGAATACTGGCCAACGAGTTGGAGGATTTATCCATGAATTGGAAACAGTATAGAAGCCCCATGGCCGGAAGCATATACAAGTCGATTTTTCTGACCAACCGTCTTTCCCTTTCCGGAGTAAGTTCGACGTCCTCGTCTTTAAGTCCGAGTTTGATGATCTCATCCACGTCATTATCACTTATACTTGCAAGTTCCAATTTAGCAGCACTTTGGGCACTGACTTGCTCTTCCAACACATATTGTTTCTCTAGGTCCGGAGACTCACTCACAGGATGGGTGTGCTCAGGCATGTCGTTCTGGGGATTACCATCGTGTTTAAATACATCCAGTACTCATCACAGTATGCATATGGGGTTGTATGCGATTTACAACATTTATGCACTCCCGCCACAGTTGCAAGACGCCCAGGACCCTTCAGATTACCCTGGGATGAATGCCTGGAACGGTATTGCCGATGTTTGGACGAGGTCATTTTTGTATTTTCATCACCAGGAGACAAAGATGCGAGACGATTATTCGACTCCAGGACTACTGCGCCAAAACAATTACATTCCAATAACTAGAGTAATCATCCCAGGCTCTTCCCAAAACGTGATAACGAGTTCGCAGCCATACTTGATGCAACGCTCGATGCAACGCTCGATGCAACGCTCGATGCGGTATCCACAGACGCCCGCTATGTAGGAGCGATTTCCCAAGCATTGTTACGCATAAGCAGGGAAGTACAAGACTGCCGTTTAGGGAAATATTCTGGCAGTGCGTACCTGTCCCTTAGTCAGCCACATTATTTCTTGGCACATATGCAAATTGGCATTCGGGATACGCCGAGTAAAAGTACCATAACTCCGTAGCGGCAGCCAATCAAACCCGTACATTCAACTTGAAGGCCACCATTGTGTATCTTGCTCCAACAAAAGCAGCAACGGCTGCCGCCCCCAAGCTACTAACCAAAAGCACAAAATTCTTGTACTGGTGTATCTCTCCATTCTTGATTATCGCTGCACCAATTGGTATTCCAATGAGATTACCAATACTACATACGAAATTCAAGATTCCGAATCTCTCGCCGAATTCTGAAACTTTGGATATTTGGCTCAAGCAAACAGGAATCATGGCCAGGGTCAGTCCCAGAAAGTATCCTCCCACGCCGGCGAAAACAAAAATCATCGTGAGGTTGTTAGCGAACCCGTACCAGATGATGAAAAAACACAAGTCCAAGCCTGTGAGCATCACAATATTGACATTAAATTTCCCCCAGAAATCAGAGACGAAGCTGGGAAGCACCCTGCCTAAAATACTGGCAGCATTCCATATAGTAAGTAGAAGGTAACCCGTAGACTCTGGAACCCCTAACGCCATGGCATAGGACACAAAGTATGTGAGGTTCAAAAGCAAACTGAGCTCGGCACAAAACAGGCCCCAGATGGTGAGCCAGAATGTTTTGTCATTGTGTCTTGCGATCACGCTCCTCAACCGATCACTCAATTGTGCAAATCCCAATTTTGTAGAATTGGCGGTATTTCGTTCCCGTCTGATACGTTCTTTACATAGAATCGAGGCAATTATCATGCAAACGGTGTTGAATAGAGCAAGAATTCTCATGGCCCACGTATAGCCGAACCTCTCAAAAGTGGCTCTCAAAAGAAGAGGAAACACAAGACCTCCAATAGAACCTCCACAAGTAACAACGCCCGTAACAAACCCCCTTTTTCTGAGAAACCAGTGATTACATACAGACACCAACGGTGCCATACCCAACCCGTTTCCGATTCCCAAGCTCACGAAACTCAAAACAAACTGGTAGATCTTGGTGCTACTGGCCGCACCCATCAATCCTGCGAATACAAAAACTGTAGAAGAATAGAGAATGAATTTGATCCCGTAGAAGTCGAACGTAGGCCCGATGAATACCCCGATGGCATATGCCAACGACAAGTAGATGGAGAAGATCCAGGAGATCGTGAGCTCGGTCAAATCTTTCAACTGGTGTGTTGAGACGTACGCTTGAACAGAACCTATAGCATTGATTAATCCTAGACACGTGAGCGATCCAAAAAACGCACCGGTCATCACCAAGTACGCTCTGACTCCTCCATCGGGGTACTTGAGGTCGTCCTTGTCAATAAGAAACCCTGTGTCCTGTGCCTCAAACTCGTGGCCTCCTGGAGTCTCCAGTGAGTGAGAAACGGTTTCTACTATAACGATATCTTCTAGAGGCACGTCTCCAATTGGCACATTGGTGCTGATGGTTGATGAGGATGTGGGATTAACCAAGGAGGTGGAGTTAGAGAATGGCATACGGCCCTCTGCTCTGGAGTCTGTCTTGACTTTCATTGCAAAGTGTATTGGCTAATGAGTCAAGGTGCGAAGAATAGTTTTGCATCCGCGTAAATCGGTGCCTCAATTTCCTGATTGGGTTAGGTGAGGGCTTTCTCTGTGGACAAAGGGGTAGGTGGAGGCGAGGGTGTGGTGAAGACGCCATTGAGGTGTCAGAGGAGTTATAAGACTGCCAGGGTAGTACTTATAAACTGGGAATGTCAGTGGAGTGTCGTTGTCTAAAAATAGTATGAGATTGTGGTTCCAGATTTAGGTGATTTTCCGAATGCTCTTAAGGTGCAACACAAGCGAGCACATGCATGCCATGGAGTGCTGACAGTACCTGAATTTCGTACTATGTACCAATAAGCATCTGAATGTCGGTTGTAGAAACAAAGTTTCATAATTCGAAGTGGTAAAGTATCCATTGCTTTCCCTTCCTATCTCTCATAAGGCTCGCTGCACAACCACCTGAATTACGCACTGAATTTAATGCTCTCTTTTCCAACCAGAGATTTTGAGTGTCTGGTAAGAGTATGCTCTCCTGAGGTGTACTCTTAATGTATCTTTCCTGTGAGCCCCACACTACCGGTGAACTACCCATGCACTACTCTTCCTCTGGCTGACACAGTCGTATACCAGCACTTTGTAGCCGTATACCAGCACTTTGCAGCCGCTTACCGGTCACGTCACGAGGCTTTGCGAACGCGGCTGAACTACCCTGAGAAATGACCATTTTCAGCAGCCTTCCACTGCTAGCACACCACCATCTCTACCGGGAAGATGGTAGAAGTTCTTAGCCGTTGCCACAGCCACTCTACATGCGCAATCGCATCCTCCCTAACTTGCCGAAATTCAATGGCTGCAAATAGATTGCTGGGAGAATGGGCGGCACACGACGCGCGTAAAATCACTTAAATTCAAGTTGCCCTGAAATTTGATCACCAACATGATAATTCCATTGGATAAGAGATATTATTATTACCAACGTAGAAATAGATACTGGCTCATCTGGTTGGTTGCCATTCCGTTCGTTCTACTTATATTGTTCCTTCTTCTTAGAGCGAGAAGAAGAAAGAGACCTGTGGTGTCTGCTAATCAACAATATTACCAGGGAGGAAAGCCAAATAATGGAGGTTTCTTCGGTAATTTTGGTAACTGGGGCAACAACAACAACAACAATGGACCTCAGCAGCAGTATCTGTACCCTCAGCACCAACAACAGTACCTGTACCCAAACCAAGGCTACGGTCAAGACCAGTACCAGAATCACCAACAACAGAGTTATCAGCAACAAGGAACTTATGGCGACGCTCCTCCTGTGTATCCGGCTGGCGAACAAGAGGGATCGTACTCCAGACCTACCGGGCCTCCTCCAGCTCACTCTAAGTAATTCGAACATAGTTATGTTTATGTAGTTAAGATATGATTTACAGAACCCCACAGACTAGTGTATTGTATTTGGTAGGTTAACTGAGCTGATGGAAAACAAGATCCAGATTGAACCCTCATCCACTTGCCTCTGGATTTTGTGCCAGCTGGACCTTGAATCTTGATCTTACCTCGCATCTACACCTCGTGCGCTCCAATGCTTACTCTACGCCTGTATCAGTCCATATTCATTCTATCTAACCCACGACACTCTCCAATTTTTCCTTCACCCAAAGTCCATCACAACATCCCAGTCTCTTCATTCAAACTCAATCACAACCTTCCCCACTTTGTGTTGGTCAAACAATTCGTAAGCCTCTTCCACATCCTCAATCTTCACCACTCGATCAATGAACCCAGATAAGTCCAGCTTCACGGCATCGAAAACCTCCAACGCCTCTGGAAAAAGAGCCCATGAATGACACCGTCCAAACGACAAATTAATGTTCTTCAAGTAACAATCCAACGCTGTGAACGGAAACGGCTCGTGTCCCATACCCAAACTGGATATGAGTCCGTCGTTTCTCACGTGATCATACGCCGTTTTCAAGGCCGACGATGCTCCAACTACTTCAAGCACATAGTCGTATAGGCCCAACAGCTTGAACGACGCCTCGTCTTCAAAGTTGACCGTCTTAAACCCAAGATCACGTGCCTTTGCTAATCGGTCGTCGACGCTATCAACGACGGTCACGTGAGTGAACCCGAGGTGTTTGAATACGTAGAGTGCACACAACCCCACAGGCCCAGCTCCTAGTTGCAAGATTTCCACGTCATGAACCAGTTTGGGACTTGAACCGGCAACCACCGGCAGACCGATTTGGTTAACGATTTTTTTGACCCCATAGTATCCTGTGGTGAAGATATCTGCCATCAACACATACGAAATATCAAGATCCACCTTCACCAACGCATTCTGGGCGTACGGCACTCTCACGTACTCGGCCTGTCCTCCAGGAAGACCCTTTTTCCCGAATGTGTTTGTGATTTCACACAGTCCAGATTTCCCATTTCTACAATACCAACACTCTCCACACTGGATGGTGAAGGTGCTGACCACACTGTCGCCAATATCAAACTTGGTCACTGCTTTTCCTTTGGATGCAATTACTCCCACAAACTCGTGGCCCAAAACTATTCCTTGTGGAGGAGAAATATGGCCTCTATATGTGTGGAGATCGGTTCCACAGATGCCCGAGTATTTGACTTTGATAACTACATCGGTATCATTTTCGATCTGTGGGACATCGACGTCTTCCACTTTGAAGTTCTTAGGTCCTCGGTACACAACAGCCTTCATTTTATTCCACAATCGGGTGTTTGTCAAAAGGTCCGCGTAGATGTTGCAGATTTGTGGAGGCCTTGAGAATAAAGGTCACGTGAATAGGAACAAATAATGGGCCAAATCAAAAAGCACATTCTCCGAAATAGGCCCTCCCCATCTTTCTCACGAGTCTTGAATGGAGCCCCCAGTAGTATCATGGCATCATTTATGACCCGTTTTACCGAATGGTGCTCATATCAACCGTAAATTCATCCCTTTCTCTTAACCTCTTTCATTGAGAACTTCTTACTCCTCTAATTGTTTCTGCTGTAGTAGCTGTAATATCAGACGTGGTGCTTCCGATGGTGAATTGTCTGGTGATATACTGTTTCGTGTACGGAGCTGAACCCTAGGCTGATAAAACTGGTTTGTAGCATATGAGTTTCGATGATATCTTCTTAACGTGTTTGAACCAGCTGAGAAGCTACAGCCGCAGCATTACCATGTTCTCCTTGGTATCACTTCAGTAGGAATAAATAGCATTCGCTGATCCACGCATTTGACTTCTTTCGGTGACCGGTATATACTTACGATTCCACTGTATATTGACTCACTGGTGAGTTCAATTCTAGTGGGAACGATGTTTCCTGGCCTCGTGGGTCTTGAGGAGATGCTGGTGACTTACAGAGAATTACAGAAGACAGAAAGTACTTGTAGTTTATCATGGAGGCCCAAACATACGAGCGCTATTGATACTACAAATGCAAATTACGGCTACCTTGTGCAAGAATTTCGCTGGGGGTGGAGCTGGAGATGCTTAGGCTTCAAGCTCAATAGGAACAAAGAATTAAGTAAATATCACAGAGAGGATAATGTATATATTTTTGTGGCGATGGCTTAGGAAAGCGGACGATAATCAACAGCATTTGCTATGAGTCCTCTATTAGGCCTCACCCATACCACGTACACGAATATCAAAACCAAAATTTTGATTGCTTCTCTGAACCATATATATGAATCCCATTTATACCAATATCGGGTCTCGCTCACCAAGGCCCGGACCACAGGTACCACGACGATTATCAAGGCTACGGTGATGGCGAAAACGCTTTTAAGGCTGACGCTTCGTATCCCACGCTTAGCAGAATTGAAAGAGATAGCTTGATGGTCGAGTATTTGATAAGTTCTGAGAGCATATGCAATATCCAAAGCGAAACATGCATTTCCCAAGAATTTAACCAAACCATAGACTGCAGAAACTATGCCATAGAATCTTTCGTTGAAGGAGTAGTCTTGCAAAATCTCCGATTCACGGGCAATATCAAGAATATCTTCAAATGCAATGACGGTGAAAGCTAGGAGTCTGAATACTAGAACAAGTAAACCCAATTTCAAGTCAGGAATCAGAATCTGTTCATACAGACTAGTCTTTCTGTGATAGTAGATAGTTCCGTAACCCAAGCTGAAGAGTATACAGTAAAAGTCGATAAATATGTTGACGTATTTTCTGAAAAGCTGGATCACTTCTTTGAGGAGCAATTTCCACCCCCCAGATAAGGGACCACTGTTCAACCATGAATCCATGAGAACCGATGCAAACCATAACGTGTAATAGGGGATAACCACAAGTGCAAGCAACGTCCTGGTGATTATCGATAGACGACCGGGCTTGGAGAGCTTGAGCCCAGCTACGAAATTCATATCACATGTGAATAGCACCAAAAGTAATACCAGTACCAAAAAGGAGATGGTCTGGACTCTATAAGAAGCGTAATGATGAGGATCTAAGTAGCCGTGTTCGTACCTAACAATTATCGAGACTTCGAGTGATTTGATGTCTTCGTGGGAACGCGATGTACCCATGCAATAGAATCCATCGTGTGGTACCTCAAATTCAGGTGTTTTTGGGTGTTCGAGCGAAACCATTGAGTTCAAGTAACTCACAGTGCCGGGTACTTTTTCCGCTATATCGAACCCATTTTCGTTGACTTCATGGAAATAAGGAATATCATTAAACGCTGAAGAGTTGTGAAAATCATAAATCATCACGGGTATCTGAATATTAGTGTTCTCAGAGGCTGGACTTTTCCACAGCAACAGCTTCAATTCCAAGACCACAAAACTTTTGTCTGAATCACCAGATGTAAAAAAGCGACATTCTTGCGGCGGATGAGTATAGCCATGATCACCTCTTTCAGTAAAACCAATTGCCCCATGCTCATACCACAGAGCCAACGCCACCCCACAGAACCACAAAAATATCAAGTTCATTGAGCGTCGATAATTTTCGTAGGAGGATTAGTATTTTTTTGTTGTCGCATTTATGGCCCGAGTAGTTCGGTCCGGGTGTCACTCTTGACAACTTCTGAGGTCGCACGGATTTATCTGTAGTGTCTTTACCGGTGTAGTTGGACATTTGATAAAGACTATTCGACAGTAAGTTGGACAAGTTAGTATACGTGTTGGGAGTGTGGTGAAGTGGTGCTGAGGAGTTTCATATTGGGTGTCCGATGTGGGTGTTCAATATGGTTTTGATTGCGTTCTTTTATTGTCCATTGCAACACAGGTAATGGCAAGACACCTGGTTATATAGGTGATTCCTCCACTTCATCACTCAAACACGCCTGTGGCTTGAAGAGACTACTTCTTCCGGGGAAGTATTAGAAAACTTCTCGAGTGCTTGAGTCTTGAGTCCAAATCTATCTACAGTTCACACATGTTTTCCACATAAGGATTCCTGATTTTCGCAGTTTTTCCACTTTTGGATGCAAAAAACTACCTTGACTAAAGCACCTTATTTTAGACACATTCTTTCCTGCTGACAACACACCATTCAGTACATCCAGACTGTGTTGGTGTGGGGCTGTCCGGTGCTGTCAGATGCTGTCAGATGCAGATGCTGGAGCTTCGAATGCCATCAGGTCATGGGACCTGGTCCACAGGGTTTGACAAACCTGTGCTTTCAGTGCCGCGCAGAATCTTGCACTTATGAATATGGCATTTTAGAGGATAGATGCCATTGATACGGAAATGTTTGGTTAGATCTCATGGTTTTTCAGCTAGTATGAAGATCACTTAGAGGGGATTATGATGTGGGACTTATTGCGAATAACAAGCAAAGATGTTTCTGATATTTCTGTAGAAGACGTATCACATAGTAAGCCTAGTATTTGTGACTGGAAGTAACGGGGACTATTGAGTATGCTCTGTCGATATTGGGTAGAACTGCCTGCAGATTTTTCCACCTCGTGTGGAGATCTTCACCACAGAAGTCACGTGATCGACGGGATCTGAGCATAGCGTTCAGTGCAAGTCCAAGATTTGGGTTGCAAAGGGACAATCTGAAACATGTGGGGTTCATCTTCTTAATCTTCTAAGTCCAGTGTTATATACATCATTGTCCATTCAAAGTATGTAACACTCGCCATTGGCCTAACTCCACCTCCGAGTACCTCTGATTGTCAATCTCTTTCTCGTGACAATACCAAGACAACACAATTGGCTGACACTTGTACATTCTCGTATTTACTCCCGTTCGTACCAAGCTATTGAAACTCTTCTCCAAGGAACTGGATTACAATCTCTTGGCCAACATCAACCAGTCCATGATACTGCATCATGGTATCAGTCCAACACCGGATCAAGCCTTCACTCAACTCGAAATAGTGGCGTAAAACCTTATGGGACACTTTGAATTGACTCTTGAGTCTTGTCAGTATGTTGCCCAGGTCATCAATGATAAAATCCCTGCTTTGGAAGTAAGCATTGGATTCATCGTAGAACTTATCCATCAAGTATACCTGGGTGTCACTGACAACTGCCTTGGGAAAAAGAAGTAACTCACCAAACTCTTGATTCCATAACTGCTCAAGTTCACATCGGGAAAGCTGGGTTCTCAAACTCAGAATTTGTCCAAGAATTTCTTTGTAGTTCAAAAAGTCGGGAGCTTCAGATTTGAAGATGGAGTATCCATCTGGAGTATCTACAAATGGACCAAAATCCAGACGAAGTTGATATTGTGTTCTGAGACACTGAAAGAACCAGATGGTGGCCAAATGAATCCCTCCATGTATGACAAGCAACCAGATCACTTTATCAAGAAGAACAAGAATCTTAGGATCATCTTGAGGCCGACATGCAACCGCCATGATGTATTGTCTGGCAGCATTCTCAACATCAGCACTGGCAAATCCAATCAATTCTACACCATCTACACTGGCATGCCATTTTTGGGCGTGGCATATCTTTTCGGCAAGAATGCCATACCCGATAAAGCACGTGCCCAATCTGTTGTTGAAGAACTCGGCCATGATGCTGTCAATCGAAGCAGACCCTTTGAGAAGGAGATTCTCTAGAGACTCAACTGGAAACGACAAATCACCAAATTCGATACATTGGCTCAAAAATATCATACAGCTTCTTTTGGCCACGGAGGTCAAAAACGGGGTTGTATTCTTGTGTTGGGGAAACTTATGAAATATCAGACCGAGAAAGTTCAACAGCCAGAGGAAACTGAAGCATGCTTCCTCCAAGTGGTGCTGGTAAAATTTGATGAGCCCCAAACATATCTGCAATTTTGTCACCAAGTTGGCCATGATTTTGAAAGAATTCAGACAGCGAGTTTCGATTCTCACCAACATCTTCACAACTTGCCTGATGTCAGCAGACAAGTCTATTTCGGGGTACTTGGCCAACTGAGACTGGATATGGGCGTGATATTTACCTGCATTGGCATTTATAGGTTCATACAAATACCTAGGACCAAACAATACCAGAGCGTCGAAAAGTGACACCAAAGGGTCTTTGACTTTGGATGAGAGAGCAGTGACACTAAGGTCAACCAAGCCATGGACATTAGCACATACTGTGCCCAAAGAAAACTCTAAAAGCTTACCTTCTTGATGCAAGTACTCTTGTTTCTGTAGGTGCAAAGGAAGTACCACGGGTCCGCATTTATCAGTCCAAAGTTCTGTTTTAGGCACATGCTTGAGATGAACTTCAACCCTGGTTCTGTTAAGTTCGGCCTCACATACTTGTGCTCTATCATTCATGCCCATGATCTTCAAAAGCTTTATGGCGTACGAGATAAGCCTGGCTCTATCGGACGGATCGACTTCCGTTTCAATGGCTATGGCCAATTCTCGAAGCGCACTGGGGCCTCGTCCTAGCTTGAATAACGATAATGCCAACACGAGTCTGATTTGGGGCGACACGTAGGATAAGTTCTGAGGTGAAAAATGGCCCAACACCTGGTAGTATTTTTTTGTTTTGAAGAGCTTCAAAAGCACGTGTGCAGATTCATCAACGTCGACCACCATTTCCGAAGGGTGCAACTGAGAAACGAGAGACTCAGATGAGGGGTTGTTAAGACACTCAAGAAGACTTGTGTAGTTGTGCATTTGTGTAACATGAAAATTCGCAGCCAAAAACCGAATTGTAGGAACTTGAGGAAATCTTCAAAGAGACCATGCAAGTACGACATGTTTCGAAATGGCTAGACGACAGCATATAATGACTCACGAGGTAGAGGTGCTGGCGTTGGCAATCTCATGGAACGTAGCTTCCTCCATTACCGGAAACAGGTCAAGAATGCTTCTGACTCGTGCTGCTTTGGGGTCTTTTGGGTCCACGAACTTCAAGATCTTCGCTATCCATCGGTAGCACCCCCAACACGTGCTCAGGTCCCCAGGGGATAAGATCAGACGAAGTACCAGGGACGGAAGCACGGCGTCTGGAACGTCGAACCGGCTTCTAGCAAGCCACACCGAGTGGATTAACACGGTGGCAAACACGGTGGCGGTGTCATAGGCCAAGAACACCGGAAATGCAGAGAGTAGTTCAATGGTGGAAACGGTTTTGGTAAGAATGTCGTGCTTATTATCACCGAAAACTCCTCCACAATCGATATCCAAAATCAGGTCACGCAACGCGTACGGGAAGTCAATGTTCAACTCGAAGTTCAAGAACCGGAGAAGAAGTTCTTCTCGATAGAGCAATTGGTCCTTCCACTGCCAAAATACGTCGCTGGTTTCACTCACAGGCTTGCCGTTGGCGCGGATCGAACAGCTGGTAAGAGCGATTTTATCTGGTTGTCTATAAGTGTCATGTATCTTACATGAGATGGCCACCGCCGCCAGAGCCACGTAGTACTTGGAGCTGGTGATGGGCACTCTCATATAAAACCTATTCGTGTATAAGGTGGCGCCAAAAATGGTCCTGGCATCAAGCTTTAGTTGAACTCCAAGACGCACTATGAAGTCGTAGAGCCCAAGTCTGGCACTGATTTCTTGTTGAAAAGTGAGGAACTTTCTATTGGGGCCCTTATTCAAGATGTCGTCTTGTCTAAAGATCCACGTGTTCTGAAATCGGGCTTTTTCCACCTCGTCTCCCGGTTCACTCATGTGTTTAAGTTGTACAACCAGCTCGAGATTTAGGTCCACCTTACACCTCCAAGTGCGCGCGCTGAAGCGACTGAGCGTAGGAGTAGAAAAATTTTCCAGTACATCGTTGTAGGCATGGTTTCCCAATTATCAACACAAGCTAGCCCCATGCACTTGATCAGACCTGGAGTCAGTGCTCCAGGGGCCTCTTCCACCACCAGTGCGGTTAATGTGAAAATCCACAGCGCTGCCTTATTTCAGATTTTGGAAATCGTTGCTAAGCAGGTGATCTCCAATAAAAAGAGAATTATCGGAACCCTTTTGGGATACAGGTCAGATGACGGGTCAGATTTCGAGGTCCGTGATGCTTTCATGGTTCCATGTGACGAAACAGGTGACTCGATTGCCATTCAAGACCAACAACACAAGGCATTGTACCAATTATATAAGAAGGCTCACCCTAAAGAGAGCGTATTAGGATGGTTTGGAACCTCCAAAGAAATAGACGGTGCCACCGGATTGATACACGACTTCTACTCCAAGGGGTCTGACAGAGCATACCCATACCCGGCAATATATTTGAATGTGATCTACAAAGACGAAAATGATAATATCATCAGCCCGGAGATTTCCACCTATATTGGATCGTCAGTTGGGAAGTTGACCCCTTCCAAAAACCTCGGATGGAAGAGCCACAACTTGGCCACTCCCTACGCTTTCCAGCCCATTCCCAACCAGGTGATTGCCGGAACCACGACCGAAAAATTGGCTTTGAATTCGTTATTGGATAATCAAATACTTCAAAAACAAACCACATTTGAACACGGAGCCAACGACGTGACCAGCTTACAAAAACAGATTACAGATGTGATTGATATCATCGATAAAGTCAGTAGCCACTTGGCCAAATTCGATGTTAATGACGATAATGATTTGGAACTTTTGAGACAATTGAGCAACACCTTGTCCAACAAGCCTCAAACTTTGTTCGATTTACAGGAGTTGAAGAAGCATTTTGGAGCTTACAATCAAGACGTGATCATGATTGAGTATTTGACCAAGGTGGTGAAGGAGCAGATCGAATTGAGTGCCCGTTTGACGGTTAGTTCAGAGACTGAGAGGAAAGAGAGGGAGTAGGAGTAGACGGAACATTAAATGGAAGTGGGATGGAGTGTAGAACAGTAGAAGTAGAGTAATGGCACAGGATGACTGTAGTAATGGCACAGGATGACTGTAGTAATGGCACAGGATGACTGTAGTAATGGCACAGGATGACTGTAGTAATGGCACAGGATGACTGTAGTAATGGCACAGGATGACTGTAGTAATGGCACAGGATGACTGTAGTAATGGCACAGGATGACTGTAGTAATGGCACAGGATGACTGTAGTAACGAGTAGTAATGTGACGGAATGTGACTCGATAGAAGAAGCGATTCAATGGGGCGTGTGTTGGTCCAAATTCAAGGTTTGAGAAATAGTGTGGAACCACAGCTCATCGCTGGCAAAAGCCGATCTATCTCCGGGAATTTTTGGGCTTTTGCTTCCAAAAGGTTCTACGATAGTCATAAACTGTCACTGCTAGTACATAGGCCTTCAGAGCCCCCCGAACCGGCTCCCAAATTTTTATATTTCACCATTTCCCCGTTATCTCCTTCTTAATGTGGAAAGTCGCAAAAAAATTTTAAAACGTAACCAGTATCGTTTCATATCCACACATATTCAACCCAGTTTTAAGGGGAGTTTAAGGACCATATTATGCATAGTCACCTTCTGTATCAAGTTCAATTTATAATTTTCAAATCAACTTTCAGGCTATTATAAGTGAACCATCCAATAACCAAATCTTTGCACAGACTACACTAAACTATACTATACGACCAAATTACATGGGGAAAGGATCCACCAAGAAACCCGGTGCCAGGGGCACCAAGTCCACTTCCCCCAAGAAAAATATCCTCTCTGCTCCTGCCAGATCAAATGCTCCTGCTAGAGGCAAACGATTGGCCAATACCGGAGGGAAAAACCTCAGTTTGTACGCTAAAACCGCTAAATCACCATCCAGAAGATTCAGTTTGGCAGCTTCCACATCTTCGGAGTCTGACCCTGGCCAACAATCCGATCTGAATTCCGAATCGTCGCTTACGGCCGTGTCAGACACCGATCCTGGGCTTTCAGATCGCAGTTTCGAACTCGGCTCGCTGGCTACTCGCCAGGTGAAACAGAAGGCTGTGAAACCGAGCAAGTCCGTGAAACCAGGCAAGAGAGTTGGCAAGAGTGTGGCCGGAAAGAGTCTCAAGTCTTTCGGGTTCGGGAAGAAGTATGCTGGCAAGAAATACTCACAGTCTCACCTTGATCTCAACTCAGATATGAACTCAGACGAGTCCGGGCTCGAGTCAGGATCCGAGTCTGCATCTGACGTTGTGTCTGAATCGGAGATGGATATGGGATCCGGGTCGGAGTCTGAGTCGGACTCCTCATCTGGATCTGGGTCAGACTTCACCTCTTTTTCGAGCTCCAGAAGCGGATCCAAACCCACCAAAGTGAGCTCCAGTGCGTTCAAAAACGGCCTCCAGGATGATGATGACGACGAAGATGACGACGAGCTGCGTTCTCTGTCTTCGGACGACGAGGACGTGGACTTTGTGAAGCTCCAGGCCCAAAAGAGAATCCGGTCCAGAGCTGGCACGCAGCCTCCAGAAGACAAACACAAACCAGCCGAACCCAAGAAACGTAGCGGTAGTGTGTCCAAGCCCAAGTTTGGACGCAGAAGAAGTGAGGCTGCACTTCCAGAAGACATTGAATTCAGCTTTGAATTCGATACCAATCACTCCCACACCCATAACGCCTTTAATGATAATGCTATTGATGATTCTGACGAAAGTGACGACAAAGAAGTGTCTGGACACCTGGGATTCCCCGATTCCGGTGTGCAGGAGCCTGGTGTTGGCACGGAGCCCATGGAAGAGGAGGATCTTGGTGAGGAAATCGAGATTCCAAATCCCCCAGAACACACCAACAACATGGTTTTGGACTTGGACTTCAGCAACCAGTTGATACAGGCTCCCAACTTCAAGGACGACGACATCAACAGCGACGAAGATTATGAGATTGACGATAATGAACTTCTTGCGACATTGCACGCCGACACCGACGATTTAGAAGGGTTTGATTCCGGAGTACGCAAGAACTCGATGGTTTCTGTGGACGACGAGGAGGAGTTCTTGAAAGAAGAAGAGAAGTTCTTGGTGAACGAGTTTGAGAACAACGGGTTCGATGACGAGGAGGCCAATAACGATTTTGGGTCCAGTTTTGATGTAGATGCCGATAACATCTACGACGAAGACGACGACGATGAAATCATCGACTTTTCTTTCACAGAGGATATCAACGACAAGATCCCAAAGAAGTCCAAGGCGTCTGAGCTTAGCAGCGACGACGACGACAGTTATCTCTGGAACTATTTCTTCAGCTCGGATAACGATTCGGACTACGAGGGACCAGGACCCAAAAAGTCTCACAAGTCTAAGAGAAGACACAGAAGACTCCAGGAGCCCAGCTTCGTTTCAGTCGATGAAGAAGACGTGGCTTTCGATAGCAGCGAGAGCACGGACGTGGACGAAAACGTGCCTTCCTCGTCCACCAATAACCTCGGGTCCCAAAAGGCCAAAGAGGTGTTGTCTTCCAAAACCGCAGATTACAGACCTCCGTTGCTTGGAACGTGGGTCGCCGTTGAGTCCAAGCCGTTCGGAATCATCGATGGGCTATCCACACGGATTCTCTCTGGAACCACTCCGGTTCTTCACCGTGATAAAGACAAAGAAAGAGACATGAAACCCAGAAAGAGCGTGGTGAATGAAGACTCAGTGTTGGGACTCGATGATCTTTTGAACATGAGTGAAATGGACTACGACGACTCAGATGATGCTCGGATCTGGAAGGACTTCAACGACAACAAGAAGCGTGTTCCGTTGGGAGCTTTCAGAAACAAGTCTCTTTTACAGAACTCAGTTGAGTCTACGGATCCTATAGTTCAAGGAATGGAGTTCAATCACACGTCCAAGACCAACAACGGGCTCAACCAGAGACGGTATTCGCTCAGCAACTTCAAGGGTAAAGGCAGAAAGAAGAGTGTGAGTGTAGCTCAAGTGCCTTCCAAGCTGAGAAGAAGAAGAGCCAGTAATGCTGAGGCATTTGTGGAAGGATACAGACCAACCAAGTCGGGCCTTTTCAGTGAACAGGCACTCTTGGACGTGGAACAGGTTTTGGGAGACGATAATGATATCATGGCGTTAATCAAGGGATTATAGGGGTTTAGATAATGTATGAACAATGAGTAAAGAGTAGTTGTAGGTGATGAGAGGAGGTTCGCACTAAGTTGTACCAGTACCGCAGTAGTTTCGCATCAGAAGTTTTGGTGGTACCTAGCGCGGCACGGACCTATCGTCGTACCAAATTACCACCATCCGGGCACCAGCTCCAATTGTCCACCCTCATTCGCAAATTCAAGTTCAAATTCTCATCTTGAAAATTATGCCTCCAAGACGCTCTGCTAGATCTAACAAAGGCCAGCACTCCCAACGGGATCTCAGTGCTCTTCTTGCTGGTAGCGACGACGAGTCTGCGCCAGCATATAACTCTGACGACGAATACGTAGATAAAAAGCAAACGAATATCGACGAATCTCTCGCCCCAGACTCGGACGGTGAGGTGGATGAACATGAGGATCTCGAACAATACACGTCTAATTCTCATGCCAGTAACCAGGAGTCTCTGAAACCAACACCTAGCACCAAAAAGCTCGCCAAAGCATCCGCCTCTGGTACCCCAGGCGGTTTAAAAAATAAAACTAGAGCGAGTGTTGCAAAGGCATTTGCGACCGTTTTGAATGTGCAACTTCCCAAGGATTTCGCCGAGCCGGGGTTGAGCCGGGACGAGCTCGTCCAGTCGTGGTCCTTGAGCTTGGAAGATGCTGTACACAAGTTGTTCCCCGCCAAGGATAAACATTACACCGACAAAAGCCGTGGTATCATGACGTTACTTAAGAAACCCAATGTGCTCGCCAAAATCACCTCCAAGGTTTTGTCCTTTGACAAGCTCGTTGTGTCGACTCCTGAGGAGATCGACGATGATTTGAAGAAGTACGCTGATAAGGTCAGACAGGAGTCAATCCGTCGGAGTGTGTTGGTTTCCAACGAAGAAGGACAGAGAGTCAGGAGAACCCACAAGGGTGAAGAGATTGTGGAGGACGTATCAGATGCTCACAAACAGGAAGACAACGACGTTGGGATTGTGAGCCGGTCTGTGGACCACCGTCGGTTCGAGGATGATCAGAAGGCGTCTGAAAATGCCGATTCTACATCAAAATCTGATTCCAGCGTGGAAAAAGCTGGCATTTCAGAAACAGAAACCGATAATGCACCAGCATACAATGCCTACAGTACTGCGGGTTTGGATGACGACTACTCGTACGAGTCTGACGCCGGGTCTGTGAAAAGCACCAACGATCTTGACGACGATGAATTGGATAAGATTTTGGACAAGAAACCAGCTCCGGAGCCTAAAAAGTCGGCATTGAAAAACTCAGGTTCTTCTGTGCCCGTCAAATCGGCCTTGAAGACGTCCAAGCCTGCTCTCAAGCGTACCATCATTGATCCAATAGACACCCATGTGTGGGATGGACGCATCACGTTCCCTGAGTTCGCCACATTCACTGCTGCCGTGGAGTTTGTGACCTGCACGAACTATCGGGAGGTCCTGACGCCATTGGATGTGAAGTTCCACGACAATTGTGTAAAAGTGTCCAAGGAGATATTCAGAAAACCCTTCTACGATATCGAAGGTAGATTGGACCGGTCCAAAGCTGACCCATACTTGAAGCAAGTGGTCAACAGCAATAGCAGAGACATCTACTTGTTACGCATCACCCCCACGGATGAGGTACCTGACCACGATAAGCTCTACAATTACTTACTCAGTCGCTCCAAAGTTGGTGTTCTTTCTGGAAAGCCTGGATTCGTGAAAGATTCATACATCATTGCCTTGGATGGTCTGAACACGCCTTCATACTTGGAAAACATCCACAACACCGGCCTGTTGTCTGGTTTATACGGCTTACAAGTCGTGAAGAAAGACTACGTGGCTCAAGGCCCCTCAGATGCTAAACGGGCTCGTGTTTCTGTGCCATCGAGTACAGTTCCCAGCCACAAGGAAAGGCCTCAATCCTTCAGTGCTCCAGATGTTCCCGATGCAGTGCAAACCAGTAACCAGTCACCACCTTCTTCGGTGTTGGACTCTATTTTGAATAAGCTCGGAGGCCTGGTATCTGTGGTGTCAAATGCGTCAGCCAGTGCCAGTGCCAATCCCAGTGGCCCTGATTACTCGGAAGGGTTCAATCACTCCAAAGGCCCTGGTAACTCCAGTGGATTCAACCCACACGCTAGTGGGTATAATCAGTACCAGAATGCCCAGTTCAATGGACACAATGACCACGGTAGTAACCACGGCAATTTCCAAGGACATGGGTACGGTGGACAGCAGAATTTCAACTCCCACCAGAACCATCAACGAAATCACCGCCACCAAAATAATCACCAAAATAACCACCACCAGAGAAGTGCTAGACCCAACTCGCTGTTACCTCCGAAACCCAACTTCACCGCAAATGCTTCAGGATTGACCCAGGAACAAATGGGAATGTTATCTAGTATTGTTCAGCTGAATCAGAACAACCAAGATTTCAATCCTAACCG
This sequence comes from Yamadazyma siamensis, assembly GCA_030581535.1. Lineage (NCBI taxonomy): Eukaryota > Fungi > Ascomycota > Pichiomycetes > Serinales > Debaryomycetaceae > Yamadazyma > Yamadazyma siamensis. The sequence continues at coordinate 282,268 of JAKTTO010000007.1, forward strand.
GTTCTAGTCCCAGCACCTTACGACTATGTATGACTCTGTAATATAATAACTTTGTAACTGTGTAGTACACAGCCTGATTGTTATCTAGACGGTAGAAGGAATGGTTATCAGTGACTCTATCAGTGGTTTGGGGGAGAGAGGAGAATTGGTTAAGGCCACTAGAGATTAGTTTCACAAGTAGTGTTGAATAGGAAGTAAAAGGTGTTAGAGAATGTATTTGTTTGACTATAAGAATTATGACAGTAGTAGGGAGATATGAGAGTAGTAGGGAGATATGAGAGTAGTAGGTAGATATGAGAGTGGTAGGTAGATATGAGAGTAGAACTTGATCTGAGAGTGGTGTTTGATATTAAGGCAATAGAAAGGTATCCATTTCATGAACTGAATAAAGTATGGTTCGATCTATAGTCAGTTGTGAGTGTAATCTTGTGTAGTTTTGAAAGGTAGAAATTATTCCAGTAGCTTCTGGTGACTGCTGTTCTATCTTATTTACTATCTAATCCCTACATGGAGCTGGGGATGTGTTTGTTATCCAATGGAAGCGTGGATGGATCCCAGTGGGCCTTTGTGACCCAGTTTTCATCCATATCCTTCAACTTTTGAAGCTCTTCCTCGGTGAACTCAAACAGATCCACATCCAAATTACTAGCCAATCTGGACTTCGAAGCAGTTTTAGGAAGCGGAATGAATCCATTCACAACGGACCATTTGATCATGATTTGTGCTTCTGTGACTCCATACTTCTCACTCAACTCCACAATGTACTTGTCACCGAATCTCATTCCTCTGGCAAGAGGAGAGAATGCCTCCACTTGTAATCCGTTATCGCGACAGAACTTGACCAACTCTTTTCTTTGTAACCAAGGATGGATCTCAACCTGGTTCACCACCGGCTTGTATTTCAAGTCATCAAAACCGAACAACTCTTCGAGGTGGTGGATTCCGAAGTTGGAAACTCCGATACTCTTGACTTTTCCGGAGTCCACAGCTTCCTGGAATGCTCTCCACGTTCCGTGACGGAGCTCGGTGTCACCTTGAGGACCGTGGATCAAAAGCAAGTCGATGTATCCGATGCTCTTTGCGTTATTTAAACAATTCTGAATGGCCTTGGTAGCATTGGTGTATCCTCCTTCAGCAGGCCTTATTTTAGTGGTGTAGAAAATGTCCTCTCTTTTGACGTTGGAGTTCTTCTTCAACCACTCGCCAATAGACTCGGTGACACTGGCCTCATTTTTGTAAAAGGCTGCACTATCAAAATGTCTGTAACCAGCATCCAATGCATCAATGACGATCTTCTTGGTTTCATCTGGTGGAATGAGATACACTCCGAATCCGATTCTGGGAATGATTTTTCCGTTGAGTAATTTAACTGACATTTGTGATTGCTATTGCCAATAGGAACGGGATGGCCATTATTTATACACGCACAACAAGTCAATCAGTACACGATGCTGATTACGTGAACATAAAGGGCTATTACATCTGAGCCTCGGATTATTTCCCGATACGGCGACCTCAAGCAAGTGTGATTCAGCAATTTCAAATCCGAGCTTATATAAGCGGCAAACGGAGGTGTTTTGGTGACCGTCGCTTTTGTGTTAAGTCCGGGGCCTCAACGCAATTCCTGGGCCACCTGGGACAAGACGTATGTCACGTGAGAAACGCTGATATGTCAAGGTGCTTGTCAGGCGTGAAACATGAAACATTGAAATCTCAAGGGTACTTGTCAGAGGAACATTATCACGCATATTATATCCAGGTCACGTGCAAAGCTTATGAGATGGCTTTGAGTTTTTGAGTTTCGAAACTCCCCACGGCGCCAACTGACATATACCAAAGAGGAGACGACAAAATCTGAGTGGCTTGTGACTCTGTAAGTGGTATCCTCGATATGGAAGCTCTCATTATAACACTGCCTAATTTGCGAATTTGCTTTTGCTTTTGTGGATGTGCACAAGCGGTTTTGTGTAATAAAATCGGATTAACGATTGTCTGTAGCAAAATACCTAGGCTCATGCAAAAGACACACCAAGCCTAACACTACACTCCTGTGTGTCTTTACCACGCAAGCTATGTGTTAATGGCCCTCAATCTACACAACCAAATGTATCAGCACTGACTGTTCGAATCAATATCACTCTCAAGCGAATCGATATTAGTCTCAATCAAAGTCGCGTTAAATGGCATGGAAGAACCTCAGACTCACACCAGTCCACTGAATAGACACGGTGATCCCCTAGGGTCAGATCAAACAAACGAGTACAATCGTAGCTTGAACTTTGCTGAAGACATCTACACCGACGAGAAGCCCCCGTCACGTAGCATTCCCAATAAGCATCAAACGAATCTTCAATCTGATGGCCCAGAGAATCCATTTACGCAACCAGATTCCATTGGTACATCACCATACGTGGAAAAGTTCCACCAGGAGCTCGACATGACCGCTGAAGATATCTCTGCAAACTACAACAGCTCACCTACTCGTCAAATAACGTACGCTTTCAAACGCACAGACGTGAACAAAGGCATGGCTGATACTCAGAAAATCGACACTCAGCCTATAGACGCTGTACAAGATGACTTTCGTGAGCCTACTACTGGAGACCTGCTCGTAGATACGCAGAGAATCGGGGTGCAGCTTGACGACACACAAAAAGTAGCTATAGTCTCGCAAGGACAAGAAGAACAACCAATTGCAGCAAACACCACCGGTTTGAACTCACAGACACGCGAGTTAGGAAGTGAAGAGACGACGGCAGCAAATGACGTGTCTGATATACATATGACAGGCGTACGGTGGAACTCTCGTGAAGATGAAACTACACGAATAGTGGACAATGGAGATACACAGAGGATTAACATCGAGGAGGATCCTACTGGCACAGAAGACACTCAAAGAATCGACATAAATGCTATGGACATACAAGCTGCTGATACACAAACTGTCGACACCCAGCAACAAGACCCCAATACCACAATGGACGGTACAATCAGCCAGAGCGTGGACATTGAATCCACCAGATCGAACCAGACTATCGAAGACACCCGTGTAGATGACACTACTGTCAATATGGACATAGACGGTACCAGCCTTGACACTGGTGATGGTAAGCATGAGATCAATGACACTCTCCAGTTTCTTCCTCCCACACACATGACTTCGCAAAATCTAGCACCAGAGGTTAACGAAGACTCTTTGTCTCCTCATAAAGCTGGACATCTTGCAGACACCCAGGTTATTGGCACCGAAGATGCAACCATCGACACTTCTGTTAAAACCCCACATAAACAACAGACACAGACATCAACTTCCAGAGGTTCAATTACCTTCGATTCTCCAGTTTTTGTTCCTGATACACAGACCAAGGATGTACCTGATATCGCTCTTGGAGTCAAAACGCAAGTGCTAGCATCGTCTCCAAAGACCCAAGATGAACTCGTAGCCAGAAAAGAATCCGTGGAAATCCCAGCATCTGTAGAGAAACCTCCACAAACACAGGTTCTCAACACACAAGAAGATTCATCCTCTGGCGAAGAAGACGCATTTCTTTATGACGATAGCATACTTACACATCGCTTGAAACTCAATGTGAACAGACCAAGCAGTTCTATAGACACACAGGTGGTGAGATCCCCACCGGACATGAACGACGAAGACAGCATGCCTCCCACCAAACGCCAGCGACGCAACATAGTAGAGTCACAGTCTGGACCGGAGTCCCAGAGATCCGTGAAATCATCAGAGCCTGATGTGTTGAGAGAGGAAACCGAGCACTTTGTAAAGGATTCAACCCACGAGTCTAGTGTGTGGGTCAACTATAAGTTCAAGATGTACCCTGGCAATGTGGTTGCAGCTGGATCTCAGTCCCTGGAAGTCATGTTCGAGGACGACACTTTGGCCGTGAACAATGAAGACTTGTCGCCTTTGGACATTCGGATCGGAGACGTGGTTTTGCGCAAAGGATATCATGTTTCGTACCGAGTATGCGGACTCTCCACAAACTCTGAAGTCTCCTCCGGTATATCTTGCGTTAGAGGATACAATGTTGTACACTTGAAAAGAATTAACAAGCGCAAGGATGAGATCCAAGTTCCTCTATCGACGGTTGTAATGGAGCTTCAGGATTGGTACCAGCATCAACAACTATACTCGCCAGTAAAACTTGATAAACCCTTACAAACACCTGGAACCAGTCCCCAAAGAATCCCCCTACGCCGGCGGAACCTCGACGTTGAACTCAACAGTCCTCGTGTTCGAACCAGACAAACTGCCACAGGCGTATTTGCCAACTGTCTCTTTTGCATCACGTCGGTTGATGAGACTCAGAAGCAGAAACTCACAAAGTATATCACCCAGAATGGGGGTGACATTGTCGAGAAGGGATTCATGTGGCTCTTCGATTATAGCCAGTCTTCACCTCTAGGACTCCAGTTTGTTGACGTCAAGGAAGCCAGTGGATTCAAATTCGTTCTGTTGATATCCAGTGGCATTTCTAGAAGCTCCAAGTACCTCCAGGCGGTTGCTCTTGGGTGGCCTGTTCTCTCCGAACAGTTCATTACTGACACCGTGGATAACCAACAGAACTTTCAGAACTGGCAAGCATATGTTTTGGGTGCTGGACACTCAACCTACATCAATGGAGTTAAGAGCCTGGACTTGTTCCAGTTCAGCCAATGCTTTCGCAATGGAGACGGCTTGGATAAGCAGAGTTCATTCCATGGCCACCTTCTTAACGAGTTCACGGTGGTGGCGTTGAACACTCCATTCAATCAGCGAGAAGAGGACGAGTGGCAGTTTATATTTCATGCTTTTGGGGCCAAAGAATTGGTGTTAAAGCCCAGTTGCAGTGCCATCAAGAAGTATTTGGACAAGAACCACGGTCCGGTGTTAGTGTACGACAATTCTGGAGTTGCACAAAGAAACATTGGTGAGGCTAAATCCAACGACATTGTCAAGGTAGTGGATTGGGAATGGTTGGTTCAATGTTGTATCAGCAGCCACATATGGATATGAGGCCATAACATCAGAACACCAGTAGCCATCTCTTCCTATATCCATTCTCGAACTTTTTTAGTTGTATTTATATTTATAATCATACATACTATACGTTACACATTACTTATGCTAATCTGAAGAGTCTCTGGAAATACACGGTCAAGACTCCTCTCACCAAGTTGAATCCGGTGTCACTCTTAACTGCATCTCCGTTTTCCTCTAATCTTCTTAATAAATAGTCCTTGGTTTCAACTGGTGGTCCCCAAGGAATGTACTTGATGACATTTTTGACTCCCTTATGCTTGATTAAGTTGTAAGTGATGTCATCAGCCATACCCAATAATTGACCCAAAACAACGTTGTTCTTTTGAGCAGCTTTTCCTTCGTGGGCGTTCAACTTATCGGTGGCCAAGTTCAAAGATCCGGAGTTGTGAGAGGCAACAACCAAATGGCCAATGGTGCTGTCCTTTCCGTTTCCAGCCATGATGTTCTCAATACAGTAGCTGATTCCTTGGTTGTAGTTGTTGTCGGTGTCCTCCTTGGTCTTGTGGATGATGGTGTTTCTGTTTTTCTCGGAGTGAATGTAAGCACCTCTGACCAACTTTAATCCTAATCTATAGTTGTTTTCTTTTGCCAAGTTTTCTTCCAATGCTAATAATTGGGCAGATTCAGAGAGGTACATTTGCAAAGTACCAACCACAGAGATGTTGGAATCCTTTTTGTTGAACTTTTGGTATAATCTTCTTTGCAACTCGTACACTCCAGGTTGCAAATCGTGCTTTTCAGCATCGATAGTACCGACAGCAACAGGAGAAGTTCTGGAGGGATTTTCAAGGGCAAACTTCTTGTTTGCCTCGTAGATGGGCTCGATAACACGAGAAACTCTGTCGACCAAAACCTCGAATTCGGGGTGGGTCTTGTAATTTCTCAAAACCTCAACAGCATTGGCTGCGAAACCAGTGGGCTTTAATGCAACATAACCAGGAGGAATACTGTTAATATCTTCAGCAGCCTTGATTTTGGCAATGGTGTCAGGCACCAAGAAGTCGCTGATGGACTTGTTAGTTTCAGAGATGATGAATTCCGGGTCAAGGTCTTTTCCTCCGTCAGCAGCTTCGATGGTTAAACTGATCATCATATTGTTAATGCCTCTCTTTTGTAATCTTTCACTAGTTACAAATAAATCAGGCACGATTTCTCCTCCGCAGTAGATTTTGTACACCAACAGCTTGATGATGAACATGGGAACGTAAGGGAACAATTTGATACACAAATTCAAGATTGGCTTGTTCAAAGTTGCAATACCGATACAGAGAAATGAGAATAAGTCTCCGTTTGTACAATCTTTAAGGTAAGAAATATCCTTCGATAATTGAGGAACGGAGGTAGGAATGGATGCACCGGCAGTAGAGATTTGTTTGGCCAAGTGTGAAGGCTGTGGAGACTGCTGATTCAACACAGAGTTTTTTTTGGGTGATTTGTGAAAGCTCCTAGCTGATAATCTAGAAGCTAAGCTCACGCTTCCCATAGGGATCCTGGCACTCGCAAGGGAGCCCCAAGTGCTAGTAAGTGGTCGTGAAGATGCACCGGACAATCTCAAAGACATATGCTTAAAAGTAAAAACAATTTCTAGTGGTTCGGCACCGGACTATATTTATAATCTGGAGTGCATCATGAGGATGTGATGATTATGCTCCGACAGAGTTAGTGTTGGCGACGCTGGAAAAGTATAATCTAAGCGAGGATGGAAATGGGAAGTGCTGGCGGGGGGGAAACCTGGTGCGAACCGTGGAAGTCTCGCGCGAACGGTGGAAGTCTGGTGCGAACGGTGGAAGTCTGGTGCGAACGGTGCGAGTCTGGTGCGAACTGTGCGAGCCTGGTGCGAATCGTGCAAGCAAGATGCCAGCACTGCGACGGCAACTGATGGCGAACGATGGTACGGAATTGTGATAGGCGAGATAGATGATGGGGTGTGGGGTACAACAAGGGACGCAGTATGTGATTGGCGGAATTGGTGTGCTTGTTTGAGCTGGAGCCAGTAGAGTTGAAGATCAGTAGAGTTGAAGATCAGTAGAGTTGAAGATCAGTGGAATTGAAGATCAGTGGAATTGAAGATCGGTGGAATTGAAGATTACTGGACTTTCTTGTCCAATTGAATTTAGGCAGATGTCATAGTACGTGGAATTCATATAAGGTCATGTGACACCTGACGGAGTAATGATGTTCCGGACTGGTCAAGAAGGTGGGTGGAATAATGGGATTGGATACACATTCGTGGTGGAGCCGGTGTGACGTTGCAGATGGAAATACACGAATCATTGGTGCCTTGTAGACGCTGGGCTCAGATCACGTGGTGTTCAGGTCCTGGTCACGTGGTCTGCTGACTCTTGTCACGTGGTACGGATGGTTAGGTCACGTGGTCTACAAGTCCTGGTCTCATGTGTGGTAGGTGGGATATAAGCTGATACGCACACGCTGGTCACATGATGGTTGGCTGAAGGACGAGGAGAGGAACACGTAAGGGAGATAAGCTTGAAGTTGCCCACAATTCATGTTGTTTCCAGTTCAGAGAACTACCCGTATCACCACCTACTACTTCTGGAACAAAAACAGCATCACGTGACTGGAAAGATGAAGTCACGTGCGCTAATTTTTTTCGTCGGATCACGTGAGCCCTACGTCCACTGGTAAATTCCAACGTTGACATGTTTCCACTCACCAGGAACAACACACTCTACCACCCAATGCTTCCCATCTCCTTCATTTCTGTGGTTTTCTACACAAATCACCTTCATCAAATCTCATCGCCAAATCGCACAAATCTCAGTGCGAACTCACTAATGAATATCACCATTGCCAGAAACCTTTCTGGCACGTGCCGAAGGCTCAACAAAGACTCGGTGGTGAAGTCCATCTTGCTTGAGACGCTAAGTCAGCCTATGCGGACTCGAAAAGCGCAACGAATTCTCATTCTTGATCCCAAAGATATCAGATCTGGTAAAAAAAGAGTTACAACCAAACAGAAACAAGCCAAAGTAAGTTTCGTTCCCAATGTTTTCGAGGAGCAGATCCCTGAGGACGACTTCATCTCGTTGATAGAGCTGATGAGAGTGTCTCGCCAAGAAATCAGCGACGCTAAATACAAATCCATCACAAAACAGCTTTCCAAAGCGTTTTCTGTCAACCAGTTGCGAAATTATATTTCTTCATACTACGATAACCCACACTATTCGGGCCCCAGAAAAAGCATCTCCAGAATGCCCAAGTCCAAGTGCGTACGAACGATCTTGGATGTGCTCTGGAGCGTTAAAAAAAGCGGTAATGTCAACGAAGTAGAAGACTTTTTGGTCACTTCGAAGGTCGGTTTACTGGATAAAGAGCGATTCCTAGTTCAAGCCCGTGACGGATTCCTACTCAAATACGTTTCTCGTACGGGATGCAGGAGCAAGTATGATAAGGACGAGGGCAAGCTTGTGCTCAAAGGAACCGAAAATCAGGTCGATAGTGCCAGTATTTTATTGACGTCTCTTTTGTCGAATGTGCACGAGGAAATCGTGAACTTGGCCCAACTTAAGAGTCTTTACATTACCAAGTTTGGTGACTTCGATATCTCTAAGTTGAACGAACTATTCCAAGTTTACTTCGAGGATTTGGGAGAGAATGAGTATAAATTAAGTGCAGTCACTGCTCGACAAATTAGCTTGGTTAAACGTCTATTGTTGTGGCACTTGGACTACAACACCCGTGTACAATCCGAGGTCTACGTCCCCAGCATCTTCAGCACCCACAAGTTGCTGTATGTACCATATAAAGATGACGAGTCCATTGGGTTGTTCGATAGACTCAAGAACTTGTTTCGTATAACTTCTGAGCTGAGCGTTCCCGGGAGTGTCAGCTCATTCATAAGGGAGCTGTTGGAGGGATTCGAGTACAACAACTTGGCAGACACCCAGAGTTCTCATTTCGATCGCATCAACGACCTCAAGTCATTTTTGACTCCTCCCGTGTTGGAAAAACCAGTGAATGACAAGCCCGTTGGGACGCAAGAGATACAGGTGATTCTGGAACTGGAGATTGACAAGATCTATTCCACTTTGGGGGAAAAACGCACGGAGTCACAAACGGAATCAGCGGAGTCACAGTCACAACTGTCCACCTACACCGTCTGTTTTGGAACCATCCTCTACAACCAACCGGCTGCAAACACGGTGGTTCCACTCAGCACCAGCACGCCGGATCCTCATTCGAAGGACCACGTGTTCACCTCCAACGTGCCACTTCTTCAAGACCAGATTCTCCTGCTCCCACCATTCGACAGCCCCGAGGTGAGTTTCCAGGACATTACCAAATTCAGAACAACCGACCCCCACGAGTACTTTTGTCAGGTGACGTTTGTGCCCTCGATATACAAAGACCAGTCCATAGATGCTCCAGCAGTAGAGCTCTGGTTCGACGTCAATACCCTCCAAAAGCCGATAGTCAGTAGCATCCGACTTCTTTCGGTGGAACTGGAAGCCAACTGTTTGGTTCCTTTACCAGACAAAACATGCGATTTGAAGGTCACCAAGCAAGTGGTGGGAGACTTGTTGGAGCTGGAAACAGAACAGGCCGAGCCCAGTTCTCAGGACTTACAAGCAGTGCTATTGGAAATGACCAATAAGTATTCCAAGTTCGCCAAACAGCCAGGTCTTCAGCAGTTTCTCGAGAACTCTCAGCTTGATTTGAGTGGGAAACACGAGTTCAAAGTGCACCCCAATCTCGTGTTGAATATCGGAGGAACTCAAGTCACATACACCCACTTGGCTACCAACTTCATACGAGAAATGGATTTCCTGTATAAGGACCAGATGTTGAAGTATCGTATGATTGAGGGAGGAAGCTTGGGAGGCCGGTACTGTGAGATTGTGTTGGTTGGAGAGGGCCAGGACCGTGAGCTGTTCGGCAAGTTGGTGGGAGACTCTGTTGGCTTGGTGAGTGGGTTGTAGGCGAGCTGAATGGAGAAGAAGAGAGGAACTTAGATGACGTAGAAGAAGAGAGAAGGAGAAAAGAAGAGAGAAGGAGAAATGAAGAGAGAAGGATAAACGAACTCAAGGTAAGGGAACCTAGTTCACAATAGACGGCCGAATAGACTCATAAGCACCGCCACTGTAAATGAATCAAAGCAAGGCTTCTTGTACATATCTTCACTATTTATATATAGATACACAGCATCCACGAAAGTTGTATGATTCATAAAATCCATAGAATTTAATGTACTCACAGCATCCGCATGTCGATTGAGATTCCAGACTGTACACGCCACACAGCACTTTTCCTTACTGTTTACCTTACTTCTTACCCTCCAAGGCCTTGATGTGCTTTTCCAAGTTGTCAATGGAGCTTTGTAACGCAATAACATCAGATACCACCACATTATTAGCAAGCCTATATTGGTCTAAAAGGTAGTAGTAAGAGGCCGCACCGGTGACGGTGACTCCCAAAAGAAATCCTACAAACCCGCCTCTGACGGAACCAACCTTTCTGGCGACGGGAGCAGTGGAATACGAACGAATTGATCTCATGGTATAACTTGTTCAAGAAACTGATTTGGTGATAATGGTGAGCGATTGTCGCGCATTTGAATTTGGTGCTGAATGTATTTGGGGCAAACAGGGCGTATACTTAGACGACGTGTAGACGGCGCACGGGCAGCATTGATGGTCCCAAAGGGAACAGGTGTGTTCAGTAGCCCTATAGGAACAAGCATGAAGTTCAATCCCGGACTCAGATGGTCCAGTTCCAGAGCTGGGCGCCACAAGAGATACCGGTTGCTCAAAGTGACGGGATTCATTGGAGCTGTAGGAACAAGCATTTTTTTATGGGACAAGTACCGAAACTCCCTGACAATAAGTAGATCTGTGTACGCCCTAACCGTGTTTGGAACGGTAGCGTTACGGTACCACTTTATCGACAAGTATGAGTCTGCCGAGTTGGTTCATGAGATCTGTAGTGAGGCCTTATACCAAATGATCATGTCAAACAAAGGTTTATATATCAAGTTAGGACAGGCCATAGCGAGCCAGGGGTCTATTTTCCCACACGCGTACCAGGTGAAGTTTGCTAGGCTCTACGATAATGCTCCCCAAGACACCTGGGCCAGTGTTGATGGCATTTTATCGGATCATTACGGATCTGACTACGCTTCTCGGGTATATTCCGACTTTGAAAAAACACCCGTCGCCAGCGCTTCCATTGCACAGGTACACAAGGCCACGCTTGTCACGGGCGAGAAGGTGGCAGTGAAAGTGCAACATGACTATATAGCCGATCAGGTGGTTGCAGATATGATGTGCTACCAATTGGTGGTGAACTTCTACGCATGGGCATTTGATATGCCGATTGGGTTCTACGCCAAGCACGTGGCCGACAGAACCATCTTGGAGACCAAGTTCTTGAATGAGATCAACAACGCAGAAAGGCTCCGGGCTTTCATTCACGACGACGGGTTGGACCGTAAATTGGGAATCCACATTCCTCACACGTATAAGGATCTTTCCAGCGACCAGATTTTGGTGAGCGAGTGGATCGACGGAATACCATTGACTCAGAAGAGCAAGTTGATTGATCTGGGGTACAACTTGACCACAATCATGCGCCAGTTCATCACTCTTTTCGGCAAGCAAATATTCAGCTATGGAGTTGTACACTGCGATCCGCATCCGGGCAATATTCTCATCAGAAGGCACAATGGTGTGCAGCAGTTGGTGCTTCTAGACCATGGGCTCTACGTGGAGTTGCCCTCCAAGTTCAGGCGGGAGTACGCCAAGTTTTGGAGATATATCATGTCGTTCGATAGAGCCGGAATGGAAGCCATTGGTAAGGAATGGGGGTTGAACAGGTCCGACATGCTTGCCAATTCTGTGAGATTGGAAGCGCAGCAAATGGACCCGGAGATGATGAACAAGAGTCAGAAGGAGATGATGAAGGACTTTTTGGGAGACGAGTCCAAATTCCCGTTGGACATGGTGTTCTTGGGACGGACCATGAGAATCATCCAGTTTTGCAATCTCAAAATGGGCAGTCCCGTCAACCGTGTGAATGAGTTGACCGGACTTGCGTTAGATTCTTTGATCCATGAGTCCAGTGTGAGGGAGTTTGTGACGTTGTTACGGCTCAAGGTGGTGTTGTTTGCCAGTACGGTGGTGTTCTGGGTGTTTAGAATCAGACAGATCTTGAAGGGAGACCGGTACGGGTACAAACGCCTTGGTATCGAGGACGAGATTGAACGGAGTTTCTTGAAGATGGCCAAGGAAATGGGCATGCAGATTCCCGAGGATGTGGCCGAGGAGATGGAGATAGTGTGAGAGACACAGACCAAGGGACTGACAACGTGGTACTGGACATGTTGGATGTGCGTAAAGTGACATGCACCAGATCTAAAGGACCATTTAATGCTTCAATTGATGCTTCAATTGACGCTTCATTTGATGCTTGAAGCGATGTAAATAGATAAAGAATATGAATGCCAAAATACAGATATGACACACCATGCTGGACCTAGACCACTCTCACGTGCATGTGCATTGGAAGTTCGGGATCGACTCAGTCAATCAGTCAAATAGAGTACTGTGAGGTGAGGGTACTGTGAGTCTACTGAGTCTCACTATAACCAGATTCGCGATGAGGAAATTTTCTCATGGACCCCAAGACCGAATTTTCCAACGTCGATATCGACCCCTTCTACATCGGCAGCAATGCCTGTAGTATAAGCGAACTGGGCCAGGTGCTTGCCAGTGCCAACTACGAAGAAATCGTGCTCACAGACCTTTTCAGTAACGAAACAATCGCAGAAATCGAAGGAGATGGAGAGCTCATCACCAACTTGGTTCTCACCAAAGACGCTCACAAACTCGCCATAGTGTCCCAATCTCAACAGCTCCGGGTGTATGATGTTGACCAGCAGCTGGTGGTGGCATCGTATAAGCTTTCGGCGCCTGTGTACATTTCTGCCACCGACTCCACGTCGTCTCTTTTTGCATTTGGAGGAACCGATGGACTCGTCACCGTATGGGACATCACCGGAAACTACGTCACACACTCCCTCAAAGGCCATGGTGCCAGCATAGCGGCCCTCTCGTTCTACGGGAACTTGAACTCCAAGGACTGGAAGTTGGCCTCGGCCGATACCCAGGGTGTGGTCAAAGTATGGGACTTGATCACCAGAAAGTGTGTTCACACATTCAAGGAACACGCGTCGGCCGTCAGAGGTGTGTCGTTCAGCGATCTGGGCGAGTACTTCTTGAGTGCCGGGCGAGACGAGATCGTCATCGTATACAAGAACTTCAGGCCCATAAAGACGGTTTTCGTGAAACAGAAGGTGGAAGTGGCTGGGTTTCTCACGCCACACGATCCCCAAAACCTCCATTTCTACATCGCAGGCCAGCTGAATGTCATGCAGGTGTGGGACGTGGCGCTGGAGACGGTGTTGGCCCACACAGACCACTTCCACACCGAGGAAGAGTTGATGTACATTGACGCAATCAAGCTCCACGACCACAAAATGATATTGGTGGAGAGCGACCAGACCCTCGTGAAAGTGGACTTGGCTGACTACACCCACACGCTTCCAGTGTTGTCGAGAGTGGCCGGGAACCACGGAATCATTGCTGACGTGAGATACGTGGGTCCACAATTCAACCGGTTGGCACTCGCCACAAACTCTCCCACGTTAAGAATCATCGATCCCACAAACAAGACCGAGTTTGGCGTCAGTGTGTTGCAGCAGGGCCACCGAGACTTGTTGAATGTGGTGGACGTGACCATCGACGGCCGGTGGATCGCTACCGGAAGCAAGGACGCAGAGGTTCGGTTGTGGAAATACTGTGACAACTCGCAAACTTTCGAGCCCTACGCCGTGTTCAAGGGCCATGTGGGGCTGGTGACGGCGGTAGCATTGCCACGGACGCCTGTGAACGGGTATCCCCGGTTCATTGTCAGTGGAGCCAGCGACTTGACAATCAAGAAGTGGAAGGTTCCAGGGCCGTTGCCAGATGTGGATGAACAGAACCACAACGTGCAGGTGGTCAAGTCTAGTGTGTACACCAGAAGAGCCCACGAAAAAGACATAAATGCCATCGACGTGTCGCCCAACGACGAGTATGTGGCCACGGCCTCTTACGATAAGCTCGGAAAAATTTGGCACTTGGAGCTGGGAGAAACCGTGGGTGTGCTCAAAGGCCACAGGAGAGGATTGTGGGACATCAGGTTCAGTTTGCATGACAAAAAAGTGGTCACATGTTCTGGAGACAAAACCGTGAAAACGTGGTCTCTAGTCAACTACCAGATCGATCAGAACTTCGAGAGCCACACCAACTCCGTGCAGCGAGCCAGGTTCATCAACAGAAGCACGCAGCTCGTAAGCGCCGGGGCTGACGGGCTTATAAAGCTCTGGGACTGTAAAACAGGCGAGTGTTTGAAAACTTTGGACAACCACAGCAACCGAATCTGGGCCTTGGACATCCTACAAGACGGCGACCAGTTTGTGACGTGTGACGCAAACGGACAGATCAGTTTGTGGAAGGACAATTCCGAAGAAGTCAACATCGAAAAGGAGCAACAGCACAAACAACGAGTGGAAAACGACCAAAAATTAACCAACATGATCAGCCAAGGCAACTTCAAAAACGCCATTTTGTTGGCGCTTGAGCTCAACTACTCCATGAAACTCTTTGAAATATTTAACAACATCTTTGCTAATGACCAACAACAAGACTTGATTGAGATTCTCAAGGAACTCAATGATAAACAGATGGATTTGCTTTTAACCAAAATCAAAAACTGGAACATCAACTTCAAGAACTTCGAGACCAGTCAGAACTTGGTCAACTTGATGTTGAAGAACTTGAGTTTGGAGAAACTTGCCCACTCCAAGTTGGTGAAGATACTCGATAGCATGATTCCATATAACGAAAGACACTTGAATAGGGTGGAGAACTTGATAGAACAAAGCTACATCTTGGACTATTCCATCGAGCAGATGAACATGATAAACTAGCTAGAATGTATATACTCTTACAATATACTGTCATGAATTTATTCCTCTGACACTCCACATAAGTGTTCGTGTTGATTTCTGAATTTCGCAAAATTGTTTGGCTGCAAATGCGAAATTCACATTTGTGCAACACCAATGAACTTTGTACGTGTCTTCGAAATAGCCAGGGGAACGAACTAACCGATAGAGTGTCGACCAGCTTAGTGCTAAGAGGCAGAGAAAGAGATTACGCAACTTCAACATCTTGTTGATTGGGGAGAATGGTATCGGCAAAAGGAGCTTTATCAATAGTTTGTGTAAGCAAGAAGTGTTTGAAGTGAAGGATCAAGCTGACGAAGGACACGAGTTCCGGATTGTAACCGATGAGACCGTGGTCAGCAGTGACTATCCAATCAAATTGACAGTGCATCGGACTGAAGGTTTTGGATTTGCTTTGAACAACCACAATGTATTTGATAAGATTCTGTCGTTTTTGACATCCAAGTTGGATCTGAAGTTCAAGGAAGAACACAAAATCAACAGAGCAAGCAATTCCGGCGATGATGTGGTGCACGTGGTGTTGTTATTTGTAAGACCGGTCAAGGAAGGTTTAAGGCCCCTCGAGATCGAATTGATCAAGGCAATCTCGCAAAAGTGTAATTTACTTTTGTGTATTGGCAAATGTGATGCATTCACGCCACAAGAGCTTGAGTACCTGAAAAAGGCTATCAATCTGTGCATTGAGAAACAGGGATTGCTGGTGTTTGACTTTTCAAAATGTTTGGACCCGGGCGAAGCTGGTACAGAATTAGAGGGATACTACACCTATGTTCAATCGAAACAGCCATTTACGGTGATCAGCTCCAACGACGACACATTCAAGATTCGCCAGACTTTGAGCCATGGCATCAATATTGAGGAGCACGGTGATGTGGCATTGTTGCGGGAGTTGATGTTTGTGCTCAACTTCGACGAGTTCAAAGAGTTGGCCACGTATGGAATTTACGAGGAGTACCGAACGCAAAAGTTGTTGAAGAAGTAGCCACACATCAATACAGATATAGATAATAATACACATGCTATAGAAGGTAAATAACTTGGCACTCAATAACACGTTGGCCATATAATTAATTATTATAGTGATACACTAGTTTTACAACTCATTATCATTAGGTTCATGGGGAGGGGGAACTTGGTTGTTTTTGTTGCTGTTGTTGTTTATGTGATTGTTCTTGTTGTTGTTGGAGTTTTTGTTGTTCGAAATGTTCGAGATCGTCTTTGACTTTCACTTTTGTATCTTCTTCGAGATAATCGTCTGATTTCTTCTTCTTCTGGGTAGTGTCTTGGTACCCCAAGCAGACTTTTCTGCTTCGCTCACAATTGAAGCAGTAGGGCTTTCTCTCGTCACACTTAATACGTCTTTTACGACACGTGAGACATCCAGTTCTTGTTCTTCTCTTGATGGTTCTACGCTTGTGAAGGAGAGCCTGGTTTTCCTCGTACCACAATGGGATTCCCATGGAATTGACAGGCACTAAGTGCACGGGATAGTTCATTCCAGGACCCATTGCTGGACCCATGGCTGGACCCATTCCCGGGCCCATTCCCGGACCCATAGTTCCAGGACCCATTCCTGGGCCCATTCCCGGACCCATAGTAGGAGGCATCGAAGAAATGGAACCAGGCATAGTTCCGGGAGCCATTGGGTAGTAGCCGGGGATATTGTGCACTGGATACGTGTATCCTGGTTGCACGTTCGGGGAGATTTGAGAACTGGCTGACTGCGGAGCTGGAGGGCCATACAGCGAAGGATGCTGATGAAACTGAAGCTGCTGGGGTGCCTGTGGCTGAGACTGAAGCGAGCCAGAGCCGGGAGTAGAGCCAGAGCCTGGAGCAGAACCAGTGGGCGAGGGCCCTGAAGAAGATTGTGGTCCTGAAGATTGTGGTCCCGAAGATTGTGGTCCTGAAGATTGGGTGCCCGAAGAAGAGGCTGGTGGAGGCATTTGCACCATTTGCGTGCCAGCAGGCACCGAAACCAGTTGCGCAACCACAGATTCGGCTTCCAATACGGCTCCAGAGCTTGTCACGCTGGACGTAGAGCCTGGATTGGCCGATATGGAGGCCGGTGCTGCCGTTCGAATGTACGCAGACATTTGAGACGGCGAGATGTTAGGAAAGTAGCTGTTTTGCACCTGCAGGGCGTGCGTGTGCTGATGATGCAGAGGCGACACCTGCTGGGGCGAAACTTGTTGGTGCTGGGGTGGCGTTTGGTGGTGTGGTGAGATTTGGTGCTGGGGCGATATTTGGTGGTGCTGGAGATGTTGAAGTGGGTGTTGGTGTTGAAGCGGCTGGTGAAGATGGTGGTGGTTCGGGTGGGGATGAGGCGGTGGCGGAAGCGACGGGTCCGTGAACTGGGGCCGTTGGTAGTAGTACACCTGTCTGTCTGGGTCAAACATCGGCGGAGGAGGAGGCAATTGGGATGTGTGTGCAGAAGGAAGAAGGCCAGACAGAGCAGGAGTAGAAGCAGGAGCAGCAGCAGGAGCAGCAGGTTGAGGTTGGGAGCCGTGAGTCGCCGGTTGGGCGTTCAGATGGACGTTCAGATGGACGTTCAGGTGAGCAGTCACGTGAGTAGTCAGGTGACCGCTCACGTGACCCGTGTCCATCCGAGGACCAGCGTCAAGGTGGCTCGGCGAAATGTACGAAACCGGAGACTGCCCAGTCAGCAGCATGCGTCTCTGGAGAGGAGGGCGGCCGTCTTCCGGGGTGGTTATACTTTCGGACGGGTTTCGAGAGCTGGAAAACACCAGAGACGAAACCGAAAGACGCTTATCCAACGCGTAATTGGACAGTCTTTTATCGGAATAACTGGTGTTAAGCGGCGCCAAAGGAGGTAAAACCACATTGGGGCCCACCTGGTACCCGGTGCCCACTTGGTAGTTCGAAGTTCCCGGGAAATTGGCCACGGAATGGGCGTTGGTCGGGGAACTTCCGGGTTGGCGATACGAGTTTGGGCCCGAGCTGGCTCCGCTTCGGCCACCAGACTGTTCACCACTAGCACCATCGGTCTGATGGTCCTGGGTTTTGGTTTGGCCGCTTTGAAGCAGGTTTTGGAGCAGGTTTGGTACCAGGTTTTGAAGCTGGGGGTCTTTCAAGTCGGAAGAAGACGTCAATTTCGGCAACGGTCCGGAGCCGGAGGTATTGTTGACCATGATTTCCATAAGAGATGGCAATTGGGTCATTTGTGACACGATGGAGGTGAAAAAGGGTTACTGATGTAGGCACTTGGAGGTAATTCGCTGGCAAAAAGCTGGGGAAAAGCAGGATATTCAAGCACTGGGATCTAAGGAATCACAGTGGAGGTTGGCCTGGGATGGTGATGATTTTGGTGGTATTGGGGTTGACTTTGGTCTTTTATTAAAGGCCAGATGGTGTTATATATATGGAATGGGGATGATTAATTTTTTAAAAAACAAATTTTACAAACGGTACAAACTGGGTAATGGCAGATATAAAAATAATTTGGAGACTAAATGGTGGAAGGTTGAACAAACAAAGTTTTTGTGTTTTTAATGATGTATCAATTTGATGGACAAGTATCAACTTTTATAATTAAGCAACGACAACGACAACAAGGATTGAGATTTAAATAAAACAAAAAAAAAAATTAAAAACCAATTGTTAATAAAATAAATAAATGGGTCTCGCATTAAAAGAGAAATTAAATTAACCGTTTGAAGTTTAAATGAAAAAAAAACCTGTGTTATGCATTGTGACCTAAAAATGTCTACCGAGTCTAAAACCGGTCAACAATTGCGATCCAAACCAGATATTTGAGGCATCTTTTACCAGAGATTTCGGTTTCGGATTTATGTGCTGCTGGTGCCTGGACTTTGGTTCATGAAGGTGGAATTGGCGTGATTATTTTGTTGTTTGCGTCCTTTATTTGTATCTCTTTCCCTGCGTTTATGATTTTCGTATCACAAAAGTTGTTCGTTGGCAGATCCCACCACAAGCGAATCCCCGGGGCTAGTTGGTCCCAGGTTACGTGGCACTCGCTTGGCACCGTATTTGGGGATCACCGTCCGGTTCGTGGCTCCAGCAGAACACTGCATCAACGAACTCAAAGATTCCCTGTTGAAACCTCAATCTCACATCTTTTGATCGATCTTGGGATGCATGATGTGCGGTTTCATTGATGCATGTACATAAATGACAATCAAGTCAAGTCACAAATAAAGTAATGGGGGTTCTTTTTGTTATAGTTACACACAATGCTATTGACTAGGCTAGTCTGTTGCATTGGGCTTGGGGGATGCGAGTGTGATAGCGTTGCGTGGATTTCATATGGGTATGAGTGGACGGGAGCTATTTATAGAACATGTGGGAAGGGTTAAATAGGATCTTTGGACTGTTCTGTTGCATTGGTGCGGACGGAATTGTCCATGTGAAGGTGGGCCCAGTTCGTTTTGTTAGAAGCTGGGATGTTGGTATGTGTTTGTTGGCTGGTACTGGCGGCTGCCAACACCTTGCGAAATCTTGCGAGCTGTATTGTCCGACCCCGACCCCGACCCCGACTATCGCCTTTCGCACCGCCATTAGTACCTCTCCTCACACCCCAGTGCCGCCACCCTTGCACCTTCCGCCTTTCATCTTGTACCTTCCTCCCGCTTGCGTAGGCGAACACCAAAATGTTGAGCCCAAGTTTATAAACTCAATTTCTTGGGTTCAAAATTTCACCCAGAACCGTGCAATCGAACGCGGGTAAACTTGCCCTACTTTCTCATCCACCACATAACCAATAACATTGCTTGCAAGGTACGGATAATTTGATTGGCAGTCAACGATACTCAGAGTGTCCGTATATAGGTCACCGCAGGACTAACACAGACGTCCGTTCACGGCATCGGCGTCGGTCAGTCTTGTCACTTTCCGCCTGAAAATGACAACTTTTTGCGTCGTATTTATTGTTTTAGCAACTGATGCAGCTAGTTGGTTCCAGACGCTAATGGTGCGCAAATGCGTCGATGAAACGTAATTTTATCGGCGGGACACCGTAGGTTATGGGGCCCCGCGGCGATGGACCACGGCTACGGCGGCACTAATAATGCGCACTGGTGCTCAATTGGGTTAAGGATGGCGCCCATATGGGAGGTGGATTCTGTTGGGTGGTGAGCAGTGGTGGAAACCCGTGCTACCGAAATAGAAGTTATGGGGGGAAAGGAAGCGCAAACTGCTGTCAATCTCGCATTATGGCGGCGGTTTAAGGCGGGACTTACAATCAGAACCATCACCGTCACTACTTGCAATACGGTTGAGCTTCCAGGTAGTTGCCCGTCAGTTGAGTTCAGCCGAAATTTCGGCTCCACCATTTAACCTCCAAACATAATTCTTTGTCATGACAATATTCCTCAGATTGGGGCTTCAACTTAGCTTACCTCGCCTATACCAGATAGGGTGCGATTGGTAGCCCGGATAGGGCGATCACCTGACCCGCGGTTTGAATATCTGGGGCCCTTTGCGTGGTAAGGGTGTCGGTAATATACACCGGTGTCGGTCCCTAGTTGCTTCTTCCCGCCAGCTAGACCTTCCACATCCTAATTCAATGCCGCCTCCCCGACCCCCGATCACCGCTTTCGTTACCGCCATACCTACACCCGAAATTTAGGGTCCTAGGAAAATATTATTTTCATATGTCGCTTCATGCATGTCCCGATAGTATTGGCATGTAAGGTTCTGATGGCCTCATTTACATCGATCCACCGGAATCCCAACTCAAGTTTCCTTTGGTTGGCACGGACTTCAGCCGTGGACGCCGTGGTTCTCGAACGCAGTAGGTTTCCAGCACAGTGTTGCAGAGCGGCTAAGCCAGAAACCACACAACCTAAACATGGTTCGTTCCGCCATGGTTCGTTCCGCCATGGTTCGTTACGCCATGGTACGTTCCGCCCTGGTATGTTCCGCCCTGGCGTGTTCTGCACCTGTGAGTTCGTCATGGATATTTTAGGTTTGTAGGCTATTTAAGAGGTTTTGTGCTTCATCTTCAATGATTGGTAATGGAACATGAATTGTTTTTTTTTTGGGACTGCACAGGGAACCTTTTCATGCATTTACGTAATTTGAATTATAGTTTACGATTGCATTCAAGAAAGTAGGTTTAACCGAGATTCAATTACTTAACTGGATATGCAACAGAAGATGTAGGTGAATTTCGGTTAAGTTTTGTTCGTGTAACTTTGTTGATTTTTGATGGGTTAAGACAGACTTCGATGCTTATCGACACGGTGTCCTTCTAGGGGTTTCCTATGCACTGTTACCACCGTGGCCGTGTTGGAGGTCAAGGGTTTGCCGTATTTCCATATTTCATGCGGGAATTTCAATTTATTGGGTTGGCATGCACACCGTTAAGTTGCGGGTGCGGACACCATGAGGTCAAGGATTAGTCACGTGGATGTTATGTGAGGTGGACGGGAAGGACGCCCCGAAGCTTGGAACCACACCATGGACCTGAGCTTGGAACCTGGACTCAAACAGTTCCTGTTTTGGATATCCAAGTTCCGTGGTCCGCGAGAACGTTTTTGTCTGGTTGTTTGTACGAAATTGTATAGTGGATGCCAAGATGTTCTTAAGATTAAGTTTATTGAAGCGGTAGTACTGGCGAGACAGTCACGTAGCATTCATGAGCGGTATGGCCATGCATCTGCCGACCTGAATTTGTGTGATTTTTGTAGTCGACTTTTTGCAACCGTTTCCAGTATGTAAATATCATATCGCCTGGCGAGCCAAAAGTGAGGAAAATGCCATGTAATTGTACCAGGACGTGTATAGCGACGTTAATTACCACACACAGAGCTGTAGGGGTGATATGCCCACTCATTCAGCGAGTATCGGTGCTATCTTCAGGCGTTTACTCCATTCGGAAGCACTCAAGGTGGCCGTTCCTTCACTAGCTCTCTCTGTCTCGCACAAGGCCTTGCCTCGCCACATATCACCACAGGAACGCCACAACGCACCTATAACACACCCTAAACACCCAGTTTCTTCCTCAATACTTCCCTGGAAAAATACCCAGTCACGTGACACACAAACATCTCATTTCCCACATTTATGTGTGACACACGAGATCCTGATGATGCACATTCCCATTGCACAATGTCACCTCACTAGTCACCTCACTCGTCACCTCACTCGTCAGCTGACCCGTCTCCTGCAACCCAATCCATGGCCGGTCTCGGAATACCACTCCTGTAGACGCACGGTGAAACGCACTAACGTACGTCGATCTTCGCGCCAATGCCAATCTCCCCCGGGCCAGATAAGACCGTGTAGAAGTTTAACACACAGGTCGGAGGAACGGCTGGCACTCAGACAACACCCTGCCATCGGACGTGCCGCCCGAACGCGCCACCCGAACACGCCACCCAAACACGCCACCCTAGGTACGGTTCTCCAGTATCCTCGTAGAAGTGTGAAACTCCCAGTTCTCCTGCTAAGACCAGTGGAGGCGCGATACGGGAATATTACCGAAGTACATGTACGAACCTGCGTGTAAATCTAGACGTAGATGAAACTCCATCTTCACCTAATGAATGACGTGGTATTATACCTTCCAAACATCAGGTTTAACGCATTCCATCTGGAATTAATTTATCTGTAATTGCAATTTATCGCAACGGGCACCTTCCTGTAATGAGGCCAAATGTAACCTAAACAAGCAAATTAATGGAGGCGCAACCGACACTTTCTTTACCGGAACCTCTTCTAACCCATAATCCACTCAAAACGAATCCTATTGTTGTTTAACCCAGTCCTGTATGTAGCTGCCAACCGAAAATTGGTACCGGCAGAGATGTATGGCTCAAATACGAACTTATGAGTCGTCATTCCAACACCAGCTTCTCTCCCGGTTCTCAGTTTCAAGCTTGCCCGTTTGCCAGTTTGCAGGCTCAGAACGCACTTTTGCGCTTGGTTGCGTGACAGACACTAGTTCCCGGAGTTAGGAATAAAATGCTGGAGTGCTAAAATAAGACTAACAGCGTATGTGCAGGAAATTAAATTACCAAACTGGAGTGAGAGTTGATAACCTCGTAGTGGTACAAATGATGGAAAATCCATTACACCAAGTCCCGTGGACTCTTCTATTGTCACCAGATCTCCAGACGATCAGCCTAACGCGTCGTCAATGCGTACGGTCGTGCCTACACGGTCGTAGTGCCGGCGGACGCGTCCACGTCTCCTTCGTTTAACTCATCTGTTTAGTTGCAGTAAGCTCAATAACTCATCACAAAAATCGCCGTACAGCTCTTCACCGTAAAAGCAGCTCATTCGTTCTCCTGTTTGGACAATGAACTGATGTTCAGTAGCGTCATCACGTCGTTAGACGAAACGTTATCGCCACGTCAACGTTTCCTTTTCAGTATGCGATTAGTTTGTACCACGTAGCATTAATATTTGGCCCCCACACGTCCCTGACTGCAAATTCATCAACAATGAAATTACCAGCCAAGAATCTAGCCAGCATTCACGCTCATTAGCCAGCTCTTATGATATTTAGCCAGCATCTGCGGTGCCCCTTCGTCACTAGTCGTTTTAGTTAAAGTTGAAAGGAGACAATAAATTCACTTGCATATTAGTCTTCCAGGAGAGTGGCTGGTGCACACTGGAAGCACAGTTACACAGCATGATGCACGATGCATACTGTACAGCGTATACAAGATACAGAACGATGCACAGCACACACAAAACACAGCTATGTACAATACATTAACGGTGTACCTGCACATCAATTCTTCGCAGGGACACCTGCATTCAATTACACCTAAGGGGTTCCGTACAAAAGCAATTCCAGGACATCTCTGGTCAGGTTTAGGTCCTACCGAGACCTTCGTGGATTCAGGTATGATTGGCGAAGGCTGAATCAATCTTTTAACGAGAAGCACAAACGATAGCCACTTGAAGGGACAAACCACACTTGCAAAACCTCACACGAGCTCCTTGTGAGTGAAATGCGTCTCGTGCAACTTGTGCAACAACTGAAACACGTGAATGTAAACAGTGAGCTCTTCACGGCGGATATCCAGCGAGTGCCAATAATCTGGTGACACTTACGTGGCCAGACTTCAGCGAGGAAAGGTTTCATCTACCCACCAAGCATTAGCTGATAGAGTTTTGTCTCCAGAAGGTTTACCCGAGTTATATTGCATGCATAATCGTGCATAGCACCATATCAATTCCTAATATGGTAAATGAAATTTTCGGATTTCGATGAAATTATAATCAAGCCCTTGACGAAGT
This sequence comes from Yamadazyma siamensis, assembly GCA_030581535.1. Taxonomy (NCBI): domain Eukaryota; kingdom Fungi; phylum Ascomycota; class Pichiomycetes; order Serinales; family Debaryomycetaceae; genus Yamadazyma; species Yamadazyma siamensis. The sequence goes on from JAKTTO010000007.1 coordinate 306,567, forward strand.
TTCAGTCCCCTTTGGACGGGTATCAGGATCGCCTAAGGCATTCAGACTGGTCTATACTTGCTGCTAGTAGAGAACACGTGTGAAATACATCCCAAAAGGCACCAACAAATGGAATGAATGACCTCGACACATCACTGGAATTACACGAGCTCAAACACAGAGTGAAATAGTCCCAACAGGGTGCTAATCCGGATACGCAAACAGACCAAGATAATAGACGAGCTCCACAGACGACCGCAACTCACATATACGGACATCCGGACAGATTACTGCCCTCTGCTAGGACGTGGTTCCGCGTGCGTAGCGATGATATTATGTGGTTTTTTGGCTTTTGTGAATCACATAATAATGGCTGGTGTTGTGTGTGGTGGCCCATTTTTCACGTGCATCTCATGAGCATGTTTCTCTTGCATGTGTAGTGTGTTAAACTCTGTGGTCATGTTCTGAGGGTCTGGAAGGGATCTGGAAGTGAACTTCACTTCAAACACAGTTTAACTCCACAAACTAGTCTTCAGAAAGACGCTCAAGCTAACAGGGTAAGCTTCCAACAATATTCAATTCACAACCTGTCACGTCTTTACATGAAACGTCTTCTCGTTCTGAAGGATGTTCTATGAATGTGCTTTCCAAAATTTTGAATCTTCGAGGATAGATCTTCTTTGGATTTATAGATACCCTAACTGACAGGGTCAAATAGATTTCGAAGTCGTTAGTGAGAGGCAATATATCACTATTAGACACAGATAATACCTCTAACCCAATGGCAAATCGTAATGTTTAGTGGTACGAGGTTTAGCGCCAAATAGCACTACCAACCAGCCAACGTTTGAGTACTTGCAAGATTAAAATTTGCAAGAATGAGACCCAAAATACATTGCTCAAAGCGAATCTTCAGCCCAATGTAATCTCACTGGCCCAAGGAGTGTTCTTCCTTTTGAGGGCTACCATTCGCCTTATGTTCTGTAATGCGAGAAAATGGCTGCGAAATTGTTGAGTGATTCTCACGTGACAGCAGGAACTAAAGATAAAGACGCAAACAGGGAATATAGTACACCGGTGTGATAAACAAACGAGAATAAGAGTATCTCTTTATGGCACTACTGACCCCGTGTATTCAGTTGCATATCGCTGACACCGGTTCCGATACAGTCATCGAGCACGTGACACATCACGTGACCATACCCTCTGCCCCCAGTAGAATTTACGTTATAGTGTTTGGTGATGATTACAGAGCAGAAGCAGTCAAGCTGTCGCTCATTTCTGGTGGACGAATCTCGGGTACAAAAGAAGTCTTTAAATCAAATCACCATACCGGAAATAATATCGATTCATAAAAGTAGTTTCGAACAGTATAAAATGAGTTACATCAATAAGAGAGGAAATCCGATTACTAAGTAGCCAACGCAGAAGTAAAGAGACAGAGAATCAATGCCCACATGTTGGGTACCAATACTTAAACGCCAATTCAGTTATTAATCTGCAAACATGAGTCACGTGCCGTACCAGAGTGCTCAGAGGTTCACATCTACATCACAGTTCAACGTATTCTCCCTCTCCAGCACCACTTCTACGGCACCACCACACCCCACTGCCGCCACTCCACTCTGCCACTCCACACTGCTACACTCAACTGCCGCACTCCGTTCACCGTCACCTCCACGTCTTCTTGTCTCCACCTATTCTTTCTCTATCTCAAACAACCGAAACTCAACCAAAATCAAAACTTCGCACTCGCAGCTGTTTATATTTGCAACGTCAATATGGATGACAAACAGTATCTCCAGGACGGTATGTAGTACCATAATTGGTCCCAGCGTGTACTAACATCTAGACTTCGATCCCAACTCGTACAAGGTCGCTCAGCTACGCAATGTTTTGAATGAGCACGGGGTGGATTATCCGTCCAACGCAAAGAAAGCAAAACTCGTACAATTATTTGAATCCGACATATACCCACGTCGTCAGTCGCTTTTGAGTGCGTACAACAGTGCCGTGGCCAATGCCAATGACGACTCTTTCGTGGATATGACCAAGGCCGGCAGGGCCAAGTCTGGTGCTGAATCAAAGCCACAAAAGCCATCAAAACAAGTTTTATCGAAACCTCAACCGTTAAAATCTGAACTGGAGCACTCCGATTTGGACAACCTGGCATACGAGCCGGTTTTGATTGAGTCTCCCGGGCCAAACTCGGCTTCATTTGGAGACAATTCTGCCGGAGAAGAGTCACATATCAGTCACGAAAACATTTTCCAGACACGCGTAAACCCCAAGATAGAAAAAAAAGCCAATAAGGTGAAGAAAGTCGACAAGAAAGCAGACAAGAAAGTCGACAAGGACAAAAAAAGCAAGAAAGTCAAGAAGGAACACGCCAGAAACGGCAGTACCGATCAAGCTTCCCTGGCTCCGTCGTCCGAGAGAAAGTCAAAGAAGAGAAAACACGTGGAAGACGCGGTGAAGGACGAGAAGAAACCCAAAATTGGGTCGCTTTTCGATAATGAGAGTGACCAAGAGCTGTTTCACAAAGAGCTTCTCCGGACGTTTAGTCCCAAGAAGCCTTTGAAACAGGAATTGGACCTGATTTTACCGAAACCAGAGCCTAAAGTTGATACAACTCAGTCTCATGAGACTTCCGCTGTTGGTGCTCAGGATGTTGACGTTCACCCTATCGTGGTGGACTTGAGCAAGTCTGATGTGGAATCTAATGATTCTGGTGCCGATTCCGAAGAAGAAGGTGACAATAAGACCATTTTGCCTAAGGTGGAAACTCCATTAAAGTCCCAGGAGAGTGTGGTGAAAACACCAAAGTCTTCTGCCAAAAAGGCGCCTGTAAAGAACACACCCAAGTCTGGAACCAAGACTGAAACACCAAAGCCTGATAGCAAGACAGAAACTCCAAAGTCTGGGGGGAAATTGCAAACTCCAAAGGCCAAAAGTCTTAAGGCTGATACTCCAACGTCCAAGAAATCATCTACCAAAAGACCCACGCCGAAAGCCAGTGCAAAAGCAGCCGCTCATAAAGTTGTAAAGCCCGTGTCTACGCCTTCAAAAAGCGTCATTCCCCGTATCAACACGCCGCAGTTGGTTTCGATTGACCATGAGCTCAGCGGAGAAAGCACTTTGGGATCTGAAGACGATCTGAATACCACCATCAAGGGCGCTGATACCGGTGAGGCTGATAGATCTCACAGAGAAACCGGTGTGAAGTCACCGAAATCCGCTGCGATCTTGCCAGAATCCATTAGTGAAATCTCCAACACCTCCATAGACAAGGCCACATCGTCATCGAAGTCCACACCCAAAGGTACCCCCAAGTCGAAACCTCAAACACCAACTGCAAAACCGCAAGAGTCTACTCCCAAGTCGGCTGGCAAATCCAAGAGCTCAACTCCAAAGGCTATCCCCAAAGCAACTCCCAAAGCAACTCCCAAAGCAAGAACTCCTGTCAATAAGAAGACACCTTCGCCTAAGGTTTTTGAGTCTCTTGAAAAAGAGGCAAAGGACTTCGATGAGCACTTAAACAAGAAAACACCCAGGCAGTTGAGCACTGTGAAACTCACGCCCGGTCCAAAGCTCACGCCTCGTCCAAGACGTACGGACGTCATCATAGAGGAAGAGAGTCAGGATGTTGCAGAGGACGAAACCGATAGTGATGTCGAAACAGACGTGGAAACAGACCAGGAAGCAGTACCATTGGAAAAGCCCAGATCGATTGTACCCATTGTCCTCTATGTGTTTGTGTGGTTGGCGCTTTCGGCTGCTGGTCTTTTTACCTTCTGGTATAGAGAGCAGACGATTCTAATTGGATACTGTGGCCATTCAATTGACGAGCCCACGTATTACAACCCCGAGAATCCTTTAGGAAACGAAATCAGCAATCACCTAGACAAGTTCAAGCCCAAGTGTGTTAAGTGTCCATCGCACAGCAGGTGTTTCGAGAACTTGGAGCTTGCATGCTACGAGGATTTCGTCCAATACAAGCCTTGGTACTTTGATTTGGTGCCATTTTGGGACCCTTCCAGTAAGAAGTGTATTCCTGACACCAAGAAAGCTGAAAAGCTCGAGGCTATGATCGACTTTTCGCTCGACTTATTGCGTTCCAAGAACGCATTGGTACATTGTGGACAAGGCAATGATAACCAGGAAAGTGGACTCACCCAAACCGAGCTCTATGAGCTCTTGCTTTCGATGAAAGCCCCATACATAACCCTAGAAGAGTTCAATGATTTGTGGGAAAGATCGATTGTTGAAATCGAGAAAGAACCCGAAATAATTGTAAGGCAAGTTACTTTTCAAACTTCATACGAGAATTCTACTAACAATTCTAGACAGAGTCACCAAATAATCACATACCAACCGTTGGCGGAGGTGAGCACGAGGAACTTGAAAAAACCCAAAACAAAATTCTTCGATCAACGTCCCTACAAAACCTTGATTTGAAGTGCCAGCTTCAGAACACATTAATTTTGACGTTATATAGGAATAAGGAGTACATCATAGGGGTTTTAATTGTTGGGATTGTGATCATCAGCCTCAAGCTCCAGTACGATGAAGCCCAAGCTCAGAAACAGAAAGTTGAAACCATCTACGAGGAGGTGATACGGAAGTTGAAGGCCCAGAAGAGCCAGGAAATCAAGTATATAGGAGCGTACCAGTTGCGGGACTTGTTGTTGGTGGAGTCGAATCTCAAGTACAAGTTGAAGATGTGGAAGAAAGTCAGCGAGAGGGTGGAGAGGAATTCGAATGTGAACTACCGGTTGATTGAGTATCACGGGGATATCGTGAAGGTGTGGGAGTGGATTGGAGGGGCAGAATGAGATGCTCCATGGATTTGTAGGAGAGCAGAGAGCACCCCTGGAAAGGGACGAGACAGACAAGATACACCGTGGGAGTAGTAACTACAACTTCAACTCATGAAAGTGACAAGGACAATGAAATTGACAAGGACAATGATAATAACAAGTAATGAGGATTACAAGGAATGAGGATAACAAGGAATGAGAATAACAAGGAAAATGAAAAAATAGCAAGGACTGAACAAGAACAATACATTTCCCAACACCATCGCTCACTTACACCACGGCCTCAGTTTATGCCTATGCCTACACACCAATACATACTATATAACACCTCGTACACAACTTCTAGCTCACCTTTATCAGCTCTATTCCCTCAATTAAATCGTCCTCTTGCGCAAGACCCTTCTCGAAGATCTCCCGGCCACTCATCTTTCCCTCGTGCTGAGCAGCATAGAACTTGGCCAACTTATCGTCCAACCCCATCTCCTTCCTGAATTTGGCCCTCCACTCCCCAAAAGATTCTGCTGTAACTTTGGTGCCTACAAACTTCTTGGAGAGCTCAGCTTCTTGTTTGGCCAATTCTCGCTCACGTGCCTTTTCGAGAGCGTCGACCTTTTTGTGGAAAATAGCTTCTCCTTCATCCTTCAAGAGGGTTATAAGAGCAAACACCGCCGGAATCCCCAACTGGAGCTCGGCTTCCTGTTGTAATTTGGAAAGCATGGCCTCGATATCGGTTTTATCGAACTCCACAATCTCCGGTAAGTTGATGTTTCTGTCGGTCTGCTTTTGCTCATCGTCTTTTTCGTCATCACTATCATCCTGTGGTTCCTCCAGATGGGAGTCAATGGCCATTTCAGGCACTTCGTTGGGGTATTGTGGAGGATATGTGACATTTAGCACGAGCGAATGGGCTCTTTTTGTGCCAGTATCAAGAGCCACCGTCACCGAAAATCGGGTGTCTGATACCCTGACCAACTCGTCTGGGTAGATCAGCTCGAGCACCTCGAGTTCCTGAATCTGTTCCTCTTTAGCGTCCATGTCAACTGCAGTTCAAAGCTTCAGGTGATTTCGATGAGTCGCACTCGCTCGCATTCTCTCACTCAAGGACTATGGCACAAAGCTCCAGACTTTATCCCATCAACACGGTGATAAAAGACTTTGCGTACGCAGAGCTGAATCCCCTTCGGTACGGGGAGTTTGGGTCGGACCCTTTGGAACAGGAAAAGTACCAGATGGACTGGCTGGAAAATGACGAAGTGGAGGACGACGATAACATTGAGATCAACCAAAAGGCCATAGCTCTATTTGATTTTGTGCCTGAAAATGACAACGAGGTCAAGCTCACAGAGGGCCAGGTCATTCTTATAAGCTACCGCCACGGCCAGGGGTGGTTGGTGGCCGAGGATCCTGACACCGGCGAAAATGGGCTCGTACCTGAAGAGTACGTGCAATTAATCGAAGACGACGACGTTCCCAAACCGTTTCTACCGGAAATTCTACAGCAAAAGGAGCCTCCGGAGAGTGACAGTGAGTGGGTGGACACTGAGGACGACGATGACAAGGTTGTGGAGGGAATTGGCAGCGTGAAGTTGAGTTGACGTGGACAGAAGTGTGACACGTGACCTTAAGCAACACGTGAATGCACGTGAAGAGACACGTTAATGAACGTGAAGAGACACTCAATGAACGTGAAGAGACACTCAATGAACGTGCACGCAGAATGGACGGTGGTCATCATTTAGTGCAAGCATTTGGTGGTGCAGAGATGATCTCCAAGTTGAGTGAAGTCTAAACGAACTTTCAATGAACAACTGTTGAGTAAGAATACCATCACACAGACTACAACGACTCTTCCATGAGTTTTTGGGTGCTTCGATGCCAGAGCCTCAGATACTAAGCATCGAAAACTGAGTTTAAAGACTTAGCTCAAAAACTAAGAGCTCAAATACTGAAAGCTCAAATACTGAAAGCTTAAACAGTTCAATTGAAAAAGCCCTGCTGCTTTCAGGACGCATCAATTTGAAGTTCAAAGCTACAACCCCAGGGTTGAACATCTACATTCTTGGGGTACGCATAACTGCCTCGTGTGGGTAAGAAGAGTCTGAATATGCATAGAATATGCATTATAGCTTCTATAATCAGCAAAGAGCGTTAGCTGAGTCAACAAATGAAAGTAGGCTCCACTCACAAGGCTAATGACAGTTGAACAGGGCTTTTTGGTAGCTCGGTTTCTTCAGCAGGACACACACTCAATGTAGCAGGCAATACTGACTCGAAAATCTTCGATAGTTGACCAATCTATTGGCTACTTGATTCAAACTCATCAGAAGATCCCCTTTGATAAGCTACCTAGTTTCACTAAACTGTTGTGATGCAGTGATTTAGATGGAACGCCTACGTCAGACTTCATTCGAAGAATATGTCCTGAAAGTTTTACTAACAGCTTCCCTGAACAGTTAAATTGCGTTACAGTGATCTAAGTGGTCCCAAAAGAGCAGTAAGGGTGAGAAAAACTGACATTGGTGACAGCTAATGGATGAACATTCACAGTGAAGGTGCTGTTGCGTGTTACTCTCGAGCTATTTTGATGGCTTTTGGTGGTCACATGACACGAGATTGGTAGTACTAAATGGCGCTTCCTTGTCAATTCAATATCATTGTCAATTGTGCTTTCATCGTCAGTTGTGCTCAAAAAAAATTGCTCATTAACTATTGACTTTGGTGTGATAGTGATGTCACATTTGACTTGTCGTGCTTGATCTAGCAGTTGAGGTCACACGACATGTAGCTTCATACTAGTGTTTCACGACATGCAGCTTTTCCTGATACAAGTGGCTCACGACATGCAGCTTCATGCTTAATTCTAATTATCATTATCTTATGTACTGTAATGGATGGTTTTAATCACGCATCTCTCTGACTCTTCTCACCACACTCAATCTTCTACACTATAAACTCAAACATAATTATCGCATTTATCATGTCGCACAGACCACCCAAACGAGATCAACGGTTTTTCTACGGCAACAGAAACTACGTGGCGTACTTTAACCGAACAGTGCACACGTTCTTCCACGACCATGACCTCCATGATGTCGGAGACCCGCTTCCAGCCTCCAAAGTGACCTGGAAAAAGTGCAAATATGAAAACGAACATGGATTCCAAAGTTTCCATGGATCCGTGTGGACATCAGCTGAAAAGGACAAGTTTTTCATGGGGTTGTCCCGATACTCTATACACAGATGCGAGCTCATAGCAGAGTTGATTGGCACCAAAAGCGTGGCCGAAGTGCTAGTATACCACCAGTTTTTATTGACGCGTTTGAAGGAGTTGAAGAGCCAAAACTCTCACGATACTTCCACAATTGCCAACGGCACCAAGCGAACATGGGCCCAGGCCAACCTGCAGGTCAACCCAGACCTTGTTCTGTACGAGGACATGCCCATAGCCCTCGAATCTTCCGACGCATTTGTGGAATTTGAAGAAGCTCAACTGGATCTTATAGTGGAGCGAGAAACAGCCATGATCCGAGACACAAACAGACATTTTCAAAAGTTCACGCCCGAACTTTTCAACCCTGATGGCGTGGCTGCCCTTGTGAACACCCACAGAAACCTCGGAACCGACGTGTTCCCGGAAACTCCCGTAGCTCCCTATAAAGTATCGACGTTTTTGGAACACTTGGTACGACTTAAGCTCCGGCTGATGATAGCGTCCATAGTGCACCACCAGCACCTGCACCCGAAAACAGAGGTGCTGGAGGTGCTGGTGAAGTTGGTACAAAGTCTCCAGTGGGGACACAAGGACCTTTTACGACATTTCGTGTCGTATTTCGATCCTCGACATATCCCCAAAATCCACCGTGTGGCCGCCAGAAGACCCAGGAAAAAGGCACATCCGTTTGTGTATGTACGGAAGGCCCCGCACACGGTTTCGGTGGCGTCTATCGACAAGTTGGGGCCTCTGGTGGCCAATATGGACGAGGATTTGCATGCTCTTCTTTTCGAGCGAGAGACTCAGCTCCTCGACGAACGGGACACGAGAATCTCCCAGGACCAGGAGCACATTCTTCTCACGTATATGGCCACTGCCAACTACGAGGTCGTCAAAGACCTGATTTTGACTCAACAAGAGTTGGATGAAATGGATCAAGAGCGTGAAGAAGCACTCCGAGCCCAAGAACAAGCCGAGAGATGGGAGCGAGAGGCAGCTGAGAAACACGAGAGGAAGTTGGCGAAGAAGAGAGAGCAGCTTCAGAGGTCTCGGATGAAGAGAAAGCTCCAGGACGAGGGAAATCCCAAAAGCCAAGAGAGCACTAATTACTTTGAGCAGTTGGATTCGAGAGGTGCTGGGACTGGAAAGGATGCTGGTAGCCATGATGATAGTGCCAATAGTCCTGTCAAGGCTGATTCATCGGACGGGGAAATGGAAGGCATTGAGATAAGCAGTGACGATAGTGACGATAGTGACGATAGTGAAGATAGTGAAAATGAAAACGGTGGAAATGGGAGCGAGAACGGGGAGACAGATGAACGAAGTGGTAGCGTCAAAGGCAGTGACAGTGAAAGTGAAAGTAACAACTACAGTGAAAGTGAAGGTGACAGTGAAAGCGACAGTGAGAGTGAGAGTGAGAGTGAAAATGAAAGCGAAAGTCACAGCCAAATTGACCACCAAATTGACCACCAAATTGACCTCAGTGACACTACCGACTCACAAACTCCACAATCCCAGCCCACGCCCCGTCCGTTCCCTCCCGAACTCAACGACGCTTTGGAAGCATACACTCGCTCGTTTGCCGAATACTAATCCCACTCTATTACTATATCCCTACATACAACCAAAGGTACCAGCCATCAAACACCAGCACAATTATCAACGACACCACCAAGTACGCGTTGTAGTGGTTGTACGGATAGACCGGCGGGTTCTCCGTTTGTGCGTCCAACTCGTCGCCGAAATTGTTCATCCACTCGTACACCACATACTGGTACAAGCAGTATAATTTGACTACGTATATCACCACGTAGTATGCGAATACCACCGACGGGTTGTCGACGAAGGTGAACTTGGTGTTAACAAGCGGAAACGACCTTGCAAGCACCACGGGAAGAATGTTGTTGTTCATGTTGAGCATGAGTCTGGAAATCAGAATCCGGTTCTGCCAGTAGTCAACCATGGAGATCAAGTTTATGATCACCGGACAAACGATCTGAATGTACTTCAAGACACCCATGATATCTGTGTCTGTGTCGTCACCGGCACAAAAGTCCCATTTGAGCACCCACACTTGCACTACCAAGAGACATATTTCGAATGCCAAAGTGGATCCCAAAGCCAATGCTTTTGTAAATGGATTTGTGCCAAAGCCGAAGCCGAGGTTCATGGTGAACCGCAAGAGGAACACCATGTTGAGGATGTTCAGGTATATGTCCCACACGTACGAGGGAGCGTCTATGAGCTGGGTGAGAATCGGGTAATTTGATATGGTGTGTAGTTGGTGAGCGTGGATATAAGTGGCCAAAGTCACCAACACCACGCTGGTGAGAAACGGATGGTGTGCCCAGTTGACGGCAGTGCGTACCCACACGCTGCTGTGGGTGGAAGTCGATGGAATACTCTTCTCAATCATGGTGTTTATGTAATTATTGAGTTGGGTGCAAACTCAAGTCTCAATGAACCCACGTTGGGTGCGAGCTGCACGTGACACACCCACTTTCTTCACGTGACACACCCCTTCCCTTCACGTGACACACCCCTTCCATTCACGTGACACATATATATGTGCGATTTCCCATTTCCGAATCGCACTTATGCTTAGATCTCTCAGAGTCTCCACGGTGCCATGGACACAAACAGCCGGTCTTGCTACCGTGACGCTGGTCCTAGACACTCCGGCGCTTACGCTATCATCTGGGCCCCACGGGGTCGAAGGAAGGACGCCCTATGCCCGTCTAGAACCCAATAATTCGCGTCAATCTAACTCCCTGGCTTTGGCAGTGACTGATCCGTTCATTTTGTACCAAAACTACGTGTCGCAAGGACTCTTAGATAGAGACGAGCACCAGCTCCGGGCCATGAAAGAGTTCCAGCGTCTCTACCATCGGGTCATGGACTACAAGCCTCCGGAAGATTTACAAATTAAAATTAGTTTGCTTTTGCGTAAAATCGAGCTCAAACAGGCCCAAACCACCATAAAACAACGGGAAAAACAAGGCACCTTCTTGAAGCCACTTCCGTTCGGAACGCTCACCAGGTTGTTCAAACGAGACGTGGAGTCCGAGAAAACTCATCTCATCAAAATCATCAACGACGAAGAAGAACTCAGCAACTTCCTGTCACCGCAGGGCCTTCTTATCAACGGAGAAGTGGGATGTGGCAAATCCATGCTCATGGACATTTTTGCAGCCTCGCTCCCCCACCAGTCGAAGATGCGTTGGCACTTCAATAACTTCATTTTGTGGGTGTATAACGAGATCCACAAGATTCAAAACGAGAAGATCGTCACCTCCAGTCTTCGGAACGGCTACAGTGTCAAGCTTTCGATGGAAAACGAGTTCATTTTGTTTGAGATAGCCCAGAAAATGATCAACAAAAACACGATTTTGATGCTAGACGAATTCATGCTTCCCGACATTGCCAGTGCCAATATCATCAAGATTCTCTTCACCTACTACTTCAAGTTGGGTGGGGTGCTAGTGGCCACCTCCAACAAACTTCCTGAGGAATTGTACTCCAACGACTTCCACAAAACCAAGTTCAAGACCTTTGTGAATATCCTCAATTACCGGTGTAAGGCTGTTGATATGCGCAGTAGCAAGGATTATCGGGTGCAATTTCTCCTCAAGAACATGGACTCTGTTCACCACGTGGTGGTCCACAACAACCCCGACCATGAAAAGCAATGGGTGAAACTCGTCAAGTCCAGGGCCCTCAAAATCCCGGCCGGTTCGAGTCTCATGAGCGACGACATTCCTCTCACCCATCCTCAGCTCAAAAGTGCTCCTGGGTCGTTCAAAGTATACAACCGAGTAACGCACGTGCCCTTGACCTTTGGAGATGTGTGTTATCTTGATTTCGACTACATTTGCAAGGGACTCTATGGGTCTTCCGATTACATCACCCTCACGTCCACTTATAGGACCATAATCGTGACCAACGTGCCCATTCTCACCACCAAAATGAAGAACGAGGCCCGTCGGTTCATCACCCTCCTTGATGCCATCTACGAGTCCAAGTGCCAGTTCTTCATCAAGAGTCAGGTGCCAGTAGACTACATTTTTTTCCCTGACTCAATCGACCTGGATGCGCCCAACGACATTAAAGAGATGGCCAGAGACAGTGACGATAACAACCTTGAAGTGCAAGACGAAGAGATGTTTGCTAAAACCACCATTGCCACTTCCAGTCCTTATAGACCCAATGTTTCTACGTATGACCAGAATCACACTATAGAGTATAGAGAGTCGGAAGTCAATGATTATAAGGATCTTAAGGCGTTCACAGGAGAGGATGAAAAGTTTGCATACCGTCGTGCTGTGCTGAGGATCAAAGAGATGACCAGCTCGGAAATCTGGAGACAAGCCGACCGATGGGTTCCTATAGATCACACCATGAGGCCTTGGGAAGGAAATACCAGTACTTTCACCTACTCCCAAATTAAAGACACAGACGTGCCATTATCTGAACAGGAGGAGTCGACTGTGGCTGCACTCCTCAAAGATAAAGAGGCACTTTCTCAAGCTTTACCTCGAGATCTTTCTGAGCAAGCAAATATACCATTTAGGAAATTCAATGCCAGAATGGCACCGTTGTTTGGAGTGCAACATTTCTGGACCATGGGGAAATGGAATGTGGGTAAACTCAAGGAAGGGATTGTGAAGTCGTGGGTTAATAGTTCTAGGAATGAATAGGGTAATACATACATGTAGGTAGCAGTGGGGGGGGACACCAAACGGCAGGTTATATGTCGCATGTCGCATGTCGCATGTCGCATTGCATGGGGTACCTTGCCATGATGTAATAACAACAATACTCAAACAACCCTAATGGAAAAAAAATCGTGCGTGCGCCCACCGTTCGCGCCGGCCACCCACGAACTGCAAAGAATTTTCGTGGGCAAATTTCCAATTTCCAATTAATTCAACATTAACATGTCCAAAGTTTTCTTTGATATTTCCGCCAATGGCGCCAAATTAGGTAGAGTCACCTTCAAGTTGTACAACGACATTGTTCCAAAGACCGCCGAAAACTTCAGAGCCTTGTGTACTGGAGAAAAAGGATTTGGATACGCCAACTCTACTTTCCACAGAGTTATTCCTCAATTCATGTTACAAGGAGGTGACTTCACCAGAGGTAACGGTACCGGTGGTAAATCCATCTACGGTGAAAAATTCGCCGACGAAAACTTCTCTGCCAAGCACACCAGACCTGGTTTGTTATCCATGGCCAACGCTGGTCCTAACACCAACGGAAGTCAATTCTTCATCACCACCGTTCCATGTCCTTGGTTAGATGGCAAACACGTTGTCTTCGGTGAAGTTGTCGAAGGTTACGATGTTGTTAAGCAGGTTGAAAAGCTTGGTTCCAGCAGTGGTGCCACTCAAGCTAGAATTGTTATCGATGCTGCTGGTGAACTTTAAATAGGTTAGTAGTTATTGAACGTTTGATTAGTTTGATTGATTGATGTGTTGATTGATTGGTGTGTTGATTGTGTGGTGTGGTGTGATTCTTACGACTGTAATTGGCTTCTATTGGTACGAGTAAACTATATATCTATGAAAACGCTATATTCTCACAATTCGCCATATTCCTACAATTTGGCACTTAAAATCCCCGTGATTCCACTGTTTTCTACTCCAGACGTGTCTTTCTTCAAGTACTTGACGACTCCGCCGGAAACAACCATGGCGAACCGGTCGCTTCTGAACCCCATACCGAATTTGGACTTATCGGTTCCCAATCCGTACTTGGCTGAAAAGCTTCCATTGGGATCAGATGCAAATAAAATCGGCCTGGGAGGATTGTACTTGTCCAATAACAACTTTCCCCACGCATTCAACACAAACGCATCGTTGGCAGAGTAGATCACCACGTTCTTGATTTCGAGCTTATCGAGCTTATCCAAGTTGGTTAAGATATCTGGAAGGTGCTGTTCGGTACATAATGGAGAAAACGCACCAGGAATTGACACTATAAGCAAATTTCCCTGTTGTAAGAGTTTATCGAACAGAAGTTTGATTGGTCTGGAGCAGCTAAGGGCGTCTTGTCCTTTTGAGGCAGGAATGTAGAGAAACTCCACTCCTTCAGGAAACTTATCACCTTGTTGAAGCATTTCGGGAAGTTGCGAAATTCACAGATTCTGTAGATAACGCGGGGACACTGGGAGATATTAGTGCTGGAGGAGCTGGACCTAACAACGGTACCATCCACCGCGATCGACTTTTCGCACGAGCGTCGACCCGTTGGATCTACCCTCGACCCGCGCTTGACTCAAGCTCGACCCGCGCTCTGCCCTCTCGTACCATTCTCTGCCCTCTCGTCCCATTCCCTGCCCTCTCGTACCACGCTCGTTCTACACTGAGCTTTCGCGTAACTTGTCCCCATGGATCAAGATAACCCTTGGCAAGATGATGAATACATCAAGCCCATACGCCTCGCCAAAAGAAGACCGTCGGCGTCCGCTCCCGCAACCACGCCCCACGACCAAGATGACTTCAATTTGAGGCCCATAAGACTATCCAGCAAGTCGTACGACAAAAGTGAAGATGATACAAAGTCCAGGTCCAGTAAAGACCTAAGTCCAATTCTAAGTCCCCATACTCCCCGTAGAGTGTCCGTACAGATCAAGAACCTCCCCATAATCGAGTCTTCGCCCCCAAAACTACGCATCGATCGCAATTCTACTGACTTTATCTTTGCCATTTGTCTCGTGGACTTTCATCATGTCAGGGGCCCCGAAGTGCAATGGTGGAAGTCCAATTACGTCAGTGAGTTCAACTCGGATCTTTTTAAGAACCTCCCGTTCCAGTCGTTGCCGGACGGGTCCCATTTGTTCGAGGAAACCTTTTCTAACTTCAATCTCGTGTATGATTTCTCCAGTAATAGATCCTACGATAACCTCACCGACTTGATCAACTTCAACGACGACCCTCGAAACCTCCAGACGCTCTTTGGGTGTGCGTGCATACGGCAGATCAACGTCAAGGACTTGTCGCAAGAAGAGTTGGAGAGAAACAAAGACATAAAACGGTCTATCATCCAAAAGGCTGTGGTGATTATCAATAGAAACAAGCCCATCTTCACCAAAATCAAAGACAAGCTTTCCATCATCACCAACTCGTATTTCCTTCAGGAAAACTTGTCTAACTTCCAGATCTTGGAGAATTTGTTCGACAATCTCAACCACGAAATCAACTTCGAAGATAACGAGGAATTCTTTATAAACCTTAATCTTAAACAGTCTCTTTTACGGCTCGGCCTGAGTCTTTTGACCATATTCAAGGCGTTGTTGTTGGAGAAGAAGATCTTGATCTACTCCAATAACAAGCTTGAGTTGCTCACCAAGTTCCAGAATAATCTCATCAGTTTGATTCCAAACTTGATAAATAACCTCGTGTACTCAGGGTGCCAGCTCAGTGACTACCAGGAGAACTTCAGTGGCAAGTTGACGCAGCCGGCGTCTCTCAACACCGAAAACAGGGACCTGATGTTGAATTTTTTCGGGCTCCCGTTGAAGATATTCAACACCAAAGGGTCGTTCTGGAACCCGTATTTGCCCCTTCAGCAGATCAACCAGCTCAACTTCCCTGAAACCCGCTCTTTCATGATCGGATGCTCTAATCTTCTTTTCGTCAACCAACTGAGAGATTTGGGGGTGGACTTGTTGATAAATCTAGATAACTACGAGTTGACATTCCCCAATGGCATGGACAGCGACTTGGTTCTTTCGTCATACGATAAGAGCTTCGTCAGTGCTCTCATGGCCAAGTGTTCGGCCGACAAAATCGCCACCGAAAACGAAAACGAAAACTTCGTGGGAAGTGACGACTATATAAGGTACCAGTTCGAGGACTACCTTCTATCGCTTTTATCTACCGTCAGATTCAGCCAGTACGTGGAAAAGTTCGGCCAGTATCCTCCGGGATTCACCAGCAATGCCACGTCGGCCGCCAATGAAGATAATAACGCCTCGAACGGACTGTACTCGGCGTTCAATTCGGCGTTTGTAGAATCGTGGAAGAGAACCCAAAACTACGAGATCTGGGATCTTACGTGCGACGAGTTTGTGTTCAATTTCGTCAACCCCAGACACGTGCAGGTGGACCTGGCCAGCCAGCTGACGTTCACGAGCTTCTTCAGTAATTTCGGGCTCAAGTTCAAGGTGGAAGACGACGACGAGGTCAAGCCTAATAAGTACGTAGAGAAGGAGCCCAAGAAGGAGGAGAAGTGGAGCATATTTAAGAGAAAGTCGTGAGATCCAGACGTGACTACACCATGTAACACTCGGCTACTGTCACTCCCAGCACTACCAGCCAGTCCACCAACTGGCCCACCAACTGGCCCGCCAACTGGCTCACCAATCGATTCCCATCGATTCTAATCAACTACACTATCAGATTCAGTCAGACTCAGATTCGCGATTTCATTCTCATCTCATTCTATTCTCACTCCATCTCATGAAGCACCCGTTCCAGTTCGTGACAGCCACCCCCACACACTTGTTTGCGTCGGTGAAGAACCAGCTCCAGGTGTTCAGTCTCAGTGACGGCTCGTTGGCCGGGTCGTGGGAAGACCCCTTCACCAGCCAGCAGGTGCAAAAGATACGAGACCTGAAACCACAAGATACTCAAGAGCAGGAAGCCTCAGAGGCTCAAAAAGCCCCAGAAACTGAAAAAGCCCCAGAAACCCAGGAGCTCCAAGGTGCGTCCGAGAGCAAGCCCAGTGCCCCAGAGAACGAGCCCAGTGCCCCAGAGAACGAGCTCAGTGCTCCAGAGAACGAGCCCAAGAGGGCCACCGCTAACGACAGGAAGAAGGTGCCCAAAGCACCCAAGGCACCCAAAAAACCCAAGATGTCCAACCAGAATCCCTTGTATCCTCCAATTTACAACTACATACGGTGCTTGGAGCTCACCCACAATCGCCAGTTCTTGGTGGGAATCACCGACAGCGACAAGTCCATTATAGTGTTCGAAATCGACTTTTCGGCTCCCAATTGCTTGACCCTCGTGAAGAGACAGCCTTTCCCCAAAAGACCGTGCTCCATCTCCATCACCAGCGACGATTCGGTGGCCGTGGTAGGAGACAAGTTCGGAGACGTGTACAACGTTGGCATCGACTCTGAAGCCCCAGTGCCCGAAAAACAATTGAAGCCTATCTTGGGTCACGTGTCCATGCTTACCGATGTTCTTATAGGCACCCACAACGACAAGCAGTATGTTTTGACCAGCGACAGAGACGAGCACATTAAGGTGTCCAACTACCCAAAAACGCATATCATAGAACACTGGCTTTTCGGCCACGACGAGTTCATTTCGTCCATGGTGTTCACGCCCTTTGACTCCCAATTGCTTTTGTCGGCTGGAGGAGACGATCTGGTGTTTTTATGGCGCTGGCACAGCAACGAGTTGGTAGCCACATTTGATTTGAGGCCTCACGTGCAAGAGTATCTCACAGACGAACACTACCCACCAGAGAGATTCAGATCGGAGCACTCTGCCAAGGAACTCACTGTATCAAAGCTCGTGGTACACGAAAGACTGGTATTCGTTTTGGTGGAAAACACAAAGTGTCTTTTGAGTTTGGGTATCCAGTCAGACTTGTCGTTTAAACTTGACAAACTCGTGGAATTGGACGCCCCAGTTGTGGACTTGACGATAGCCAATGACACTGTCATAGCTGCTACCGACTCAAGCAAGCTTTTACAGTTTTTTACTACTGACCTCCAGCCACAAGATAGCGAAGTCGCCAGCAAAATAGCAGACCTTAACACCCAAGAAGTGAATACTAGAGAAGACTTCTACCCACTCTATAATGTTGGGTCTTTAAGAAAAAGAAGTGAACACTGAAGATCAACAGGTATGGGGATTTGTAAAAACCATCACAGTGTATAGACAAAGAGATGTGAGCACATAAACCCGTCAGTATAAAAGAGATGTAAACATCACAATGTCTAGACAAACAGTTACAGTGCATCTATATTTAGTCATACTATTTCATCTATTTATCTTACTCTTCATCCTGGACAAATCCTCCTTGTTTGCACAAAGCATAGAACAACGAGTCTTTCTTCTTCAATAAGTTGGCAGGACTGTCAAACTCGGCTACTTCTCCCTTCTCCAAAACAATGATTTTATCGGAATCGAGAATGGTGTTGATTCTATGTGCAATTGTCAAGATGGTTCGGTTCTTGAATTCGCTTCTGATGGTGGCTTGTAAAAGCTTGTCTGTTTCCACATCCACAGCAGCAGTAGCTTCATCCAACACCAAAATAGATGATGGAATCAATAAGGCTCTTGCCAAACACATCAATTGTCTTTGTCCTACAGAGAGATTGGATCCTCCTTCAGAAATTTTGACGAGTAAGCCATTCGTGATCTCTTCCTTATCGGACTTATCTTCAGCGGTCTTGTAATCTTCTTGTGCTTCTTTGAATAATTTTAACACGTGATCTTTCAAATGCGACAACTCCAATGCCCTCCAAAGGGCTTCGTCAGAGTATCTCTCGAATGGGTCCAAGTTAGATCTGATGGTACCTTCGAAAACCTGAGAGTCTTGAGGAATGATGGAGAGCTTTTGTCTCAAATCTTTCAATCCAATGGCACTGGTGTTAACTCCATCGATATTTATATCTCCCTCAGCAGCCTCGATGATTCTGAACAAGGCCAATGTCAATGAGGACTTACCTGCACCAGTTCTTCCCACAATACCAACCTTTTCACGGGATTGAATTGACAACGACACATTCTTCAATACCAAATCCAATTCAGGTCTATATCTAGTAGAATAGTTTTCGAAATTGATTTGTCCAGACTCAGGCCAATCCTTGGAAGGTCTCTTTTCATCGATAACTTCGGGTGCTTCGGATGCCAACTGAGAGTACTCTTTGATTCTTTCAACAGAAACAATGTTGGTTTCAACCTCAACAGTCATTCTGACGATCCAGTTCAATGATTGTGTGATTTGCAAAGCGTAGGAAACGGATAAACCGACCAACCCGGCAGTCAAAGTACCAGATTTCAAAGCAAAAATAGCAAATCCAGCAGCTCCCAAGATGATCAATGAACCTAAGAATTCTAATCTGACGGCTAACCATCTATTAGCATTCATAGCAGGATGGTAGGCTCTCATATTCTTATCGACTCTCAACTCGTTCATGTACTTGAACCTGTCAGTTTCTGAAAAGGCCCTGATAGTGTTGACACCTGTTAAAGTCTCTTGGAAGTTAGCGTAAATAGGAGATCTGGAGACGGAATCCAATCTTCTCAATTCTCTTGATGATCTCATGTAGTACTGTTGATAGTATGTGTAGAGGAACAACAATGGAACAATCAATAAAATGACTTGCCAGGTGGAGAAACAAATCACAATGATGGAGAACGAAACCTTGAAGAAATTACCAAAGAACATTCCAAACACACGACACAATGTTTCGTCAACCTTATAGATATCGTTGGAGAATCTATTCAAGATTCTTCCAATGGGAGTCGTTTCGAAGAATGACATTGGAGCACGTAATACAGCAATGGCCATAGAGTTGTGAAGCTTCTTACTTCCCTTGATAGCACAAAGGATCCAGACGATACAACTTTGAGTTAAAAGCAGGACGGAGTACAATAATCCCAAGAAGATGTAAATTCCCAAGTAGTATGGAACGTGAGGGTTGTATCCCTTCTCGGTGTTAACTTCAGACCAGTGCTTCAACCAGATGTTACCCAAAACACTGAGACCAGATGAGAGAACAATGAAGGAAATCCAAAGTATGACTTGTGGAGGTCCACAAGCTTTAGCGTATTCGAGATAAACATCCCACTTGACTTTACCTTGTTCAAAATGCTCTTTACGTTTTCTCAATTCTTCGTCATCCTCTTCTTTGTTATCCAATTCTTGTTCTAAAGCGGATAAAGAGCTGAAAGATGCTCTTCTCAATGATTGGATATCGAGTTCGTCTTCGGATTCTAATTGAACAGAGGAGGCTTCGGATTCAGCAATGAAATCAGCCTTTTCTTGAGCAGCCTTCTCCTTAGCCTTCTTTTCTTGTTCTTCCTGGGTTTCTCTGGCTTTACCGAACTCCTTGATCAATGCGTACAACTTCGAATCTGGTTTGGCTTGGACTTCATCATAAGAACCTTGTTCTATGATTTTACCGTCTGAGACCATGTGTAAATTGTTAGCAATACTCAAAACCCCGATGTTGTTGGTAGCCAAGATCTTACACTTGGAGTGTAACAAACCTTTAGGACCCAAAACGTGATCGATCAAGTGTTTTCCGACATGTTCATCGACAGCAGACAATGCGTCGTCAATCAAATAGATATCTGCTCTAGCGTAGACAGCTCTAGCCAAAGACAATCTGGCCTTTTGGCCACCAGAAAGTGAGATACCTTTCTCTCCCACGAGGGTCTGGTCTCCTTTGGATAAGATTTTCAAGTCCACAGTCAATGCACAAGCCTTAATAACGTGTTGATAGAATTCAGGGTCATACTTGTGACCAAACAAAATGTTCTCCTTGATGGAACCATTCATGATCCATGGAACCTGTGCAACATAAGCGATACTTCCATGCGCAGTGACAGTTCCGTTGAGTTTATACAAGTCACCCAAAATCGACTGGATGAGAGTAGACTTCCCACTTCCAACTTTACCAACAACACAATCTAATTCACCCTTTTTGGAAGTAAAATTCACGTTACTCAAAGCCACTTTATTGGAGGCATCTCCTTTAGGTTTGGACCACAAGAATGTGGCGTCCTTGACAGAAACAGCCACGTCCCCGATCTTTTCAACTTTTGGCAACTTGATAACTGCATCTGTTTGGAGCTCTGAGGTGTGGAGGAACTTGTGCAATCTCCCCAAGGACACTTGACACTCAATAATATTGGAAATGACTTGAGGAATAACAGCCAATGGGAAACTCAATAAGTTGAATAATGCCAAAGCAGGGAACACCACATCAGTAGTGAGAGTTTTGTTCTTTTCGATGACGATGAATAAAGCAAATGTGCTACAACTGACCATGATAGGAGCAAAATTCCAGATCATCATAGTCAAGGCACTGAAAATCCCGATTCTTTGCAAATTCTTCAACTCCTTATCGTTTCTGACGTGGTTCAACTTATCCAAATAAGGGCCCTCCCATCCATACAACTTCAAACTCTTGATATTGTTCAAGATTTCTGAAGTCAAACTGGATCTCTCGTCCTTATATTTCATCTGCGTCTTCTGCAAGAACTTCTGATATCTAGCGAGTTTGGCATTTAATGGGATCATGACCACCATGATAAACACTCCTCCCCACATGGAAGGTCCCAACAATTTGTTTAACGAAAAGAGACACAAGACGAGTTGGAAAGGACCGGACCAGGCGATTTGGAGGTACGAGACAGTATCTTGTAATCTCTGCACGTCTACCGACATCAAGTTGACGATATCACCAGTGCTGGATTGTTGTTTGGAGTCGTTGGACAACACCACTGCCTTGTTGTAGATGACTGGGACCATTGAAGACTTGATTTTCATTCCCACATCGAACACAATCTGGAAGTACTGGTGCAAGAAACTGGTTTGGGTGATGGAAACGAGGAACATTCCAAGAGCAATCATGTAACCTTTGGTCAAGGGGATAGGGTCGTTTTGTTTTCTGGATTCACCGTAGTCATTAACGAACTGGATGAGAAGTCTCAATAATTGAGGTTGTACGAAACCCAAGATATCCTGAAGAGCCTTGAAAAATCCACCCAAGGCGAACCTTGGTCCAAAAGACTTGACCAATGCCACCACTACAGAAGGGTTCTTGGCCTTTTGGCCGTACCAGTGCTTGTAAAAGACACCAGATGTGGTCGAAGCCTTCAATTCAGTGGGCAAAACAGGCAAATCCTGTTCAGTCAAGAACTTATAGTAACCTTTTTTGATCAACTCGCCCATCCAACCGAAAGTCACCTTGGAGAACACATTGGCTCTCTCGTAAGGGGAGATTTTCACGTGTTCTTTGAAAGAAACGAGAGGCTTCAAAGGCAACACCACCTCCAAAATCAAGATGAAAAACGCATTAACGGTACTCAAAATGGTGTACACACCGGAAGTGGTGTGAATGGTGCCCCTCAAGTATAAGTTGACGATTTTGAGCAAACTCACCACCGTTAATAAGAGCCAGTAGAATAATACCACTCCATTGGGAACAGAAGCCTTGAAAGTCTCGAGGTAGTGTACGGCCGCGATAACCACGATCCCCACCAAGTTGAGCGACAACGACGTGGCTGCCAAATCTTTGGCTGAGTAGTTCAATCTCACCACCAATAAAAATGCAAATTGCAAGGCCACCAAAGCGAGCTTCAAGTAGAAGAATGGCAGCACTTTGTTTGCGTTTGTGATTTTTTTATGATACAAGTGCAGAAGCTGGTGCAAGCCTCCCAAGATACCTAATAATCCTACAATACCAAACAACAACCCCTGGACAATACAAGGAGATAAGTCGCTGTATTCAGGTGCCAATATGGACCAGCCTCCATTGTCCAAGCACTTTAAGAACGACACGGACGCGTTGGCACTAGCTGCAGACACAAGCAGGTCACTGACGTCAACAGAGGTTGCCACTACGTCTTGGCCATCAGAAGACCGTTGTGTGGAAAACAAAAACGGCAAGTTGTGGTACTGGAAATACTGAAGATGTTCCATTGCACAATATACTATAGCAGAGCGGTAACGGGGCTAGAATAAAGTTTAAGTTCAAACACGGATTTGCGAGTGTGGGTACCAAATATCAACAGTGATAACCTACAGTAAACTCTTAAACAAGCGAATTGCCACCGTACAAATACCTTCTGGTTAGCTCTAGTGTAATAAAATTTCACGTAGTGCGCACAGCTGAGAATACGATGGGCGCGCGAGCGTGGGGCGAAAATCCCGTGTCAATTCAGTACGACACCCGCGCCACGCCCGCACCACCTTCACACCGGCATCATGGTAAGAATGTATGTACTCCTAAGCGCGACCATCTTAAGGTTCCAGTGCATGTATTACTAAGACCAGATCTCCGAATTCATCCGTATTTGCGAAAAAACTTCAACGGCGATAAAATCGGAGCTACAAGGCGTAAAGATAAGCTTTTCTTACACTAATTTTTGCAATGCTCTTTCTACAACTGACAATTACAGTGGCGTCAATTGACCTTACGTACAACAACTTGGCACACAGAGCCAATCACATAGTGCCAGAAAAGACGCCGGCAAGGGAGACTTGAGATCACCCCGTTATCCTAATTACGAGGTCACGTGTCGCACCATCACTAAGTTTCGTAATTGGTGCCTACACTTTGTCATTGGCTAAAAAATGTCTTGGCCTCAAGGTGTGGGCCTCAGGTGGATCATTTGTGTCCAATTGAGTCTCCCCACCAGTCGTGTCCATCTAGCAATTGTGTCTCAATGTCTTGGCTCAGCTTTCATTGCTTACTTGAATAGACGCTTCAACTTGCTCTTTTTCTTCTCTTTCTCCTTAGGCTCCTCTAAATTAGTGTTGCTGTTGAATGACAGAACCCGCTTCTGGTAGTGACTAGGCACTCCCTTGGATGGCTGGCTGCTCATGTTGAAGGTATTGAAATCGATTGTCATTTGGTTGACTCCAGAAGATTGCGTAGACGTCCGCGTAGTAGACCCTGAACTGGTGCTATTGGTATCCCTGCCATCTCTTGAGGCTGGAGGAGCGGGCCTCGAAAGATGAGGTCTATCCGACGACTCAAAAAGGTATAAGGGAGGCTCTTTTGTAGTGGACATCTGCTTGAATAAATTCAAGTCGAGATCATGGATTTGTTTCGCTCTATCAATAGATTGTAAACCGATCAAAAAGTCTCTGGGCTTGAGAATGGTTTCGGACCCGATGTAAAAGTCTTTGTTGAGAGTGTTTGAGAGCTCATAGATCGACCTGGTCTCAGAGTATGTGATTCCTCCTGCTACGTAACAGAAGATCCGCTGTTTTTTCTTGTTCGATTGTTGAGTGGACTTTGAGTTTTGGGCCCACGACGCTTTGATTCTGGCGTTCCTTAAGGAACTGGTTTGCTGCGATGGGTTGTTCATCAAACTGATTTCCGCAGGAATATCATCTTGAACGGGTTTGTCACCGAAGTAGG
The DNA here is from genome assembly GCA_030581535.1 of Yamadazyma siamensis. Taxonomy (NCBI): domain Eukaryota; kingdom Fungi; phylum Ascomycota; class Pichiomycetes; order Serinales; family Debaryomycetaceae; genus Yamadazyma; species Yamadazyma siamensis. The sequence continues at coordinate 330,700 of JAKTTO010000007.1, forward strand.
GGAACCAGTCTTCGTCTAGTTGGTACTTCACCAAAAACTGGAGAATGGCTTTCAACGCTGGTCCAAATCTGGACGTATTATATGTACCATCATTGTTGATGGTGTGGAAGACCTTCTTCTTGACTTGAGGATCATGTACACTGTCCTTCACCATTGGGAATCCAAGCTTATGAAGATTATAGAAACATCGAGATATCAATGACACAACCTGTGTATCCTTAACCCCAATGAACTTGGCGAGTTTGGTGAAATCCTGTTCGATCAACCCGCCTCTATAGAACCCATAGATGAGAAGAAGTCTCATTTTATCATTGACTGTTAAGTCCTGTCTAGCGAGGAGAACAATCAAATCGTCATGCAAGTGCTTCATTTTTTCTCCTTCGAAACTCACACCTTCAGCACAACACGTTTGTTCGAAGTCTGCAGCAAACTCGGCCAACTTGCGGTCTCCGTTCAAGTCCAAACACTTATCTATCAACGATTTGTGGAGGGTGATCTGTTTTCTTTCCTCGTCGAATCCCTTCAAGTTGGCCACGATATGCATCAAGTCGCTAGATGTTTTAGCCTTGGATCTGTCGACCATGAGCGGGTTGTTTTTGATCAATTCGTTGATTTTGTTGATAATCAACTCACTACTTTCGATGATGTGCAAGTGTCTCAAATTGACCCAGTCCTGGTCATTTTCGTTGGTCAAAGTGCTCAGTTCCTCTATGATCTCGCCCCTTTCGTTCTCGGATTGGTACTTATACACGCCTTCTCGTTCCAAGCTTGGAACTATATCCATGGCCATTGCCTGGTAGGTAAACTCGTGTAAAAGAGGAGCGTACAAGTCCACGGTTCTGTCAGCTATGATCAAAATGGCCCGAGGCCTTCCGTCAGGCTCGGGAGGGTAGTCTGGGTTTGCTCTGGCGTAATCATGGATCTGGGCCTGGAATTCCTCAGCAATAAGCTCACTTAATTTTGTTGCCTGGTACATATGCAGATTATGGGGCTGGTAAAACCGTATAAGCGGGTACTCTCCGGTTAATACCACCAAATTGACCAAGCTCTTGACCACGTGACGGATCTGAGGAAACACCAAATCTCCACAATTCTCGTTGAAGTAAATGGGCATGGAATTGGGGGTGTAAGGGTCTGCCAAAAACACCCGGTTTTCCACAGGAAACATGTTTGCCGGGAGAAAGGAGATGTTCTCGCCGAAATCAAAATAGTTCTGGACCTTGGGGTTGTTCAAGAACTTTGTGGAGTGATAGAACTGGAATACGTTTGTATCTTGTTCCAAAAGCGGGAGCATCAACGCCCACCCTTTTTTGTATCTCCTGCTGACAACATCTCCCACAATACAATTGAGGGAATACACAGTTGGATCGACGAAATAGATGGCTTCTAGGAAAGTTTGTTGTTTCCTTTTGGCGTCTAGTTTTTCTATGGACGCTACCACTCGCAATAACTGGTCTTTTTTGAGGACATTATAGAGGAGTTTCTCGGTGGTGTCGTCGAGAATCAAGGTGTAGAGAGCACCGGGCACCTGGATGCCTTTGATGTGGTTTAGGAGGTGTGTTTTCTGGAGGGAGAATAGCGACGCTGGGTCTGACATGGTGGATCGAGGTGCGAATAGCGAATGGAAAGTGTAGTTGCGCGAGCCGTGGCAGCTCTCCTGCCGTAGCAGCTCCACCACCACCCTTTAAGCGCGCTGCACCAGCTCTACCACGCCGTACCAGCTGTACCACGCCGTACCAGCTCCCCAGCGCGCTGCCAGCTCCACCACGCCGGACCAATGCGCGCGTGGATCCGATCCCCACACAAGTGCCACGTCCATCGGTCCATCACCTAGACAGTACGCTAACTACTTTCTGCAATTGCCACGTGACTTTCTCCGTTCTCCCCTTTTCACACGTGCCAGATCCAAGTTGACGCCCCAGCTTACTTCCATGCCATTCCATTCCCTGTTCGCTCCATTTCTCCTCCCTCTTTCACCTCCATTCTCTGGTCCATTGTCTGGTCCATTCTCTGGATATTCTCAGTCGCGCATTCCGTTCATAACCAACACAAGCGTACTCCATGGCTCCTCGACAACACTCCGAACGGCCTCCCATGGAAGACACGCTCGAGACTGGGACGCCGGCATTCCCGTCGGCATCGTCGTCTCCCACGGCGAGCCCCCCAAACTTCTTCAATTCCATCTTCAACAAAAAGAACACGCACACGATAATATACATCGTAGGATGGTACCTATTTTCGCTACTGATCTCCGTATACAACAAGTGGATGTTCGGCCTGGGCCTCAACTTCCGGTTCCCCATCATCGTCACCTCGTTCCACCAGTTGTGCCTATTTGTGTTGAGCAGCGTGGTGCTATATGTCAATCCTCACATGCGACCAAACCTGGCATTCAAGTTCAATCATCTCTTCAAGGTGGACTTGGTGGCGTACTGCAAACAGATGGTGCCGTGTGCATTGACTTCGGCCGGGGATATCGGGTTTCTGAACCTCCTGATGATGTTTGTGTCCTTAAGTTTGTACACAATGTTGAAAACCAGCTCGCTTATATTTGTGTTACTCTTTGGGCTCCTCTTCAAATTGGAACGCTTCCACTGGAAGTTGGTGGTCATAGTGTTGGTGATGACGTTTCTGGTGCTATTGATGGTGAAAAAACCAGCTGATTCCACCGAAAACACCGCCGGAGGGGTCATTCTTGTGCTTGTAGCATCCATGATGTCGGGTTTAAGATGGTCCTTCACGCAAATCCTCTTGAAAAACAACCCCCACACCCCAAACTCCATCACAACCATCTTCTACCTCTCCCCAGCAATGTGCTTGCTTTTGTTTTTCATTGGGGGAGCTGTGGAAGGATGGTCTGCGTTTTTGTCTTCAGAGATCTGGAATCTCAAAGGCGTAGTTCCCACCATCGGCTTGCTTGTGCTTCCGGGGATTCTTGCATTCATGATGACACTCTGTGAGTTTAAATTGCTCCAGGTGTCTCAAGTCACAACCTTGCTGGTGGCAGGTATCTTCAAAGAGCTCCTCACCATTTGTGCCAGCTGGCTCATTTTCGGAGACCACTTATCATTTATTAACATTGTGGGACTCTTGCTTACATTCATAGACATTCTCTGGTACAACTGGTTCCGGTACACCCAGAAGATCCACGACTACGTGCCGCTTGAGGAATTGGAGTTACGAAAACTATAGTAATATACATTCATGTCGTAATCTATGTGTTTGGTGGTAGATGGCGAGCCATCCAGTGGACGTGTGATTCCAGTGGACGTGTGATTCCAGTGGACGTGTGGTCCCGCCGTGGTCTATCGTCATATCGTTATTGGGGCATATATGGACACGTGAGCTGGGCTGTGAGCTGAGCTGTGAAATGTGAGGCTGATAGCCTGATAGTTTGTGAGTATGTAAGCTGTTACTCTGTTCTCTGACTCTGTACTCACATCATGAGTAGCATCACGGGAATCATCGCCAACGACACCATCGTCATCACAGGGCTGCTCCCCTCTCCGCCAGTTATCCTCAAACTTCTCCCACTGGCGGCATTGGCAGTGGATCTATCGTTTTCTGAAGCTGCCGTGGCAAAAGACGCAGCCGAAGTGGCTATCTCAGCAGACTGGGCCACCACCACCTCACCTGAAGAAATCACCACCCCAGAAAATCTAGCAGGAATGGTCAAGGTGTCCAAGGAGTCCTGGTTGGAGGTGTAAACCAAAGTCAACGACTCTTGATCCTTCACTTTGGATGCAAATGGAATCAGACTGGGTCTGATTTCCCTGATACTATCCACGGATGAGAAATTGAACATGTTGTCGACGTCAAAAGTCGAGGATTGGCCGAAATAATCCGATCTATCGAACTTCATGTTCTGGTTGGACTTCGCAAGTGCTATCTTGCCTCCTTCGTTGTCCACCACCAAGAACGTGTATTTGAGCACAGAGAGTCCAAGGGTAGCAAACGAGTTGGCAGTAGGCAAGAAGTTGAGGAAACATGCTTCCTCGCCGTTTGTGAAGGTCAATTGCACGTCTCCCCAAACAGCCTTGGTCAAAAGCTGGCTTATGGGGACTTCGATCTCCACGTCCAGGAACTTGAATCCCACAAGCGCGTCCGTGTTTATGATGGTGTCACATTCCACGAGCCATCGGTTGATTTCCTCGTTGTAGAAGGCGTTGGTTTGGATGGCCAAGTTCACAATGATGTCCAACGGAACCAAGTTGAATGTGGACCTGCTGTCGAAAACCACCGCCAAGTTCTTTGTGTTTGAACGGAGGGTGGCACTGTTGCCGTCGTCCAGGTTTTTGATCGACACGTCCGTGAGTTCTACCGTTGGTAGCACCAAGTTTTCCATGAGTGTGTTTGCAAACTGGGAGTTTTGGCCAGAAAAACGGCTTCCTCGGTGGTCAAGCATGTCGAACTGGTAGAGGTCACCGGTGTAGTACTTGCTGTTGACCACGCCCGGGAAAACCATCGCAAACGGCTGGTTGGTATCAAACATATTGAAGTAGAGCGAGTATCCCAGATGACTGATGATGTCGTTGTGCACCAAGCCTTCCAAGATTCCCGACTCCGTCAACGAGTTTCTGGCGAGTCCAAACCCACCGATGAAGATGTTTGTGTCATCCACGTCCACGAACTGGAAGTTGTCTATTTGCACTTTCTCGCTGTTGGCGTTTGCAACGGAGATATTTCCCGTCAAAACCACCCCCGAGGCGTTCAACGAGTTGAGGTACGGGATTTTGATCTCCTCCAAGTTGTCTGTGTTGCCCACATCAGGCTCTGGGAGCGAGGTGTTATTGACGCTGTCGGTGGTGTAAACACCAGCACTGGCACAAAACGTCACCGTGTACTCCGAAGCCGTAGTTACGCTCGCAGGCAAGTCTCCCGACAGGTACAGGAGCTGTTCTGTTTCCAGGCTCCACCAGGAGTAGATATGAGAGCACTCCATGACTTCGTTTCCGTTAAAGGCCCAAATATCGTTTTGAAGCAAATCGAGACGGACCTCCATACTCTGGCCGTCGATTGACACCGGGATGTTGTAGTAGCTGGTGACCTCCGTGAACACGAATTTGAAGAGCAGCTTGTCATTTGAGTTTTCGGTGGTGGCTGGAGTGTCTGAAGTTTGAGTTGTAGAGGAACTGGAAGACAGAGTTGTTTTTGTGGAACTGGGGTCTGTGTTGATGGAGAAGTCGGAGCCCAAGTTTGAGTTTGTGATGATCTGGGTGAATGACGACGACTTGGACTTGTTGTCATCGTCTTTGGCCCCCATGACGGCGGCTGCTACTGCTAGCAAAACGGTTGGAAGACGCATACAGAAAGATTTTCGTGCGAAGATGAAGACGAGGTTAGTGCGATGTGGGGCGAGGGCTGCACTGAGCCGGCCGCTGCACTGAGCACTGAAACTGAGCACTGGGCCGGCCGTCCGTGTGGCTAACCGACGTGCGTGAGTTTCGCGGGGCGAGTGTGTGGCTGCCGGGGCGAGCATTGGTGCGCAGGGCCTACCGTTTGCGAGTCCTCTAACGATTATATGAGACATGGAGAGACTACAAAAATACAACCCCCACGCGTGGCCGGCAGTGGATGTGCTGTGATGCTTAAGCTACAACGCAGTGTATGTGTGGAGAAGTGCCCTGCCTCAACTCCGGCTGGTCATGTGACTTGATATGCTAGGTTACACAATACGCATTTACGAGTAGACGCAATAGACAACTTCCAGGGTGACCAACTCCACAGATACGAGAACTCAGCACTCCACACGCCTCTCACGTGCCCCACCAAAGCACACCTCCTTGCATGCCCGTGATTCTGGCCATTCGTTGTGGAATCGTTCTCCTTAATCTAGTGTACGCTAGTGCCAAAAATAACTAATTACTTTACTAAATATAGTAAAATCTCAAGTCTCGGGAAAATCGTCATAGGCACAGCGCCTCACAGAGCCTGCACAGACACTCCCAACATTTGTTGCCGTGTGGCACAAAATCACCAGAGATCTTCGATCAAAAGCTTTGGGAGGTGCCCCAGAGCCCGATGTTCGGAGCGACGTGTGTGTTTGCATGCCACAACTCGTACGGAATGTCAACAATAGATAATGACAATGTTGACATTACTCGAGACGAGATTACTGGAATGCGGCTGGAGGTCCGGGTGTGGGGGGGTCCGGGTGTGAGAGCTTCTGTGTGAGCTCGCACCCTCCTAGCCGGACTTAGTTAGCTCCGTGTCTCAGATTGGATGTACACAATTGATACGTCTTTGGATGTCACGTGGTCCAGTGTTGCTCCGGCTGTGATATTGCGTGTATGCTCCTATCGGTAATTGGGCGACCACCTGGTGTCCAGGAGTACCAGCTCTGGAGGTCAAAATTACAACGCTGAGCTGACTACGCTGAGCTGATTGGTGGTAATTGGGTAAAGCAAATGTACGTGCGCGCCCCAAACCTTTATCCGGTTAGAAAGGGGCAGGAGTAACGACGTGTCCTGGCGAATAGCACCGATAACAAACACATCCAGTTTCCTCGGTGCATTTGCCACCAAATTTTACCAGACGCCGTCCGTAGTATCCCCCACCCGTCCACTCCACCTCTCCCTAATTTCACCCCAACACCTCCGTTCCAGCGCCCACAACACCAACACTTCTTCTCGTTTCGTATTCTCCTTCACCACACTGTGCGCGGCGCCTCACACAATAGGTGCTGTGGCCCAGAACCAAGCCAAGGTGCGAACTGGGCCAGCGAACTGGGCCAGAGATCGCGGCCAGAGATCGCACCGGCTGGCCCAGTTCGCACCAGCTGGCCGCACGGACTGGTCCACTCCCCGGCCAAATCTACGGCCAGTCGCACCTGGCACTGAAAATTTTCTGCGAAGTTGTTTTTACTCATCCACAAATACTTTACCCCGGTTGCACCGTACTTGCTTCTCCCAGTCAGTTTGCTTCCTACGAGTGGCCTCAGACACACACTTCCTCTAGCTGCATCCCAGGCATTGCATAAGCATAGGCACAAGCATAACCAGAACCATGAGGAAATTAAAGATCGGTATCAGGTCCCAGTTGATTGTATTGGTGACTTTTGCCAGTTTATTCTCGTTGCTCATCCTAGCTATTGTTTGTGGGGCCTATTTCTCCAACAACTTGAGTGACTTGAGAGCAGAACGGCTCGAGGTCATCTCCCAGTTGAAACAAAGTCAGGTGACCCAAGCTCTAGATTACTTGATCTACCAGGTTTATTGGTTAACTACCAGAGATGCTATTACCAATCCTTTAAGTAGCTACCGGGCCGGAAATAACTCCAATGCCGTTTTCGAGCTGGCCCAGTCGACCCTCGACCAGTTCCTCACCAGCTCCGAGTCGTTTGCCGCTGCCAGACTCTACAATTTGGACTTGGATGTGGTGGCTCAAAGCACCAATAATGAGACTTCAGTGTCTACTCCTTCACTGGATTATCTCTACCCGCTCCAGAAAAACCTCCTGGTGCCTCTGTCCATCAATCTGCTCCAGAACGACGTTTCTTCCTACTACTTGACGGGGCCAGTGTCCAATAATAGTGATCCTGATTCCGTATACTTTATTGGAATAACTTACGCTATTTACGCAAACACATCCATAATTTTGAATACTCCGTCCATCGCCGGGTACCTCTCGGTGATCACCAACGCCAATAACATCCAGGGCGCCGTCAACCAAACCAGCGACGACTTGGGCGAGTCTTCGTCCGATTACGTAGTCATGGCTCTCGAGCCCATCTTCGAATCCACCACCGATCTCAACTCCTCCAACTCCGAGGACTTGCTCGTGGGGTTCCAGCCGGTATTCCCGGTCCCGGGTCTGAGTTTGGACAGCAACGTCGTCTATAATATCAACGACTCCAGCGCAGCACGTGACGCCCTTATCACCAAATACGGTTCTTCCACAAACAAAAAAAGCATCGACCACAAAACCGTGGCCATTGGGTTCCTGGCGCTCTACTTGGACTCCACGAAGTACTGGGCCATCATCGTGCAGCAGAAAATAGGCACCTTTAATGCGCCTGTGAACAAATTCACCCGGATAATCATCGGGGTTTCGGTGGGTGTTGGGGTGTTTGTGTGTTTGATCACGTTCCCCATGACCGTGTTCTTCATCAGGCCCATCACCAACTTGAAAACCGCCACCGAAGCCATCACCAGATCAAAACGTGAACAGGAAAAAGGACGAGGGAACTTCGAAAACATCGACACCAGCACTCCCCCTCCTTCCTACTACTCCACATTAATACGACGGTTCAACAACAACACAGAACCCAAACACGAGCAGGAGAAACTCCTCAAGGAAGAAAAACTGCTCAAAGATAACCACACAAAAGCCTCCAGTAAAGGCTTCAAAAGAAATAGCGTTCTATCTGCTGGCACAGGTGGGTCCAGTTCACTCTACTCCACTGGGATCAGATTGCCGTCCCGAATCCCCGACTCAAAGAAGTTCTTCCACGACGAGTTGCTGGAGTTGACTCAAGCATTCAATATCATGAGAGAAGAGTTGGAAAAGCAATACGTTCATCTTGACGACCGAGTCAAGTCCAGAACAAAGGAGTTGGAGGCGTCCAAGATAGAGGCTGAGGCCGCCAACGAGGCCAAAACCGTTTTCATCGCCAACATCTCCCATGAGTTGAGAACTCCGTTGAATGGTATTTTGGGTATGACCAGTATTGCCATGGACGAAGAGGACTCGTCGAAGATCAAGGACTCTTTGAAGTTGATCAACCGGTCCGGAGAGTTGCTTCTTCACATTTTGACGGAGTTGTTAACGTACTCCAAGAACACCTTAAATCGGTCGAAATTGGAGAAGTCCTCATTCCAGATTTTGGAAATCGCATACCAAGTGCAGTCGATTTTCTCCAAACTCGCCAGTGATCAAAGAGTGTTCTTCAAGATTCTCTTGAGGCCCAATTTGCTCCGGAGTTTGGTTCTCTACGGTGACTCCAACAGAATCATCCAGGTGGTGATGAATTTGGTATCCAATTCGCTCAAATTCACGCCCGTGGACGGTAGAGTCGATGTCACATTCAGGCTCTTGGGTGAATACGACTACCAGAGATCTCAAGAAGCCGAATTTAACCACGTGTATGTCACGGGCCACCATGGAGACGCTGGCCAAACTCACGCTACCCAAAATGGAAACGCACAAACCCACCCATACGACGAAAGACCAACCCAAAGACATCAAGCAAATGGCGTGCATGAGGATCCGTTCGCAGACTCCAACTCCACGCAAATCAGAAGACCCGATGATCAAGATGATGTCACCAGTATCATTACCCTTTCAACGGCTCAGTATCAAGACGTAGTGTTCAGGTCTCAATTCAAGGATAATAAACCTCTTCCTGGTATTCCCTCGAGTCCTATAGATTCCTCGCCTTCAGAGGCCGAGTCGGATATCGACTCGGAGCACAAAGATACCAATGAATCCATGGAAACAGTGCCTCCAGTGGTGCCCATGAAGGATCCAAAGCGACTCATGAAACCCAACTTGCTTCCTCCTCCGAACATGAGAAGTAAGTTTGTGTCCTCCACACTCTCCAACACCTCGGAGATGGCCACCAAGAGACCCAGCTTCAGCTCCGAGTCGTCTCTCAACTCAAACGAGTTTGTCAAGAACGACAAGGTCTACCACATCAGAAGGTTTTACAAGCCCAAAACGTGGGTCCTTCAAATAGAAGTTAGTGACACTGGTCCGGGTATCGAACCTGCTCTCCAAGAGAAAGTGTTTGAGCCGTTTATCCAGGGTGACCAAACTTTATCGAGAAGTTACGGTGGTACTGGTTTGGGATTGTCTATCTGTAGACAACTTGCCAAGATGATGAACGGTACAATGACTTTGAAATCCACGTTAGGCGTGGGATCCACCTTCACTTTCACCGTGCCTCTTCCGCAAGTGGGAGAAGTGGTTGTGCCAGAAGAAGATCTTAAGGAGTTTTGCGAGGATGATTTCAACCCTAAAGCGAAGGTCAACAGAAGGGTGGCATTTGCTTTCGACGACGAGGATATCATCAACAAAAGCAGTCCTCGTCAAACATCCGAGTCAAGCTTTGAAGACGCCGTTGATGCGTCCAACTCCAAAGCTCCGGCACCTAAATTCGGATTGGGCAAACAGCCCCCAGTCCGGAAGGTCAGTGGAGAGGAGGAGTCTGGCTCCGATACCAATGGAAAGAAGAGGCCCTTCTTTGAGAAGCCTCATTTGGTCGCACGTAGTTCCACAGGAACCGCTAATTCGTCTTCTACCGGCACTGACAAGTTGGATGTACATAACCACATGATGCTTGACGAAATGAAGCATTTGAAGATATTGGTGGCAGAAGATAATTTGGTCAACCAAGAAGTCATCAAGAGAATGTTGTCATTGGAGGGATTCAAACACATCACCATGGCGTCCAACGGAGCTGAAGCTGTTGATTTCGTCAAGGACTCCATCGAAAAGAACGATATCTTTGACTTGATTTTCATGGACGTTCAAATGCCCAAGATCGATGGATTGTTGGCTACCAAAATGATCAGAAAGAATCTACAATACGAACAACCGATCATTGCGTTGACGGCATTTGCAGACGAAAGCAATGCTAAAGAGTGTCTCAACAGCGGGATGTCTGGATTTTTGGCCAAGCCAATCAGACGGACCAATTTGCGTAAGATCATCACCGAATTTTCGCCTATTCTTTTGAGAGAGACTGTCACCACCCCACAGACCCACCAAAGTGACGAACGGAGGTTGGGGTTTGACGGACAGTCCGATTCACCTAATGTATAGATGTACTATAATGTAATATAATGACTAGAGAAGTGGTAGAGAGTGGCAGGTGTGTGAGGGAGTGTGTACCACAGGAAGTGCCAGTGGAAGTGACAGGTACCAATGCAGTTATTCAATTGGCTTTCCATGTCCAACAAGGTGCATTCTAATCTATTTCCAGAAGTGTCAGCCTGGCGCCACAATCCCGTGCCGTCTCGCACGGCACACGGCGTGGTGCGGCAAAGTGCGGCACCGTCACTGTTAAATGTGTGAAATTCGCAAAACCAGCCGAAACTAAAATAAAACTAAAGCTAACTCAAACTAAAAGCATGTCTGAGAAGGTAGAGGCCGTAACGCCACCAAGGCCTCGGCCCCAGTACTACGTGAGCGCCGTGGTCGTGTCAGTGTTGCTCTACGGAAGTGCATTTCTTCTTAATGCCATTTCCTCCTTCAATGTGCCCTACAACCAAGTATCTTCGCAACCACTTCAGTCTCCTCCTTTGGTGTCAAACCTCGCCAGACCAGGCGACGCTGTTAGCATCGACTCCAACACCAGCGGCAAGATTCCCTTGAACTTCTCGGCCGTCAGAGAAGGCATCTTTGCCCCTGAATACACCCAAATCCAGTGGATTAAAGAACCCAATTCCCTCACAAACGATAAGGGAACTTATGTGGAAAAGCTCACTGGTGACGAAGACAGCTACATCATCAAGTCCATCCAGGACGAGGACTACCACTACACGCTATTCAACGGGTCGTCGTTTCTTTTCTCGGGAATCGAATACGATATCGACCTGCTTGTTGCTTCTCCTGACTTGCAACTTGCAGTCATCAAAACCAACTCCACCCACAACTACAGACACTCGACGTTTGCACTCTACTGGGTGTTGAACATCCACAAAAACACGTTGGTGCCGCTTTTGACGCCGGACGATAAAATATCAGTGACGTCGTGGGCTCCTGACTCCCGGAAAATCGCCTATGTGTATGAAAACAACATCTACGTCAAGTACATCGACGGGGGCGTGGACCAGGTAACGTTTGACGGCAGTGCTGAGATTTTCAACGGACGGCCAGACTGGGTTTACGAGGAAGAAGTGTATGCCAGTGACATCACCTTATGGTGGTCGCCTGGAGCCGATAAGATCTCGTATTTACGGTTCAACGACACAGAAGTGCCCACGTTCCCCATTCCGTACTACGTGCAAGACGGGTACGACGACTACCCCAAGGTCGTGGAGTTGAAGTACCCCAAACCGGGATATCCTAATCCACAGATCGACGTGGGAGTGTACGACTTGGAAACCAGAGACGCAAAGCTCATTGGGTTGACCTCGGCCACTATTGACGACAAGTTGATCACCCAGGTCACGTGGGTTTCGGCAAACGACATTCTTGTTAGACTCAGTACCAGAAGCAGCGATTTGCTTGAATACTACTTAGTCAATTCAAGTACCCATCTTTACGAGCTTGTTCGGACACACAAAACCGAAAAGGGGTGGTTCGAGGTGTCGTTCAACACCTTCTCGATCCCCAAGAACGTCGAGGCCGGCTTTCAAAATGACGGGTATATCGATACGGTGGTGGTGGATGGATACAACCACCTCGCATACTTCTCCCCTCCCGATTCTTCTGAGGGATTACTTTTGACCCAAGGCCAGTGGGAAGTGATTGACGGGCTGATTTCTTTCGACTACAAGAGAAACGAGGTGTACTTTGTTTCCACCCAGAAATCTCCAGTCGAAAGACATGTGCACTCAGTCAACTTGGTGGATGCCATCAAGTCTGCGGAATTGCCCACCATCAAGAACATCACCAACACCTCCAAGGAAGGGTACTTCACCAGCTCGTTTTCGTCCGGGTCCAGATACTTGCTTCTCACCTACAAAGGACCATCGATTCCGTACCAGGAGTTGCTTGATTTGGAAACCAACGAGGTCATTGAGACTTTAGAGACCAACTCTAAGCTCGCAGACACCCTCGACAAGTATGAGGTTCCTCGCGTAGAAAGACTGGTTGTTTCACTCGGCGAAGACGAGCACGGAGACCAGATTTACGTAGAAGTGGAAGAGACGTTTCCCTTGAATTTCAACCCCAAGAGGAAGTATCCCGTGCTTTTCTACGTGTATGGAGGACCGGGATCCCAAACAGTCACAAAGACGTTTGCCGTTGGAATCAGCGCCATTGCTGCTGCTGAACTCAATGCCATTGTAGTGACAGTAGATGGAAGAGGAACTGGATACAACACCCACAACAAGAACGGGGCTGATTTCAAGTTTATCGTCCGAGACTTGTTGGGACACTACGAGCCCATTGACCAGATCAAGGCCGCCAAGATCTGGGGCCAGAAGCCGTATGTGGACGAAGACCGTATTGCCATTTGGGGATGGTCCTACGGAGGATTCATGACCTTGAAGACACTCGAAACCGACGACGAGCACGTGTTCAAGTACGGAGTGTCTGTTGCACCAGTGACTGAATGGAAACTCTACGATTCTATCTACACTGAAAGATACTTGAGAACACCACAAGAGAACCCCGAGGGATACGAAGTAGCATCCATCCACAACGTCACCAACTTCCCCAACGTGACCAGATTCCTTGTGATGCACGGAACCGGAGATGACAACGTGCACTTCCAGCACACACTCAAGGTGGTTGACAAGTTGAACTTGGCAACGGTTGAGAACTTTGATGTGATGATATTCCCAGACTCCGATCACAGCATAAGCTACCATAACGGGAACCACGTGATCTTCCACCGTCTCCTCAAGTGGTTGAGACGGGCCTTCAACGACGAGTTTACCCGTGTTTCGTCTGAAGGGTGTAACGAAGAAGTGGATGTGTAACTATGTACCTATAGAACCTCTAGATAATACAGATATTCAGTGAGCGTGGAGAAACACTCACTTCTTTATCAATTATTTTGCGGTGTGCGCACGCACCCTCATCTTCAAAAACTTCATCTACAAAAACTTCACCTCCAGAAAAATTTTCTAACTCACAAGAACAAGATGATTATTTTCACTGATATTGTTTCCAACGACGAATTATTGTCCGATGCCTACGACGTCAAGTTGGTTGACGACGTTGTGTACGAAGCTGACTGTACCATGGTCAAAGTTGGAGGTGACGATGTTGATATCGGAGCCAACCCATCTGCTGAAGATGGAAACGAAGATCTCGACGATGCTGTTGAAACTGTCAACAACGTTGTCCACTCTTTCAGATTACAAAACACCGGTTTCGACAAGAAGTCTTTCATGACCTACATCAAAGGTTACATGAAGAGAGTCAAGGCTCACTTACAAGACACTAACCCAGACCAAATTCCAGTTTTCGAAAAAGGTGCTGCTACTTACGTCAAGAAGGTTATTGGATCTTTCAACGACTGGGAATTCTACACCGGTGAATCCATGGACCCAGATGCAATGGTTGTTTTGTTGAACTACCGTGAAGACGGTACCACTCCATACGTTGCTATTTGGAAACACGGTGTCAAGGAAGAAAAAATCTAGATTAGGTATATTGAGTAATATCATTAGTGTTGAGAGGTGTAGAAGAGGAGGTGACGGTGTATGAGGGGGAGTCTGAGGTGAGGGGGAGGAGACTTATGCAAGGGAGAGGGGCTAATTCAAGGGGGTGGTGAGTGTAGGGTCAGAAGACCCTTCGAAGAGATGGCTGGCCATATACTTACAATTAATTTCACTAATTTCCCACGCGACTCGTGCATTATACTGCCGCGAACAATCAATTGAGAATTTCCAGTCAATTGAGAAGATTTATTCAGTTGAGAACATCCAGTCATTGAGAACACCCAGTCAATCGAAAATACCCAGTCAGCTACCAATTTGTTGGATCAACAAACACACGTTCTCAGGGGTCACGGACCGTTCCACGTACGTAAACATCTCGCACTTGTATGAGTCGGGCACCATCTTGGACACGGCGTATAACCTGCTCTCGTCGATGAGCCTACGAGCAGTGGTACCAATGGCCTCGCGCTGGGGCACCGTGAACCCGTGCGAGTCGGTCGACACACCGTCGCTGTTCGCCAGACTTTCGCTGTTCGCCAGACTTTCGCTGTTCGCGGTACCACCAGGGTTCGCAGTACCACCACGGCTCTCTGCACCACCAGATGCTCGCCCCGTGCCACTGACGGCCCACAGCACCAACTTCCGTAGCACCTGGAACCCTTCACCTCCAAAACCCTGTTTTCTCAAATACTCCCGGGACAACGGCAATAACTGTTCGTAACTGCACACGTGTCTGCAACACATGGCAATCAAAAGGCCTTGGAATTGGCCGGTTTGAATCAAACTGGAGTTGAATATCAGTCGCAACGTCAAGTCGGTAGCCACTCCACATAAATGCTTACTGATTCCCACCACGTGACCTGCATTCATATCTGCCACAAACTTGTCCAAGTCGAGGTCCTTGATGTCTATACGGGTCCTCTTGATATGGGGCTCAATGGGACCGCTGCTCACGTGCTCAGCGTTGAACTGGTGAGTCTCTTTGACGATCTTTGGATCGTTCTTCATTCTGTTTACACTCCGGTCAATGAGCCCGTACCCGTAGCCACTCTTGTACTCCAGTTGTGTTTGCGTCAGTTGGGTTTGTGTCAGTTGTGTTTGTGCCAGTTGGGTTTGTGTCACCTCTTGTAATACACACAAGTTTACAAACCGAGAAAGCTCGGCTTTACCACACCCAAACTCCAAATACACTTTATCTGGTCCCAAGAGACCGTGGCTCTTGAGGTTTCCGGCTAAACTAGACTGTTGGATGGGGTGTTTTGGTTTCTCCACCTCTGAGATCCGTTTCTTGAGCCCATCATGTGACTCTTGGTTGGCTGGTAGAGGTGCAAAATGCGACTGTAAGTCTATGACTTTTTGGAGGTACTTCTGGAAAACGTCTCCTGTCTCGCTGTCCTCTGTTTTATCCTCTGTACACGCTGTGCACTCTCTTATGCTTTCCGTTGTGCTCTCTACTGTGTACCCCACTGTGCTCTCCACTGTGCTCTCTTCTTTACTATTTGTATCTTGCTTCACCCGAAGACGGTGGTTGAAATCCACCAGGTACCACGGGTCGTGAGTGTCTTTTACTCGAGCATTGCACTTTTTGATATGTCTCTGTACGTCCTTTTTCCACACAGTGTGCTTGGGATCAAGAGGGCATGGCACTCTCTCGTCGCTGGCCTCGTTCATGTGGTTGGAGCAGTACTTATTTTGCTTCTTTCTCTGCATTCCACACATCCTATTTCTGTTCGGAATCTGGTACTGACACCTGTAGAACTCCTGTTTGGGTTCCTGTGTGGCCTTGTGGTTAAGCTCCTTTCGGAGGTCCTTTTGGATGTCCTCGTGAAGCTCCTGTGGCTGTTCATCCACCTTCCGTTTCTTCACAACGCTCATCAAACCGCTAAACAATTCCAGCACTAGTGGTTCGAAGTGAGACAAGTCGCGATGCTCATCTTCAAATTTGTATTCAGTAGCAATGGTTCAGAGTAACAGTGCGTTATTACGGTTGGACTTGCTCGAGCACAAGTTCCAGGGTCTTCCTGTCAGATACACTCAGACCTCTAAAATACTTGGAGCCAAAAATAATGCCAAAGTGTTGAAGAAACTCCCGCCAAATAAAGAGGCTGCTCAAGCAGAGATCGAGTCTCTCAAGACTGAGGTTTTCGCCAAAAAGTACCACAGTGCCGTCCACAGATTGAGTAAAGAAGCTAAGAGGCTCATCAAGGCCGATTTAACTACAGATAACAAGGCCAAAGTGCCCAAAAAGATCCAAACAAAACTCGAAAATGACACCTTTTTTTCGCAGCTCGTGGATGCTAAAGTCATCAAAATCATCCAATCCGCCATTCTTACCACCAAAGCCACCCGTGAACACCCACCCGCGTACCTCGGGGTGCATGTGACAGAGGTGTTGGCTTCCAAGGATCATCTTCATAATCCCACCCATTTTTTCAAGACCCACTGTCAAAACGATAAAGACATGAATAAGTACGTTTCCGGACTCTGGAATGCAAAATCCATGAAACCTCTTCTCAGTACCGTTGACTGGTCGTTCCGGTTGGTTAGAGGAGGTTTGAGTGACAAGGAAAAGAATAGCAGGAGACAGGATTTGGGCAAGTCCGTAGCATCGAATATTGAAGACGAGGGAGAGGAAGAGGGAGAGGAAGATGACAGTGACTCTGATAGTGACTCAGACAACGACTCTGATAGTGACTCAGACAGTGACTCAGCTAGCGGGAAAGAGGAACCTGAGCTCACGCCAGAAGAGTTGGAGAAATTCGCCGTGTATGATAATCTTGTAGGGGACTCAGAGGAAGAAGAAGCAGAAGTGGAGCTCGATCCTAACGTCAACTACAACGAGGTCACCGACGAGGAGCCATCACTGGAGTCAGAAGACGACTCCGTAGAAGATTCGGCCTCGGACTCGGAACCTGAATCGACCTCCAAAAAGTCCAAAAAGTCTAAATCCAAAGACGTGGACGACTTTTTTGAAACTCCAGAAAACAAGTACAACCTTCCGGAACTAGCCACCGGGTACTTCTCTGGTGAGTCCGATGACGAAGATAATTGGCAGCCAGACCAAGACAAGGTCGTGAAACAAGCCACCACCCAACGTAAAAACAGAAGAGGCCAAAGAGCCAGACAGAAGATATGGGAGATGAAGTACGGGAAAAACGCCAAACACAAGCAGAAGGAAGTGGAAGCAGTACAGAACGACAGGAAGCGTAGACAATTGGAGTTTGAGGAGAGAGAACGAAAGAGACAGGAGAAAGCCAGAAATGCACCTTCAGGATCTAACTTGATACCTTTGGGAGAGAAGAGCAAGTCCCTGGAAACCGACAAGGTATCAAAACAAGAACATCCTTCGTGGGTGGCCAGAAAGGAGGCTGAACAGAAAATGAAGAACACCAAGTTCACCGGTAAGAAAATCACTTTTGATTGAAGGAAAGTCATTTGAGCCACCTTTAAGTAGTCATGTATTAGTATTTTAATGTCTGTGTCAATGTCATAAACTTAAGGACCACTTTCACTCACAACTTCGAGTAGTCCACCTTAAAGTTTGCTCTGATCTCATCTTCTGTCAAGTCGTTACACGCTATTGGAGACGAAACCTCGATATGGTACTCACATTTCTCGGGCTCACCAATGGAAAGCACCTTGTGAGACGACCCACACACGAGATGTACCACCGCCAGTCTCAAAGGCCCATTCCAGCACCGGTGCCCGTGTGTGTAGTAGATCTTGTCGCCTTCGAGATGCGAGTATTGGCCCAAGAGATTTTCATTCTGATACACAGCATTGAGCAATCCCACTTTGTACTGGTATCCTCCCACTTTGGTGTTGGCCCATTTCCTGAGTAGCCCTCTATAGATATCGTTGGGCCCGTAGTCGGCCTCCAAATCTTTTTCTCTGATGTCGATATCCTGTTGCACTTTATTGAGGGCTTTGGTCACGGTGTCAAGTTCTACAGATATGGTGTCTGGGTCGTAGGAGACGTCCAATTGGGTGTCGGGGTTGATATAGTTGAACACCTTGGTCACATAGTAATGAACCATGTTTGCGAACGTAGGCTCCACATCCTCTTGTGCACTGGATTCAGGGTTGGAAGCTCCTACTTCCAATTGCTTCGCTTTACGGGTGAGCTGGGCCAACGACTTCTTAGCACTTTTGATGTCTCTGGCCACATCGACATCCTCGTCCTCGTGGTTGGCTGAGTAGTCTCTGTACCCGTTGACGGCCTTCTTGACGGCGGCGTCGTTGAAATTGGGGTTATAGTCTGAAGATAAGTCCGAGAGAATCGAATTGAGGTGCTGGTGGTCTTGGGTGAGACTGGAAAAGGCGCTCTCGAGACTCTGTACTTGCTTCTGCAAAAGCTTGAAATCATCACCCATCTCGTCGTACACCAGAGCCTGCCTGGTGCTTTCCTGAGAAGCAAGATTCTGTAGGGTATGCAACTTGGATTCGAGTTCCTTCTTCTCGAGAATGAGCTTATCCACCTGTTTCTTGACAGCGTCTCTCACGAGCTTTGCATCTTTGAGAATATCGGCCTTGGCCTTGGATGCTGCAGCTACTTCGTCTACCACCAGCTGTCTATACTGGGAGTACTGGGTGTGAATTTGGTCACACTTGTTGGGACACGCACCCAGAAGGTATTCGTCAGAACCGTCGCAGCACTTTTCGTAGTCACAAACGCCATCATTGAGCTTGTAGTTTTCTATATACAGCGGAAAGTACCCTTCGTTGGCACAGTAGAAGAGGTTGTCGGGGTTGTATGTGCACGCATTGGTGCCAATTTCGTCGGAACCGTCAGGACAATCGCAGTAATCGTCGTTGATCTGAGAGTACTCAATCACCACTGAAGAATTCAAACACTTCCATTTCTGCACCCCGTCAATCAAAAGCGGCTCGTATAAGTGCTGTTTTTCCGGTGGTACGCCTCTAATGGCTGCTTGGGTCGGTGCTGCCAACAAGAATAGCGTCACAGCGTTTAGTATCGCCAGCATGGTCCCAGTGGAATCAGATATTCGCGTTGAATTTGCATTCTTGAAGTTGAGTTCTTAGATTTGCGAAAGTTGCAAAAAACCAAATCGAAGTTCGGTAAACTACATGGCACGCACGTCGCAGGTGGCCACAAATACTCCCCAGTGGTCGGTGACCCGGTGCAAGCGAGTGGTACGGCCGCTATTGTCCCGTATCCACGCCCTCTCCCACCAAGCAATCAAGAAACCTCATATTCTCCAGGTGAACTATGGCCCTGGCTTAAATACAAAACCTGCTACGGCAAAAGCCCGACTCGAACACTTAAAACCTTTCATTTCCGAGGAGCTCTACGAACTGTACAACGACATCTTCAGCATCTTCAAGAGCATCGTGGCATCGATGGAAAACTCCCGAGTCAAATCCTCCCCAATACAATCTTTAAGAGCTCACTGCTGCTATCAAATAGGCAAAGCCATGGTTCTCTCTTCTCGAACAACTTACTTCCGGTTGAACCAATCAGCACTATTCGATGTCAACACACTCCCTGAAACCATCAGACACTACAACAACAAACTTACAGCTGACATCGACGCGTGGTTGGAACTTGATCCCACAAGTGTATTCGAGGTACTACGATTGGATCTTCTCTGTGGCTACATAGTACACCTCCTCGCTTTCAATAGCTGCAGGACCCTCTACCTCTTGGTACCTATTTTGGTCCACTACCTCTACGAGGAACTGCTTCTTCGAGGGAGTTATGGGCTTCGAGTAATGCTGAATAAGCTATTCACCGAGACTTGGTATTTTGACCGGGCCTCATACTACGACAATATCGATCCCCGTGTCATCCACGATCTCACCGGCATTGAAGATCTGTCGAATGCCCAGTTCTGGTGGCTCCATAGCATTGGATACTGGGACAATTTCATCTCCAGTATTGGAATTTGCTCGCAAACACACGGAAACAACTACGACTCGTTGTTTCTCTCGTGCATGACCAGTAACTGTAAACTAGATGACGACTTGACACACATCCCGGTTGTGCTCGACACCCTACAGAACCAATGCCATAGTCCACACGCTAACGATGTTCTCATGTGCTGTCTTGCCAGAATGATCACTGGTGCCAAAGCTTCTTCCTCAGACATTGATATCCACCGATTGTTCCGAAAATATGTGACCTTGTGGCTCGGGTTTGGGTGTGACTCCCCGAGCTTGTTCAACTCTCTCCAAAGAGGCAATCAGGATCTCTTCCAGGGAACTGTTTCCCTAAGCAGATTCCTAGCCAGCACCTCGACCTCGAAAAAGCTGTCTGATCTCACACAGGTCATTCTCCTCCTTTACCACTTTTACACGAACAAGGCATTACGGCCCGAAGCCGTGGCACAGTTGGAAACACGCAAGAGAGCCATTGCACGAGTGGTGGTAGATATCCAAAAAGAGGACTTTAAAAGATTTATCCCACTCAAGTATTCCAACTACGGAATGAGTGAATTCATAAACTGGCTCGTTGAGTTCAAGGCCATGGGGCTAGCTGCTAGTATTTTCGTGCTGGTTTACGGGAACTTTAGTAAATATTACGACGACGACTTACGATACTTGCATTCCAAAATGAAAGGACGCTCTGGTGCATCCTTGATGTGAAGACATAATGAACAATGAACACGCACTACTCTCACTATTAATGGATTGTCCATCGACTACTTTTCGACACTACATTACTGACCATTTCTCTGTGTTGAACTTTCATGTCACTGATTTTCATTTCACTATAATACACTGACCATTGACACTTTCGTCCATGATCACATCTGCCACCTTGTCCGCCACCGTTTCCACAGAAACAGGCTCTATATTCAACTCCGTCTGGGATCCCATATCGGTCTCCTTTATCCATCCAGGAACGATAGAATTGACCCTGACCTTACCTCGAAGCTCGTTACTGAGTGACTCTGTAAATGCATTCAAACCCGCTTTCAGGGCACTATACACACTTGTTCCGGGCACACTATACTCCTTATAAGCTAGAATGGAGCTTATGTTTATGATTACAGGCTTGTGGTTCTTTATCCGTAGCATAGGCCTTAGTACTGCTTTTGATAAGAGTATAGGAACTACCAAATTCAAGTTCATGGTGTTTGTGAGTTCTGAGGGATCAGTTCTCATTAGTAGGCTGTGGGTAGTGACACCTGCGCAATTGACTAGTATTGAAGGGTTTTCCAGCTGACTTTCAAGTGAATCTATAGAGTTATAGTCACTTAAGTCTAGAGGAAGAATGCGATGCAATTGACTACCACTCCTTGGGAGCAGCTGGTAAACGTCGTTTAAAAGGGCTTTATTTCTGGCTACCAATGTCACTGAAGCCCCATGGCTGGCCAACTTCTGCGCTATTTGTTTCCCTAGACCTCTGGAGGCTCCTGTAACAATAGCATTCCTGCCTCGCATTGAAGAATTGAGTTATAGTGCGAGTTACTTGGGAAGGCTCATAAGTTTGATTTTGAATATGGCCGGCCATTTCGGAACATAATGAACGTGGAAAACGTCATGCTTGTGAAGTTGATCCCGAGAAGAATCTCTACCGAAAACACACGAAGCCAAACCCGCTACATTCCACAGATAATGTAGTAGTGTATTTACCAATTGTACGATTCTTTTCATCGGACGAAATTCCCCTTTTCTAAGCCCATCTTCGACTTCGTGGCCAAGCTGGTTAAGGCGTGAGACTGTTAATCTCAAGATCGTGAGTTCGATCCTCACCGAGGTCGGCCTGTTTTTTTTGCTTTAAGCTTTCTTGTCCGACATTTATACAACATCAATGTACTCACCATGTTGGCCTTACTCTGCTATTACTCATGCATGTATTACTATTTTACTCTGACTGGAACAAAGCCAGCAAGCCCATCAATCCAAATATACCGAATCTAAAATACTGGTTTTCTGTCAACAAAATGGTGATGTACCCAACCTTTGGCACGTATGCTTTCACGGTTCCCACCAAATCATCTTGACTAAGATAATGTTTCTTTCTACCGTATAAGCTCAAATCATCCACGGGGTTATTATCACCTTTGGTGAGAAGAAATTGTTTTGAATCATTATGGTGCTCCCTCAATACTCTATGAACGATTGGAATATCTCTTTGGTTGGTTTCATAAACAACGATGTCTCCTACTTTATTCTGATTCTGTCTGTTCCATAAGAACAACACGTCACCTCTTTGGAAAGCTGGCTCCATTGAACCGGTCAAAACTACCACAATTGGGGAGTGGGTGTTTGCCACGACCCCCAATGTTCTCCAGGTCATGTATGCACCTGTGAATATGTAAGCCAAGGCCAAAAACTGGGAGATTTGCTTCCGAATGTTCATGGCTTCGAAGTATAAAGAGTGCGAAACTGTAGTTGAACCTTCAACATTCATATTCGCACCGGCGTATGGGGCCAGAGCTGGTGTCAGAGCTGGTGCGAGAGCTGGTGCCGCTGGCGCGGTGGCTCATAAGGTGTAGCACGTCACTACGCTCGCGCCTCGATCATCGAAAATTTTTCCCTACAGATCACCAATCACAATCCTTATGGTAGGAACCGAGTCACAACAAGGCCATGAAGAGGCCCACAAGCCAATTCTAGAACAACCTAAACCACAAAAGGGCATCCAGGCTGTTCCAGGAACCCTTTCTAACAAACCCTCTCCTTCAGTTTCATTCAGTAACAACGATCAGGATAAAGTTCGGAGGTTCACAATTTCGGCTCAACCGTCGGCTGCAAACCTTAGTGTTTTAGACGGACGTAAGAACTCATTCCAAGGTCTTTCAGGTCATCCTGTGTCTGCTCCAATTCATGATAAGAAATCTGGAGCTGACAAGAAGAGTGATAAAGATGATTCTAAGAATCTGACCCATTCATCTAGAAAGAATCTGGGCTTAGGAGGCGACGTCCTTCTGTTTATTCTGAAAGCTTACGGCGTTGTTCCGTCTCATCCTGTTGTCAACACCTCCAATGTCACCACCAAAAGTAATAGTAGTAGCAGAGTGGCGTCCCCCACTATCGAACAACAGCATAACTTTCATTTCCGGTACCAGGATCAAATCACTCCGTCGCCACCTCCAATAATCAGCGACCAAGGCCCTGAAGCGCGCCACGAGTCTCCTGAAAAGCGTAGTGACGCTCACGCAGACCATCGTCCCGACCCTGTGGTTGCTGCCGGGTCTGGAGCAAGGCCAATCCACGCTCCCCTTAATCTCAGTCGTAGAAATTCCACTAAAAAGAGCCAGAAAATGGTGGTGGAGAGCCCCGTTGGTCCTCCCGTCCCGTTCCAGCAATACTTGAGTAAGGAAGACGATGGTAAGATCCATATTCTTTTGGGTGCCACTGGTTCCGTCGCTACCATCAAGGTCCCTCTTATCATTGATAAGTTGTTCCAAATCTATGGATCCAATAAAGTCAGCATCCAACTTGTCATCACCAAAAGCGCTTCCCATTTCTTGAAGGGGTTGAAGATCAATAACCAGGTGAAGATTTGGAGAGATGAAGACGAATGGGTCAATCTCAATGAGTCCATTAACTACTTCAATCTCGGTAAGAAATCCAAAAATCCTTACGATAAGTTGGTTCTCCATAACGAGTTGAGAAAATGGGCCGATATCATGTTGATAGCGCCCTTGTCTGCAAATAGTCTCGCCAAAATCGCCAATGGATTGTCTGATAACTTATTGACATCGATCATCAGGTCTTGGAACTGGCCAGTTTTGCCTAAACCAACTCCATTGCCGGGCTCGTCTCAATCACAAACTCAAGGTTTGCCAATTCCTCAGGCAGTGAAGAAGCCGATCTTGGTTGCTCCTGCTATGAACACATTCATGTATACTCACCCTCTCACTGCCAAACAGTTGGCACTTCTCTCTTCCAACGAGTATGGTATGGGTATTGAAATCCTTAAACCAGTTGAAAAGGTTCTTGTTTGTGGTGACATCGGAATGGGAGGGATGAGAGAATGGAGTGATATCGTGGATATTTTGAGGCGGAGAATCACGAGTCTCAAGGCCACAGAGGAAGAGCAGATTGATGAAAATGACGAGGACGAAGATGAGGGCGATGAAGGCGACGATGATGATGATGACGATGAGGATGATGATGACGACGATGATGACGATGATGATGATGATGATGATGACGACGACGAAGATGAAGAGGGTGAAACTGGTGTTGAAGATGATACCAACAGTAACGATAATGACACTAATGACGAAATGATTTTCGAAATCAAGAACTGATAGTTCAATGCATATACTCATATTTATCTACATAAATGAACTCAACTCAACTCTTCACTTGCCTCTTGGTTGTAGGAATTTACAGTCTGAGAATTGTGAAATTCACAGATTTCACTCAAAGGTGGAATGATAGACCTAACTTCTGAGTTTACAAAAACAAAATGAACCGATACTCTATTTCTGCGTTACCCTTTGGGTGTAGCTATATACATGCACTCTATAAAATGTCACCGTTTTCCCAATTCTCCCTATACTTCATCCCAACCCTCCCTATACTTCATCCCAGAGTTCTCTATCTGAGACGATTTCGGGTTTACCTACACACTCAAAGTCTTTGAACGACGAATGCAAAACGTAGTTCTCGGCTTCAAGTAAGCCTTTGACTAGCCGAAACTGATTGGAGTCAAGGATTGTTACAAGCTCCTCTAGGTTGAGGTCATTTCGAAGGAAGTAGTTCAAATATAAGGTGTTCGTGTAGTTGAAGATGAAATTCAAGCCGTGGAGAAAAGAGTCGAACAAATCGTCCACCTTGCTTATCCTCTGATTTTCGGACGAGTTGTAATGCTTCAAGATATTGCTTTGTGTAACTGGAGTGTTGAGGCCCTCGATCTGGAGAACTCCCGAATTGATAAGGTGTACCACAAGTTGTTTCCTCAATTTCTTGGAGTTAGAGGAGTTCACATGAGACTTGTCCAAGAACCGGTTTATAACAAAGTGGGCCATTTTATGGGAGTTCATTGGGAGGAGAATGTTTGAAGCTGGTTTTCCGTTCAATGACGAGCTGAGGAAGTGTGAGTAGAACAAGTTCTCGAAGTGATAGTTGTCGAGGATATTCGGCAACGTCACTTTGTTTGCATTCGACTTCGTTCTTTGCGTTTCAATCAATCCGACACAGAAACGGCTATTATCGAAAATATCGTTGATCACCTTGTGGTTCAAGTATCCAAGATAGTATTTTTGGTGGAGTAGCTCGTTATATTGGAAGCTGCCAAGTCTGTTGAACTGCAAAAACTCTTCATCGGCTGGATACTTTTCGTTCAAATCGATGGTTTTCCAGGATGAAAAACCCAAATCGACGGTATTAGTGAACTTGGTGATATCCAAGTCGTTGATTCTACAGTACGAAAAATTCTTTATACCAATATCCACGGCCACGACATCTAGCTTTGGCGGTAGTCTGAGGAAGAAGTTTATCGTTTGAAGTAGCTGGGTGGCTTTGGCGCTTTTATTTGGCCTAATGGTGCATCCACATAGCACAGAAAGCAGGTTCAAGGTGGTGACTTTGTACCTCAACAACTTATCCATTTTGTGGGGATTGACTTGATATACTAAGTTTAGGCGCAACACACTGCTGCAAATCCAAACAAACTACACACACGCAAATGTAAGGTTCAAGCAAACACGACACAAACACACAATCAAAACTACAATAATGAGGTGATGGAAAGCTTAATCTAAAACGCGAGAATTGAGTTTGAGACGCGATTGTAGAAAGGCTTTGATGATTTGAATAGGTGTACACGTGCGTGTGGAGTCGTGCCGGAGCGTTACGTGCTAGAGCATTCAGAACTTACAGTCGTGTGGGCCGCCTACATATACGTAAATACAGGTACATACGTGTGTAGAGAATATGGCTATTTATATCTACGACCGAATTGGTCTGGTTTAGACACTGTAATCCAGGCCTTTGTGTTCCAGACAACAGCTGAAACTAGGGGGCTTCGTTTGGAGGATCTCGTCTCGAGGATTCCGTATAGGAAGCTACTGGTCAACGGTGAATTGAGGCTTGTATAGCTACAGCTGGAGACGCGTCTGGGTGTGAAAGCTGGGCATTGAGCCTACTTTACTGCGAGATTACGAGTCGTGGTTGCAAAAAATAAGGTCTCCTCACAGCCCCTGTAGGCCCCTGTAGGTAATTAGTCAACTCAGGCGAGTAGTGAACGACACAAGAGTAAGAATAGAAACATTCATACATATCGATACTGCAACACATAGAATCATGACCTCTTCCCATTGCGATACTGTGAAATCAGCACTGTGAAATCAGCAGGCTGTTAGGTGAAATTAATCCTAGGAACACACCACTCATGCGCTATATAGCATACTGGAATTGTAACTAAAAGTAGATCCTCAAACCCTGATCATGTACTACACACACATAAGCCGTGACACGTCAGGTCGTATGCACGAAGAAACAGAAGCACGGGCCAAACAATGGCCGGTCACATGACATTGTTGTGATTCGTAATTAGAGATCTGCCGTCTACATTATTCCTTAACATGTGAGTCACGTGGAGTCCTGTATTGTGGAGTGGGGTATTGTGAGCTCACGCCGCAGCACCAGTGGCCGAGTCCGTAAGTGCTCGCAGGAGATGTGACACAAAAAAAAACACGCCCCAGAGAAAGTGGTGGGGCCACGACCGGGTGTTCGTAACCGCAACCGGTCAGAATAGCCGGGCCTATCACTTCTATTAAGGTTGCGGTGACGAGTCACACCGGTAAACAAACGAAACGGAATGCAGAGGGTGACGTGGACAATTCCAGTGTCAATACAACAACGGTATGTGTAGGTGTAACGAAGAACACACAGGTATGTTTTGATTTGGATTTGTGTTGATTTGAGTAACAATGTCAAGGCATAAGTCGTTGCCCGTTGCCCGTTGACTGTGGAGCGTGGTTTGGCTGGTCTGATGGTGACGGTAAACCGCACACTACGCGGTGGTGAGTACGGAGCTAGGCGGGGATACCGCCCTGCAAGCAAGCTACCACCAGTATTGTGGTAACACCGGCATTCATGGCTGCGACTCGCACCAGTGTGGTGGTGGGTGGTGTCACTATGGTGGTAAGTCGGTAGGTGGGAAGGTGGTATCGCGTGTTCCTACCTTATTTTTTCGACGCCTGCGGTGCCGGTTATCGACGGCTCTAGAGTGTTCCACAAGGTTCTACACAATTCTACTGCGGGCTCCTCGTTATCTTCTACGCAATTCCATTTCTCCTACTCATTCCAATGTGGGTTGTGGTTACCTAACTGTAAACTAACGTGCTACTACCATTCACGAAATGTTGTATTGCTCATCGTCCCCCGTATTCTGCATAAAGACCCGCGACAAACTAAGGCGGCCCCTTTAATTTTTGCAGGCTGAGCAAATGTATTCCGAGATATGTGACCAATACTAGCATACTACAACTCCGTTAAGCCCCTATTGGACAGAATGCCTCTTGTACTAGCTATAGCGTTGAGCACACCAAATTTCCTTCGATTTCCATCGAGTTATGGCCCCTTCATCTACAGTATCACCGTGAAATGTACAATAAAAATTTCACCCTCTTGTCGCACTAAATACCTTTAAGGAAATTATTATCTTAATTGAGTTAACGCCATTTTCAAAAATCGTGTAGTCCTGCACACTCGCGAGTGGTTCACGTTTCTATAATTAGCGTGAAAATTTTTCTCGCCAGTTCCGAAAACTATAAAAGGGATTGCAATTCTCCCCTTCTTTTTTTCTATCATCAACTAACAACTTTTAACAATGCAATTCCAATCTGTTGTCATCGCTTTCACCGCTATCACTGCTGTCTCCGCCGCTAACGCTTCTGCTAACGGTTCCTCCAACGGTTCCAGCTCTTCCGACGACTCTGGTGCTGCTATCGTCTCCACCGGTTTATTAGGTGCTGCTGCTGCCGCTGGTGTTGCTTTATTATTGTAAGTCAATTAAGAACACTAATATCAAAACTTGGATTTTGTAATTTAATTTAATAGATGTATTTTTAATGAAAGCAAGCCTTGGACGTCATTTATTGTAACAACATCTCTATACTTACATGGATATCTCTATGAATTTTGTTTAAAGTTCTCGCGTTCTCCGGAAATGTCATGCTCTGCTCCTCATTCTTTCTGGCTCTGCTGCTCCTTTTCTCTAGCTCTGCTCCTCCTTCTCTTTGGCACTACTCTTTGTACTACTGTACACTATGCATTGCACTACTTAGGCCGAGCCTTGGGCCCCCAGTTCTTGGGGTTCTCCTGGTACCTCACCATCTTCAATTTCCTCAACTTGTATATCTTGATGCTTTCAGCATTTTCAGTGTCAAAGTCCACTTCAATGTCGGTTTTAAGGTTCTTTAGGATCTTGTATCCAATCATGTTGGCATTCAAGTTCAAATTCAACGACGGGTCTTTTCTCAATTGTTCTACTTTGGCAATCAACTTCTCGGTCTTGGTGACTTTATCGTTATCAAAATCGTCAATGAGCTCCTTGTTCTTCTTGATGAGCCACTGCTTGTTAACATTCAACACCACATCCCATGGAGCGTCGGTTTTCACACAGTTCTTTTTTGCGTGGGTCAACGAGAGCTTGTAGCCCAAATTGCCAATGGCTTTAGAGAACTCGTGAATGGAGATGGGAGGACTCTTGAAAAAAGATGAGAGGTGGTTCAAGTTGAAGTAGAAGTGGTTGTCCAACTCGTTCAACGCCAACGTCAACATCCCCTTGATTCTCTCGCTGGTTTGGTAGATTTGCTTGTCACTGGTGGAATTCACTTCCAACACTTGTTGGATGAACTCTTTATTGTGGATGTTCCCTCCGTACATAGGCCCCGCAAGGTTGAAAGGGGACTCGCAGAACTGACATTTGTCGTCCAAGGTAATGAACTTGGGCGTCTGGTACTTGAAAGACTTTTCAGTGGGAATCTTTCTACCCAAAAACTGGTTGTGCTTGTCTCCGCAGCCGGTACAGTGGTAGGTCATCATGGTGTTGGAGGCCAAGTCCTTGACTTCGAATGCACTGGTTCTCACTTTGATCACCACCCGGAAGTAGTAGTCTATGCTCAAAGAAACCAAAGGCTCGATCGACTTTTTATATTTTGCAGCCGTTTGGGCAATGCTCTGGAGAATCAACCTGATACCCACCTCGTGGTTCAGCTCACTTCCAATGAAGGTATTACCGAAATTGTGGCCTCCGTAGAGGGCAAAACACTTTTCTGGATACCCACTACCAGCCAACACTCCAGCGTCCGTGCACGTGACCAAGAGGATTCCTTCGTCCTTAATACACTGGAGAGCGCCGTCGATGAACGGAGCAGCGGTTCCGTAGGGGTCGAGATCCACCACGTGGAACTTCTGGTTGCATGAGCCCATGTATTTGATGGCATCTCCACAATTGGGCTTGACTATATCAGAAACTCCGTTGTGCTCTGCGTTCTCAGTGATGGATTTCACGGCCTCAGCAAGAAGATCGTTGGCCACCACTTTATTTACATGCTCTATTTCCTTGGCGTACCTGATCGACCTTAATCCGGTAGCACTCAAGGCCTCCAAGATATTTATGGTTGTAGGTTTGTTCTCATCGTTTGCATCTCTCTTCCTATTGAGCTGGTGTCCGTATTTTTCGTACCAGCTCTGGATCACCATCACAGACAAGTCTCTGTTGAACTGCTGGATGTGGTTGTAGAACACTTTTTCGCCGCCGATGATCTCGGCTTGGCCCTCTTTCACGATATTCATGTGTGTGGGTGGTTTCAAATTTTCAATCATCGCGATTGCGAGTTTTTTGTAGTAGACCAACTTCGTAGCACCGTGAAGATGCTGGAATACGACATGTACGAAACGGACTCTGAGTATTCCGACTACGTGGTTTCGGCACAAGACCAGTTCGAGGAGAGCGTCAGACAGCTTACTGGGCTCGTGAACGCCATAATATTCCCGTTGATTGGGAAGTTGTTGGGGAGACGGTTCAGTAAATTGGTGTGGGCAAAGGTTGCCGATTGGTATTTTTAGTTTAACGAGTTATGTAGGCAATACAGAGTAATGTGTTTGTGTTGTTATTAGAGAGAGTAATTGAGAGCAATTGTGATTATTGTTTGTGATTATTGTTCTAAAGTACATAGTATTACAGGCAGTTACAAACTGGTGACCAACGACCCGAACTCGCTGGAGATATTGGGATTCACAAACCCCATGAGATATTTGAGCAACGGCTCGATGAGTCCATTGGAGAGCCGGTTCAAAATCTGGTTGAGTATCTTGATATACTCGTCGATTGTGATGAACGAATCAGATGAGTTGGAGGTCTGTGAGTTGGAGCTGAAAATGGAGCTTTGTTCGCTCGCAGTTGAATTTAAGAGTCCCAAATCTCCATTGACAATAAGGTGGTCTCTCAATATCCCTAGAATCTTCACCAAAATCCTGAGTAGGTTCTTGCATATGAATAGAGTATCTAGGTTGATGTTGATCTCGAGTTTCTCGATGAGGAGTTGTCTGGTGTTGAGCTTTATAGGCGAGTTTGTATACTGATTGAGGGTGGTAGAAGACTGTGAGGTGTCTTTTATGAAGCCAATGTCAAAGCTTTTGAGAATGAGAAGAAGGTTCCTGATGAACTTGATCTGGTAGAGCGGCTGGTTGTTGTTGATGGGCATGGAGTTGATATAATGTTTGGGGCTTTCGAATGGGTTTGCACTACCATTGGTTGTTCTTTGTGGATACGAATGGGAATTGGAGTGGGAATTCCCCAGTGCAACCCGGTTGTTAAGAAGCTGTTGCTGGTGCTGTTGTTGCTGGTACATTTCCTGGTCCTGCTGAAGAGATTTGAGGAGATTTCCCAAGCTTATACACAATTTTAAGAGCTTATTAGCATCGATTGGAAACGGCACTTGCTGAACATACTTTCGGAGTTCTTTGTGGTTGAGCTTGTATATTCTGAGGAACGGGTACTCGCACTGTGTGTCTGTGAACGGGATGGACTGTAAGAGTCCTGTGTACGTCAGGAGTTCCCCGTCTATGGTGTCCACGAAGTTCATAAGGAGTAGGTGGATGGTTTTTTAGCCGAGTCGCGCACTAGTGGTACCATGCTCGTGGTGGCTTTCACTACGCTCGTGGTACCTGGCACCACCCTCGTGCTACCTGACGGTAGTTTCCTACTGAAGCTGTCGAGTGTCCTTCACACTCGCGTGTGCGAACTGATCTACCATGAAAGCCTGGCTCGTGCTATTGACGGTACTCATCGTCCTCATTGTGGTGGTGGTGTTCGGCGACTCTCCCAGCGCTAGGGGCACCATCCTCCAGACGTGTCGTACCAAGCTTCTCAACGCCACGTTCAAGGCCCTCGACACCATAAATGGAGTAAATCATCCAGCGCTAAACTGGCTAGTACCAGCATTCTACGCATCAGTAGTAACCATTTGCTTCTACTTATTCTTCACGAGAACATGGCACGTGCTACCTCCATCCATCACCCACAGCTGGGCCCACCAAGCCTATATTGCGTGGTCCATAGCCCTGGTGTACATCACATCCACCATTTGTATAATATCTGATGCTGGAACTTTGACCAAACACAATGTGCACGAAGCATGCCAAAAGTTCCCCAACGACGAAATCATCTTCTTCTCTGGAAATGTGTGTAGCACATGTAGGCTCCCGAAACCGGCGAGGTCCAAACACTGTTCCACTTGTAATCGGTGTGTGATGTTGTTTGATCACCATTGTATTTGGATCAACAATTGTGTGGGCTACTACAACTACCGAGTGTTCCTTTTGTGGCTCTTGGCCAACATCAACTTCATGGTCTACGGAGACTTTGTGATGCTCCGTGCCATTCCACCAATGCAATTGTGGGCCTATATAAAGATAAATGACGATTACAAGATCACCGGAGCTTTCATTCTCCTTTGTACCATATTCAGCTTGGTGGTTGTGGTGTTCACGGGGCTCCAGTTCCGGTACATGTACTTGGGAATCACCACCAACGAAATGGATAAGTGGTCGGATATCGAATACTTGGTCACTGCCAGAACCCTCTATAAATACGATAATAGGCTACTAGAGTTGGTGGGTGATCACATGATCAACATGCAAAACACCGAGGTGTATCCGATCATTCCCGAGGCCATCAGAGTGGAGTCTGTGGAGGTGATAGACAACATCTACGACCACGGGTTTGTCAATAACTTCCTCGAGAGAGTGTGGTCTTAGACACCTAAACGCCGATGGTGCAACTATACGGGCGGCTCGCACTTTAGGTCACGTGACATACGCCATGCGTTGAGTCACCTCATCAAACAATATGATAAGCCAACGAAATTTACCGAAATGACTACTCTCCATTTAAGAGCAGAAACAAAACCTTTAGAGGCCAGAACCGCCTTGACTCCTTTCACCACCAAAGCTTTGATTGATGCTGGCTTCAAAGTTTATGTTGAAGAAAGCTCCCAGTCTACTTTTGATATTAACGAATATAAAGCTGTAGGTGCCGAAATTGTCCCTGCCGGATCTTGGGTCAATGCCCCAAAAGACAGAATCATCATTGGATTGAAAGAACTCCCTGAAGAAGGCTTTCCTTTGGTACATGAACACATCACTTTTGCTCATTGTTTCAAAGAACAATTCGGCTGGAAAGATGTTTTGGGAAGATTCGGTGCTGGTAAAGGAACTTTATACGACCTCGAATTCTTGACTGATGACGAAGGGAGAAGAGTGTCAGCTTTCGGTTTCTACGCTGGGTTTGCTGGTGCTGCGGCCGGAGTTTTAGATTGGTCTTTCAAACAATTAAACTCTGATGACAAAGACTTATTTGCCCTTACTCCTTATCCTAACGAAGGTGCTTTAATTTCCGCAGTTAAAGAACTCTTGGACAAAGCTGTTGCCAAGGCCGGAAGATATCCAAACCCATTCGTTATTGGTGCTTTAGGTAGATGTGGATCGGGTGCTGTTTCCTTATTTGAAAAAGTCGGTATTCCTACTGATAACATTTCCAAATGGGATATCAAAGAAACCGCCAGAGGTGGTCCATTCGAAGAGATTGTTCAGGCTGACATTTTCATCAACTGCATCTATCTTACCAAGAAGATCCCACCTTTTGTAACCTACGAAACTTTGAATGTTGCCGACAGAAAATTGACAACTATTGTTGATGTTTCTGCTGATTTCACCAGCCCTAACAACCCAATTCCTGTTGTCAATGAAGGAACCTACTTCTCAAAGCCTACTTACACGGTCAAAACTACAAAAGGTCCAAAATTGTCTGTTGTTGCCATCGATCACTTGCCCTCTTTGGTCCCCAGAGAAGCTTCTGAATCTTTCAGTAGGGGTTTGTTGCCTTCCTTATTGGCATTGCCAAACAGACAAACCGCCAATGTATGGAGAAGAGCAAAGCAAACCTACCACAGACACCTCGCCAAGTTATAGACTACACAATATCTACAGTAATAGACATCTTTTATGGATTTAGAGTCAATAGTTCTTAATTGTTAGTAATATGAACATAGTATATCATCTCGGTGTTAGTTGATTTCAAGTTAAACCCTAAGACATTGTAAAATGGGTAAAATCATGACGATAACGCATATAAGACTAATCATGTATACTGTAAGTACATACGGTTTGGTAAAGAGTTAAAGAATGTTTTGCACAATAAAAATTTTCACTGATAAATGCGTTGTGGTTGTGTGAGACACGACCGAAAACCGAAACCTACAGTGGTATTTTGAAACTGCATAGTTTCTGAAGGTAAAGAAGGCGTATGTGATGAGTACTTATACTAGTACGATACTGTTCTCTTACGCCCTGCAAAAAGGGCCTCGTTTTATTTTGTGTAGAACTAATATCTGTAATTTGTGAATTTCACTAAAGGCAGTAAAAGCTTTACAAAATTCAAGCATATCTATCACGTCAAGTGGATTAGTATTGGAATGCTCATAAACAATCTCACTCAACTCGTACTAAGCTTCGTTTATTCGTTACTAAAAATATCCAAGAATATACAGTTCTCATCTGTTATCTAGCTTGGTGGCCAACTCTTTACTCCATACCAGTAAGAGTCTAAGCTTCTCTTTGGAGTCAAAAACCTCGCTCTGGTTGTTCTGGAGCTGTGCAATGACATCGGGGTTCGAGTGGCCCAATCTTTGCTCTGTGAATATTTTATCCTTGGTACTAAGCTCGTATTGGTGTGGTCTAGGAAATGAGTTCTTCAATAATTCGAACCAGTCCCTGGTCAATTCCACGAGGTCAGCCCTTTTCATCTTCTTGGAGGGCACGTAAAGTAATTGGTCAATCACAGAGGTGATGTGGTTGTTTACGGGTTTGACAGGTTTTGGAGCTGGGACATTTCCTGTCTCTGGTTCATCCACATTCATGCCATCTTCATCGCCAATATCGGCATCGTTCCCGATACTGAACAACCCTAGACACTCCATATTGACGAGAATCTGTTCAGCATCGACCGTGCGAGGGAAGTGTATGTTTTTGGATGATGCTTTGGTGGATTCTATGAGCCTGTCCACGAAATTCACCTTCACAGTGTGTAGCTTTCCATCACACCCCAACCGCAAAAGAATGGATTGGAGCTGGGAGTCGCTGATTTGCAACACAGACCTCACAGTATCGAATGACACCACCGAATATGCTTTGAAGAAATTCAATAGCTTTTTCTCTATGATAAGGTTCTGAATGATTTCCACAGACTCGCTGAAAATTTGGTCTTTACAAAGCTCGTCCTTACTGGCAATGAAATCTTGTACGATCCCTCTGTACATGTCCAAATCAAGTTCGCTGAAGCACTCGATCATTAAGAGAAGCATTTTAAAATCAGGTTGGCGAGCATAGTGTTGGGTTTCTTGAGACTCGAACGGATTGAACTCGTTTTCAGTGATTATGGATAACAAGATAAGATACTTGAAACTGCGTTCTTTCTCTGCAGAGCCAGACTCGTCGAAGAATTTGAAACTGTCGTAGAAATTGGCTCTGGAATTCTCATATTCGCCTTTGAAAAACTCAAGTTTACCCCCACACTCTTTGATGACCCCCATTATCCGTGGATGCGTGACTGGGGATGCAATTGTCATGCTCTGTTGATACAAATGGGTGAGTCTAGAAACATCAAACGTCTGGTACATCGAAAGAAGCTCGATTTCCGATGCTATCACTTCCAACATATACGAGTTTCTGGTCACTTCCGATACGTCATCGAGCTTGGAAATCAAGTCAGTGATGATCCGAGAACACTCTTCGAGCAGATGTCGCCCAAGCAATAGAGAAAACTTGCTCAAGTTGCATTTGATCCAGGTTCTATCATTTCCACTTCTGCTTCCAGTGGCCTCGATAAGCTCTATTATCAAATTGTAGAGGCTGAGCCTGAAAGAAGCATCTTTTGAATTCCCATAGTTGGCACTTATCCTGTGAAGGGATTCATCTATATAAGATTTGTCTTCAATTAGCTTGATCACAGGCAATAACTTCTGAAGATTGTACATACACTCATCGTGTCGGTGGATCGAATAGTATATTTTGGCCACCTGCTTATTTGCTTTATACACCCATATGGCAGACTCCGTGTTTAACGCCACATCGGTCAAGGTTTTGAGTTTTTCAATGGCCACATTAGTATCTTCATCTTTGAAAGCTTTGGCATTATAGTACTTATTCTGGAAATTGTCGTTGGCGTCGCCTTCATCCTCCACCATTTCCTCGTTGGTCACTGACACGTCGTCATCTTCAAACTCAAACTCGTAGGATTCCTCTGTATTATATTCGGAATCTGACATTGTGCAGTTATGGTTCGAAGCAAGAAGTACCCTCATTATAATGGATGGTAATTTGTGAGAATATCCTGCATATAAGTAACACATACAAACTTGTAGTGAAATTTTACTTTTTTCGTCGTAAAGCTCGTATGGCGCAGTGGTAGCGCTGCAGATTGCAAATCTGTCGGTCCTTAGTTCGATCCTGAGTGCGAGCTTCTTTTTTAATTTTTTGTATTTGGGTGTCAGATAATGACTGCACTGTCATATCAGAAACAGCCAGAGATGGTTGGGAGCAGTCTTAAGGGCTGCTACTTAAAAGCTCACAATATCTTGCACTGTACGTGTATTATGAATCTATCATCTAGAATTAAATGAGATGAACTACACAATTTCTACTTGGTAAATGACAAAAGGCTCATAGTCTGGATCAACCAAAGAAGCATATTCGTGTAAACTCGACTTGTTAGAGAATGAATCTCCGCCTAAGTATCCAAACTTGGCAGTCAATTCTTTTTTAGCCTTATCAATGTATGAGAAAGTGTTAGGGTTGAACTTGATCAAAAATAAATCGAATTGTGGTGGCAATCCATATCTCAAAACACTTTCAACATAACTTCTGATGGCCTTTATGTGGAACCACGAGGAAATAATCTCCGAGTATGCAGTTTTGGCTAATCTAATCAAATCATTTCTGGTTTTTTGTTCATTTGCTTTTGTTAAATCGAATTCTTTTCTCATGTTGTTTAATTCTTCTTCGTCATAAGAAAAGTCTGTCCTTGGTTGCCACTTCTTCTCTCTGGAAGCGTTTATGAAATCTTGTTGGTATTTTTTGAATAAACTTATGGAGTATAACTTGTATTCTTGGTCGTAAGTAATCAATTTTGCACTTCTTGGTATCACGAACTGAGTCAAAGTTTCATAACTCTTCTTGAAATCATCGTCCAAGTTCTTTGGCACAGCTACCAATACAGTGGTCAAGTTTTCTGATCCAAGTACGAAATCTTCCGGTTTGACAATGTCGTGTAAAGATTTGATTGATAAGTCTCCATTTCTCTTTCTGTCAGCAGCCAAGAAGTTGGATTTGGCTTGTTGATAGGTTTGATACGAGTTTCTCACGTCGTTATCCAAAGCAAGGGCTTCATCTGAAATTAAGGTGACCAACTCCTTAATGGACTTATCCAATCTATACTTGGAAGTATTCCAATTGAAAGATTCGATATAAGAAGTAACACTCTTGGAGTTGACTGTTCTGATGGATGAAGTAGATTCCAAAACTCCCGATAAAATGTCCACCACTTTGGCAATAGAGGCACCTAATTGATTATCAATTTTAGATAATTCATCACTCTGTTCCACCAAGGAATCCAAAGTTCCCACTTGGAATTCTGGAACTTTAAAGGGAGCCAATTCAGTCTTTCCATCAAGGAGACTTCTCTCCAACCATTCTTGAGCATCTGCAGATTGTGGTAAAGACACAAGAAGGTACTTAGAAACTGAGCTCATGTTGTTGGAAATTGAAAGGAGTAAAGCGAGCGAGAATTTGCGAACCTCGACTTCGAGTTTCAGGGACTGTGAGATACGGGTATGTGGAGAGGTTCTCGTTTCGTGAAGTGATTGAGGATTGTGTGGCCTGAACTGATGGTGTATTGATGGCGAAGTAACTAGTGAATAGACTGGAGTTTGGAAAGAGTTAGATAGATTTTTGTACGTTTGTGGCTAACCACAAACGGTTTTGTGTAATTTTGCGAATGGCCCACTTGCTGCTAAGCGAGTATAGGGGGCCTCCAGAGAGTGAAGAAGTAGAGACAAGGAGAACTAAGACTTTGTGGTGTAGGTTTGTCTTTGGGCTTTCATGAATGTCGGGAGGAATTCTTATCTTCCGTAGAACTTAAAGTGGCTGAGGGTGGTCAGTTTTGGGTAACTTGATACCAATGTGACTAAATCTCCACAAATTAGGCTGATGCTTGTGTGAATAGAGAGGGCAGTAGTATGGTTTGAAAGTGTCACCGCCGTTAGTTCGCTTCAAATGGCTGGCCTTAATGCTTTCTCTTTTCAAACTAAATTGACTGTCGAGCCTCTAGGTCACGAGATTCAACATTTTTTGAGATTGGACAAGCCAGAATACTGTACAATTCTAGCCAAGCAGTGATATACAAGTCCAGTTCACGGCTGTGCCTCTTTTCTAAAATATGAAGTCTTCGAATATCGAAGACCAACTCGAACGAGCGTAAACCAATTCCTAGCCTGCGTTGTTATGCAATTGGCTACATGAACAGCTCTACTTCCACCAGTTACAAGAGTATTTTCTGTCCAACACAATGTAGTGCTTCTTAGGCAAAAGCCACGGATAAGCGAAATCTCGGGTGTAATATATG
This sequence comes from Yamadazyma siamensis, assembly GCA_030581535.1. Taxonomy (NCBI): domain Eukaryota; kingdom Fungi; phylum Ascomycota; class Pichiomycetes; order Serinales; family Debaryomycetaceae; genus Yamadazyma; species Yamadazyma siamensis. Next base: position 369,094 of record JAKTTO010000007.1, read on the forward strand.
GTCCTTAGTAGTGCACACTATCTAGATAATCTAGTCTTAGTCTTCGTGTATCCTTTTTCCTTTGGCCCGCAAAACCCCTTTCCTGGTCACAGACTATCCTTCAGCTCAACTCAGAGCATCAAATACTACTCCACCCTACACCAGCCCATTACCAATGCCAAATCTCCCTCTGCCAAAACGTTTTTGCAGCCAGTGCCATCGCACTTACATCGCAGATCGCGATGTTCCAAAAATTTTCATCAGCCATGAGCAATGCGTTAGAAGTAAGTAAATAATACTGAAGATAAGAAACGAATGAACACTAACAGCATGTAGGAGCGTTTGAAGACACACTCGAATGCATTTGACGGGCTTCTTTCCCTCATTCCTGCCAAGTACTATTACGATGAGGCCACTCAAGACCAATGGCAGCAGAAAAAGAAGTCTAAGGAAGAACTGAAACAGAACGCCAGAAACAAATTGGATCCCGATAGTGAGGTGTCTGTAGAGAAATCCAGTGCCAAAGATGTGATGGAAAGCAAGGCAGCAGTTGCCCAGCCCGTTAAGCTTCCTCAGAAGCTCGGACCATCTCGAGATGAGATCCACGAAGACGAGCCCCAAAGCGGCAGCGACAGCGACGACGTGGAAATTCCCGATATGGATGTTGATGGCGACGAAGATGAAGACGAATCCACAAAAGGAGCAGAAGAAGACAGTGACGCCGATTCCCTGCACATACATAGAACCGAAGACAGCATACAGGTTGTTTTTGATGACGAAGGAAATGAGCAACCGGTGGAGACACCCAAGGAACAAGCACGTAAAGAGCTCAAAAGAAAGAAGGAGCTCTCCGAAGAAGAGAAGAGAATCAAGCAAGAGAACTTGCGCAAGTTGAGAGAGAGGCTAGCCTCCAAAATCAGCACTTTGCGTGAAAGAAGAAAAGCCCCCGGAACAAAGAACGGAGGAGTGGTCAAGTCCAGAGAGGAGATACTCGCCGAGAGAAAGAAGAAGGCTGAGCTCAAGAAACAGGAGAAGCTCAAGAGAAAACATGAAGAAGTGGACTCGTCTGAGTCAGAAGATTCCGACGACGGAGAAGAAGAAGGAGAAAGTGTTGCATTTGGAAACATAACGTTTAACAATGGTACTAGGGTGACAACCGACTTGACCAAGGTCAGGAGCACCACCGACAAGAAGAAGGGCAAAGGGCCTTCGAACAACGATATAAAAGCGCATCTTCAAAGATTAGAAAAGAAGAAACAAAAGCTCTCCAAGCTCTCCAAAGAAGACCAAGCCAAGGAGTTGGAGAAAGATAAGTGGAACAGGCTCATGAACCAGGCAGAAGGAGTTAAAGTAAAGGATGACGAGAAGTTTCTTAAGAAGTCATTGAAGCGTAAAGAAAAGAAGAAACTTAAGAGTGAACTCGAGTGGCAGGAGAGAAAACGAATCGTCAAAGATACCATAGCAGCTCGTTCCAAGAAGAGAGAAGAGAACTTGAGGTTGAGGAGAGAGAATAAGGGCAAGAAGAGCAAGCACCAGGTACGACTCAAGAAGTTCACCGGGATTGTGAACAAAAGTGCCAACGCCAATGCCAATGCCAATGCCAATAAAGGTGCCAACGGTAATAATGGTGGGAAGACGAATGGAAGAAAGGGCAAGAAGAGAGCCGGATTCGAAGGACTGGCCAAGCTGAAAGGTCGTAAGTAAGTGCCCTAACTAGGATATACATTTACGATTAGACGAGTATGGTATATAGACATTTAACGACAATAAATAAAATGGTTGCAACCACATCCAACGGTATTTGCACACACCAGTTTTTCGTTTCGCACTGACCATTTCATTTTTTGAAGGCAATCATTCTTTATAGTTACAAGGTTTTTGGGTTTAGCATTTGAGGGATTATTTTGGGATACCATAATAGAGGGTAATAGCATAGTATGTCGATGTCCAAGTCAGTAGGATTCCAATGGGGAGTCAAGATTAACGACAAAACTCCAGGCAGAGTCAATAAAGCCACCACCACAAAACTTGCACATAATAAAGAACTTGCACATCATAAAGCGTCACTCAAAAAAAGAAGGTACGGCGACGACGACAAGAAGGTAGTTATGCCTCGGACCTCCATCAACAAGAGGGCCAAGATTCCCATCATTAAGGGTGAAAGGATGCCTCTCAATAGATTGATTCAAACATTAAATAGAGACGCCATCAACGGATTATTAATGGACTTGGTGGCCGTGCATCCGGAAATCCAGAAAACCATTCTGGACTTACAACCCAAAGTGTGCATGGAAGATTCGATGAAGATCTTGAACGAAAGGTTCGAAGATATCCACAAGAATCTTCCATATAAAGGAGATATGGAAAACGATTATAGTTACTTGAGGGTAAAGCCCTACCTCCATGAGTTTTTCAACTGTTTGAGTGACTACATCTTGAATTACTTACCACCGGTGGAAAGTAATTTGGTCACTTCACTCACGTTTATTGATTATGCCACAAACATGGTGATTAAGTTGCCCGTGTTCACCAACAACGAGTACAAGTACATCAAATCTACGTGCTATGACCAAATAGCAAATACGTGGATGGTAGTTTTGAACAGCATCATTGCAAAAGACGACGACGAATCCGATAACCAGGAGAGTTTGTTCAATTTCATAAAGATTGTCAATGAGTTTGGCATTAAAGAAAAACTACAACTGCATCACGAAGCTACAGGGATGTTTGAAAAGGTGTTGGATTTCGTGAATGATAAATTCAATTGTTATAATAGCAGCAACGGATCCGGGTTGAGTGATTTGATCACCATAGATTACTCGAACTACTCGCTAACGGCCCATCCGTCCACATGAGTCTCGTCTTTCCTGAGTGTGGACCCGTTCAAAGTGCATAGTTATGAAGAATATTATACGTGATATGTAGGATGTGTATTAATGTACATAGAAGTATCATGCAAGAGGTTACGTGAATCTGGATAAAACCTTGTCAACAGTATCGGACTCCTCAATTCCTCTGGACTGGTTGTGCTTCTTTTTTCTGGCTTCCTTCTCGAGTTTCAAGTTTCTCTCGAGCCTCAACTTCCTCTCGTCAATGACGTTTTGTGTTTTCTTCCTCAAGTACTTCCTCAAGGCCGAGTTCTTGGACTTGACATCCGGTCTGATTTGTAGTTTAGCATCTGGATTGGGTGCGAGCTCGTCAACTTGGCCGGGCTTTAATCTGATGCTATTTGCTCTCTTATCCACGGTTCCCAACACATTAGGATCCAAGGTGATGGTGTCAGGATGCAATTTGTTGATCAAGGATCTGACTTCCTGTTGCTGTCTTTGTTTTGCGGTTTCGAAAGGATTGAGCTCTAAGGCATCGTAGTTGGCCTCTCCACTTCCAGGAACAATCAAATTCTCCACACCTTTGGTGGACCCAGTGCACAAGAAATCCTCGAACGGCACGAACCGAAGCTTCTCCACCTTGTTTCCTCCAATGAGATGGTTCATGTACGGAGAATTCTGCTTGGTCTTGAACATATCCTTCCACACGGTCACGTGCGAGTTCCACCCAGTGGAAACGAGTCCGGTATCCGAAACGTCCAAAGACTGCACTGGGGTGGGCGTGAAGTACTCGTCCACTTCCTTGAACTTACGCAAGTCCCAAACCTTGAGAGTCTTGTCCATTCCTCCCACAACCATGTACTTTCCTTCTCTATCTATGGCTAGATCTCTTATGGGGCCTCTGGCACAAAGCATTTTGACGAGAGGCGTAGACATCGACGGCGACCACAACGTCACCGTCCCGTTTCCGTGGCCGAGATGCATCACTCCGTTCCAAGGATTCTGTTTCATGGCTTGTGTGGGCCCAAGCTTGGTTCTATGGTCGCTCACTAACTCTCCAGTAGACACATCGTGGTACTTCAAAAACCCGGTTTTCCCGGCCGTGGCGAGGAGGAAGTGGTACGGGAGAAACTCCAATTGCGTGGCCTCGATGTGCTGTTTGAGTCGGTGCAATTCCAACCCGGTTTTATCGTAAATGAAGGTGTACTTTTTCTGTGCAACTGCAAAATATTGGTCATTATGGAGATACTTGACGCCGTTGACGGTCTCGTTCAAATGGAGCTCGCAGTCGAGCTTTCCTGTTCTCCAGTTCATGGACGCCACATGTCCTTTACGTCCTCCGATCAAAAGCTCGGTTCCATTTCTGGTGAAGTCGATTTGATATGGCCCATAATCGGGCAAATTCAATGAAAACAGTTTATTCAAGGTACTGTGGTCGACCTCCTTCTTGATATCCTCCTGCTTGAACTTGAAGGTTTTCTCCATGGGACCATCGGCCTCCAAAAAACCGGCTTCTTCCTGAAGCAAAAGTTCAGTACCAGCAGCAGATCTGAGTGCTTCTTTGTATTGTTTGTCGATTTTCTTGATTCCGGCGTTGATTTTCTTGTCTTTGCTGTAGAGCTTCCTTCTGTTTGCTTTGGCGTCTCCTCTTTCAAACTTAGAGGTGCCGGGCCTGTCGTAGGCACTCATTTTCTTTACAGCCATGGTGAGATGAGATGGTTTAAATTTTTGCGATGTGTGGAGGACGAGCACCGCGGGAGCAGTGAGTGTGCGGGACTGGCTAGTCCCAGGCTCGTGCCAGCTCGTGCCAGCGCTCGTCCCAGCTCGTACCAGCGCTCGTCTGACCCCATCCACCCCCAGCCTCACACCACTGGTGCTACGGCGCGCCACGCGGTGCCACTCGTCCTATTTATTCGCACACCATTCCTCCAATAACGATCTCCATGTCAAGATACCTCAAAGCAGGCATTGTTCCTCGCTCAGCGTGGTTCCTCGGAAGTGCTTTCGTAGCTGCTAACGTTGCTTTTGGCTTGGACGCAAGAAGTGGTCTCCACGAGTACGTTTACTGTCCCATAATCAGAACACTCACTGATGCTGAACAAGGACACAAACTAGGCATTTGGTTGATGAAGTATGGATTGGTGCCCAAGTTGCTCGACGAAAATACAAACAGACCATCCAACTTGAACGTGACGGTGTTTGGGAAGAAATTGAACAGTCCAATTGGATTGGCTGCTGGATTAGATAAGGATGGTGAAGCCATTGAAGCTCTCTTTGATACCGGATTCCAGTACGTCGAAATCGGCTCTATCACTCCAGAGCCCCAGCCCGGTAACCCCACGCCCAGGTTCTTTAGATTACCCAAAGATGACGCCGTTATCAACAGATATGGATTCAATTCCTCTGGCCATTTCAACGTTGCCGCTACTTTGAAGCTTCGTTTACAGAAGTACTTGAATCCTCACCACACCAACTTCGCCTTGAGGGACGGAAAGCTTTTGGGAATCAACTTGGGTAAGAACAAATTTGGTGACGAAGTGGAGGATTACGTAAAAGGTGTACAAAGATTAGGACCATACGCGGATGTACTTGTGATAAACGTCCTGTCTCCAAACACACCAGGTCTCAGAGACTTGCAATCGGAGCTGAAACTCACCAACTTGTTGACCACGGTGGTGAAAGAACGTGACCAAATCACCAATAAGTTTGGAGAGAAGCCTCCAGTTCTCGTTAAAATCGCTCCCGATTTGACAGAGCCAGAGATCGAGTCCATCGCTAGCTCTGCAAAGCAAAGTCACATTGATGGGATCATTGTTTCGAACACCACCATTCAAAGACCACAATCTTTGAGATCTTCGAGTGACCTCACTCAACAAGTAGGGGGACTTTCGGGAGCTCCCGTGAAACCTTACTCTCTTGCAGCATTACGTACGTTGAGAAAGCACACCAAGGACTCGAACCTCGTGCTTGTGGGATGTGGAGGAATTTCCAGCGGAAAAGATGCTCTCGAATTTGGAAAAGCTGGTGCTACGTTTGTGCAATTATATACTGCTTTTGCATACAAAGGTCCTGGGCTTCCGGCCAAGATCAGAGACGAGCTCTCGGCCGAGTTGCAAAAAGAGGGCAAGACGTGGACTGAGATTATTGGGTCTGAATAGTCAATATATTTATACACATAGATCACGGTCAGAGGGACTGATGTATATAAACGTGTAGAAGTATGAAGAAAAGGGGCAGCTGTGACGGGACATCTATGGCTTGGATGGGCAATTTGAGACACAGGCCTAACTGACCCAGGTCTCAGTAAGCCTGAGGCCTCTCAGACAGGGTCTTTCTAAGAGCCAATCATACTGGTATCGGTAAGTCATTCACCTTTCTTAGAATGTGACACTTCCACGAAAAAAACTCGTGCCTACTGCCCATGGCAGTTCACATACACGAACCTGATGTTTGTTCACTATGATTGAGAATGATAACTTGTTAATAGATTTTTAAATTTCGCAGCCTATATTCGCAAAGATTAGAATTCAATGAAAATAGGAACTGCCCATTAAGACAACACGAGAACGTTTCTATTCCTCGGTGAATTGCTCTTTCTTAAGCTTTTGCATGGTAAAACCTTCAATTTATACCTTGTTACCTCCAAAAAAATGACTAGTGCCTTGATGCCAGCCCGAATTATTTAGAGCCTCGTAAGTATCACGCCTAAATCTGTCAAGTCTTTATCGACTTAGATCTCGTGTCACGTGCACGCGACCCGTATGTAGGCGCGTACCTCTGAGTGTGGCCTCACGTGACTGTTTCTCCAAAACTGTGCGCGCAAAACAAACCACCAACCTGTTTGTAAACAATCATGTCCTCTAAACCCACGACTCCATACCAACTTAGAGGTGGCACAAGACTGGAATCCAGACCCGGACTGGCATCTGGATCACGGCCCAACCTGGTGAGAACAACAAGACGCTACCTGCACCGACTGTCGGGAGTTTTTGGGATCTTTCCTCAAAGTCCAAAAGTGCACTACCCAATCGACCCGGAGAGTCTTCCTTTGGACTCTGCCACAAGTACAGAACAATTTGCCCAGTTAAATGACTCAGTGCAGGACTTGGAGGTGCACATGACCCATCTCCAGCGGTTACATACGGCAATCACCCTGGGTTTTAATGAGTCTTTTGCGAGCTTCTTATACGGTCTTTCCATCACTATGTGGTGTATTGATTTTCCGTCCAGATCCCTCAAAGATCTTGCACAGAAGCTCGAGGAAAGCAAGAAGCTCGAGGAGAGCATCACGGATCTCGAGGCTCAGATTGCTGCTGCCAAACAGAGAAATGAAGTCTTGAAAGTGAAGGTGCAGAATAAAGCTAAAGCCAATCAAAGTAACGCCTTGAAAGCTAAAAACGTCAACAATGGACCCAGCAACGCGTCCACATCTAATAAGAAGTTCGACTACGGCCGCAGTAGAATCGGCAAACCTGTGAATAGAAAGCCCGTAAGCAGAGTGGCTACAAAACTGGCCCAGCCTTTTACATCTGCGATCAAAAGACCTGCAAACTCTTTGATTCCCACCCAGAGTGCTCGTCAACCCGCCACAGTTACTAACGTGTATAATAATAATGGGCCTAACTTGAACCAACGGCCGAGGTACTTGGATGGTCTTTTTGGTCACCCGAAAACACCCAAGAAGCCTCCAGTGCCTAAGCTGACACGGCCTCCATTCAGATAGATCTTAATAGCATTAATGACTCATGATTACAAGCTACACCACCACATTTGAATTACCTCTTCTTGTTCATTGTCTACACATCTACTTAAACAACTTGGCCAATGAAACAGCACCCTCGTCGTTTTTGTTCATGACTTTGGCGACCGCCAATTCGAAATCCTCTTGTGTGACATGGATTCTTCTTTCTCTTAATGCATACATCCCGGCTTCGGTACAAACCCCCTTGACATCAGCTCCCGAGCATCCGTTCATTTTCTCGGCGATTTTACGTAAGTTGATACCTCTAGTCAAGTTCATGGAACGCGAGTGAATCTTCAAGATATCAGTTCTAGCATTGACAGTGGGAGCAGGAAACTCGATTTTCCTGTCGATTCTTCCGGGTCTTAACAATGCAGGGTCCAAGATATCCAATCTGTTGGTGGCCATGATGATTTTGATGTCTTTGGAGGATTCGAACCCGTCAAGTTGGTTCAATAACTCCAACATGGTTCTTTGGACTTCCGAGTCACCTCCACTGGATCCTTCCACTCTAGAGGAACCGATGGAGTCGATTTCGTCCATGAAGATGATGGAGGGCGCGTGTTCTCGGGCCATCACGAACAATTCCCTCACCATTCTTGATCCTTCACCAATATATTTTTGCACCAATTCACTTCCACTGACTCTGATGAATTTACAGTCAGTGTGGTGGGCCACTGACCGGGCAAGAAGGGTTTTCCCGGTACCAGGAGGACCGTAGAGAATGACTCCTTTTGGCTGGGCAATTCCCAAACTCTCGAAAAGCTCGGGGTGTTTCACAGGCAATTCGATCACTTCTTTGATTTCCTTGATTTGTTTATCCAAACCTCCCACCATGTCGTAGGTGGAGTCAGGAACCTTTTCCACCATCATCAACGAAACCAAAGGATCCACCTTGTTGGGAAGGATTTTGTGTAAGTCGTAGGAGTCTGATTTCAAACACACTCTCAAACTGGGTGTAAGGGTCTTGATATCGATATCCTTGGAGATATTGACGATGTACTTTCCTTCTGGGTGTATCTTCACCAACACCTTGTTCAATCCCATCACCTTCACCACCTCTCCCACATAAGAGCCGGGCTCCTGAAGAAGTCTCAATTCATCTTTAAGTTGGCGGACTTTATTGTTCAATTTGTTTCTTTGGGCTTCCAATCTCCTCAAGTTTTCGGTGGCAGTTTGCACCTTGATCTCTGTATCCTGAATCTGCTGTTCGAAGTAGGGTTTGATCCCTCCTTCATGGACGTACGGTTTTTGTATAGAAACTGTCATTTGCCTTCGAAAATGCGTTGCGATTGAGATTGAGATTTGAGGTTTGAGATTTGAGATTGAAATTTGGTTCGCGGTTCGAGTTTCGTTGAGTTCCAGTAGATCACATAAAGACTATGGGATTCCAACAATTGTGTCGATGCGAGTGCTTGGGCCTGCAGGTGAAGTTGCTACGGTTGGCCAACTGTGACATGTGTACCAAAGAGACATGTTTGAAAGGAGCCAAGGACTTTTGTGAGGAGGTTAATCTCCGGTTGAGTTGTTACCAGGTTGAACTGTACAAAGACATGGTTGTGATATACGGGTTTTTGGTTGTTGTTGTGGTGATGGTGGTGAGAGGGTTGGTGCGGAGGGAGTAAATGGAGAGCCATAGCTCGTAGAGGGGGAGGCTCTGGAAATGCAATTGGAAGATCTGGTGGGACTGATTCACGGTGGTGCGTGGCCAGTTGTGTCGCGGTGGACGTGGGGCGAGCGCCGACCTATGGCCTCGCGGCATACTCGTGCAAGGCGCGGTGAGTACACAAACCAACAAAGCGATGCAAAAAGATGCAAAGAGGTACGAAGGGAAGGTACGAAGCGAAGGTACAGAAGTTGCAAGCGTGCACAGCTCATGCCTATTGTGGATACATACAAATACCGTTTGTTAGGCCAGAAATCACTGGGGCCAAAATAAATACTGTCTGTACCCACGTCACGTGCCATGTATCACGTGCCCCTTTAGTCAGTTAGTAGAGTGTAGTTTGACACACGAACAATTTGTGTTCGAGTTAGATAGAAAGACATATTCGAGTCGGTTATAAAGACGGAGGGTGTGAGTAGATGCAGCCGCCCGGAATTGCGAAGCGTGAGCCCATTCCACGTCAATAAACATTCACCAATTCAATCTCCAAATCCAGAACAACCGAATCAATCCTGGAGCATTCTCGAGAATTTCCCACTCAATGTGTTCAATTGCACGCCAATGTAAGATTGCGGTAGGCACCGGCCCAGCTGGCACCAGCTGGCACCACGGCGACCCACGCGCGCGTGAGGAGGTGGGATTTCAAATTTCGTCGCGAATGAAAATTTTTCAAGCATACGCTTTATATCCTTTTCACTAGATCCTCTACGTGAACCCTGGATACCAGCTACTACATCGGCAAACCCTACCCATTGGTATCAGAAGTAATAGCCGTCATGTCTGAAAACACCTCGGATCAAAAGGTCGACCAAAGACCAGACCAGGATCAAAAAGACGCCCCACAACCTCAATCATATCAGTCTCACAATTATCAAAATCAACGTTTTAACAAACACTACCAAAACAGACTGAACAACCGCCAACCTTATAACAAGAGAGGCTTCAACAACAAACCCAACCAGCACCAGCATCTGCACCAACACCAACACCAGCACCAGCACCAACAGCCTCCATACAATTATAATCCTGCTGCTGCTCAAGCTGCTTACACTGGAATGTATTATAATTACTTGAACTACGGTTATCCAATGGTGCCAATTTACGCGGCTGGTCCTCCTCTGCAGAGCCCCACTGCGCCCTACGCCCCTGTTAACGGGCCTGTCAATCCTCAAATAAGTGGTCCGGGTCTGAATAGTTCTTCTACTGGATCCACTCCCGTTTTACAAGCTGCTGGCATTAGTCCGCTTGTGGCTCCTTCGTATATTCCACAAGCCGGCAAAATCAAACTCACTGATAAGGACGGAAAGCAGATCGATTTGGAAGAGAGAAAGAGACAATTGAAATCTTCTTCTGCCGCCACCCCAATATCGTCACCACAAAAAACTTTTGCGAGTCCACAGAAACCTGTGGTTGCACAAAAGCCTTTGAGTACACAAACTCCTTTGAGTCCACAAAAGCCTTCGAGTCCGGTCAAACTCGATCCGGCTCCTACTACGTCCCGTGAAACCGTTCCCATCTCTGAAAACCCTCCTGCTTCGGCTATCGCCAAATTGGCCGTGGAAGTGAAGGCTACTCCTTCTGCTCCTGCTCAAACCGAACAGCTTCTAGACTTCAAGGAAAGAATCCGTAGGGTTGCAGAGGCTGCTAGATTGAAGAAGGAACAGGAGAAGAAGGCAAAGGAGCAAAAGGAGCAAAAGGAACAGGAGAAGGTTGAGTCTGCACCTGCTTCCGAACCAGTTGAGCCAGCTAAGGAGCCAGTCTCTGAACCGGTTAAGGAAGTTAAGGAAGCCAAAGAAGATGTCAAAGAAGAAACCAAAGAAGAAGCCAAAGAAGAAGCCAAAGAAGAAGCCAAAGAAGAAGCCAAAGAAGAAGCCAAAGAAGAAGCCAAAGAAGAAGCCAAAGAAGAAGCCAAGGAAGTTATCGCTGAACCAGCTTCTGAGTCAGTTAAGGACGAACCACAGGAGGAAGCCAAAGAACTTCCTGTTGAGCCAGCTTCCGAGCCTTCTGAGCCAGTTTCATCAGCTACTGAGACTCCTGCACCAGCCGGAGCCTCAGAACCATCTTCCAAAGAATCTGAAGAACCACAAGCATCTACCGGAGAAGACGGAAGAAAAGTGGAAATCAAAGAGCCAGAGGAAGAGGAAGATGAACAAGAAGAAGAGGAGGACTCAGGTTACGATCTTTCCCAATTCTTTGACAGAGTCAAGGAAGCAGAATTCATCGACGATATTTATGCCACCGAATATCCTGAAAATTTCGTTGGAGTGGACCCCAAGTGGAAGTTGGAATCCAAGAAGTACAGATACGATCCTCAATTTTTGATCCAATTCCAGCCTGTTGTACAATACAAAGTTGATGAAGAATGGAAAACCAAGCTCGCAAGCTTAGGAATTGTTGCCGAAACCAATCAAAGGAAACTGGGAGGATCTTCCAGAGGAGGTAGCAAAGGAGGGTTACCTAGTAGATTCAACCAACTCAGTGGAAGAGGCGGCCAATTTGATAGACAAAACAGCAGAAATGGAAGTAAGAGGAAAGGTGGAAGCACAAGGGACAAGTCCAAGAGAAATAACCAATCCAGAAGAAACAAGGAAGATGATAAACCAACGATTCCTCCTGAGGAGATCAAACCATTGCAGAAGTCAGCCACTAGATGGGTTCCTAGATCTGCTGCTGCTAAGACCGAGGAGGTCAAATATGCACCTGATGGAGTTACGGTGATATTGTCCGAAGAAAATGTCGAGAGAAAAGTCAAATCATTATTGAACAAGTTGACATTGGAGATGTTTGATACCATTACCGATGATATCTTGAAAATCACAGAGCAAAGTAAATGGGAAGATGACGCTAAAACTGTCAAACAAGTTATTTCTTTGACTTTTGCAAAAGCATGTGATGAACCCTACTGGTCTTCAATGTATGCTCAATTCTGTGGTAAGATGTGCACGACCATTTCCGATGAAATTGCCGTCAAGAGTGTTGATAAGGATGGCAACGAAGTAGTTTCCAGTGGAGGTGCTTTAGCCAGAAGATTGTTGGTCAGTACATGTCAACAAGAATATGAAAAAGGATGGTCCGATAAAGTCAAGATCAGCCAAGACGGAGCTCCTTTGGAAATGATGTCCGATGAATATTACGTGGCAGCAGCTGCTAAGAGAAGAGGACTTGGTTTGGTCAAATTCATTGGTCAATTATATTTATTGAATATGTTGAACGATAAGGTTGTTGTCTACTGTTTGATGAGTTTGACTAAGAACGTTGAAGATCCATCCGAGGATAGTTTGGAAAGTTTGGCACAATTGATCATTGCAATTGGACCAAAATTCGAACAAAGTGAAAGAAACAAGAACCTCATGCAAGCTGTTTTTGATAGCATCCAAAAGATTTTAGATAATGTCAAATTGGCATCTAGAATCAAATTCATGTTGATTGATTTACAAGAATTAAGAGCAGCCAATTGGGTTTCCAATAAACTCGAACTGGGACCAAAAACTATCAAGGAAATCCATGATGAAGCAGAAATCAAAAAATTGGAAGAAGAAAAAGCGGCTCTTGAAAGAAGAAGAAACAATAAAGGTGATTCAAGATCAAACTCAAATAGAACTGGTTCAAATTGGGGATCACAATCTAAAAGAGTGGATTCCAGTTCAAGAATCACCCCAATCAAAGATTCAAAAGGATTTACGCCTGTATCGAGATCTCAATCGTCAAGACTTAATGATTCTAGTGCATCACCAAGAGAAGTTTCCAAGAGAAGCGAATCTCTTCAATCGGCAACTAACATATTTGCTGCATTAGGAGGTGAAGAGGATCATGATCATGACCATGATCATCACGAACCTGACCATGAGCATGAACAATGATTTCGATTGTTATCTTGATAGAGACGTTGCACCAGAGTCCAATACGATTCCATGATTAATGAAAATTTATTCTTCCGTAATTATAAATTTTTTAATACAAAAGACCGTTTATAGACCCGCTCATGGGCAGAGCATTGGTATTAATACACATTCATTGTTGACTTGAATCACTTGAATCGGTTTGCGATTGGGGTAGAATTAAGGTGACATTTTGAAGGGACTCCATAGTGTCTGTGAGTGACGAGAGTGGACTAGGAGGATCCGAGGAGACATCATTTATAGCGTCGCTGGTATGCGAGCCGTAGTCATTGGTTTCATCCACATCCGTTACCTCTGCCTCTTGTTCAGCGTCCAGCGACTGGAGTTCAATTGTTTCAACGAGTGGGTCCTGCAGATCGAGGTCCGCTAGCTTAGAACCCTTCTGAGGATCTCCTATTCCTAGGAACAAATCCGGGTCTCCTGCTCTTATGTCTTCCACCTCCAATCCCTTAGTTCCACTCACAGAAACACCGTGTTCGTTCTCCACGGCGGTGAGAAGCTGCTCAATCAACTGGTCATCAAACTCCACCTTAGGCTGCGGTAATTCAGAAGCAGAATTCTTCAGCTCAAAGAAAGACCTGGCCACAGCTATATCTTCAACTATCGACCTGGTGGCTCGCTTGGACTTGAGCATTCCTTCCACATGGTTCGCTAGCGCCTTCTCTACGTCGATATTCACAGACAGAAGTGCCTTCACAAGCCGCATGGTCTTATATAGAAAAGTATTATCTCGTAGAACCTCCAACCCAAACACGAGTAGCCTGGAAACAATGTTCACTGGTGCTTCACTTTGAAGAAGAATTAAGACATATGTGATTGCTGATACAACTGCAGACCTCAAACCGTCTACTGACAAGCTGTAGTCCAGTTGTGAGTCGCTGAGGTAGCCTGAAGGTTCGTATTCGGAGTCAGAATACTCCATTTGACTGGCCATTTGGTGCTGTTTCGGCGAGTCGCTCCGAAGTATGGCCCTCGGTTCGTTGGTGTTGAAGAAGCGGTCGTTGTGGTCGTGTATACGGTGTGCATACTTGAACCTTACCACAAAAGAGGTTTCGGTTCTTGACACTTGGAGCGCCGGTGGGAATCGAACCGGCCATTGTTCGGGAAACTGGATGGCATCAAACAAGTTATCGTAAGTTCGAGCAAGCTGAAGCTCGTCGGCCTCAGTGTGGTTGATTAGGTCCTTGATATCGTCCAACTGAAGGTGGGTCTCATTGTGTGTTTCGTACGAAAACCCATCACCACTAAACGCTACACTGATCATTTGCACGTAGTTGATAAGCTTACGAGAGTCGCCTTTGGCCCGTTCGATCAACAGCCGTTTGGTGTCACTGTCGAACATGATGTACCCGAGTCCATGTCGAACGCGTCTCTTGATGTTTTCGTGCACCGTGGCCTGGTCCAAGATCGTATGGAGGTCCTGGTCCAGTAGCTGGTGCAATTCGAACACCTGACACCTCAGCCGAATGGCCGGTCGTACCCGGCGCCTGGGGTCAATGGTGGTAGCGCCTATGAACACAAATGTTCCTGCTTCAACCAATGGAAGAAGGAAATCCTGTTGGGTGATCAGAAACCTGTGAATCTCGTCAATAAAAACCACCACATGAAGATAGTCGTGGCCCTTTCTTTGCCTGGAGATGTTCTCGGCCTCGATGGTCTTTGAGAGCTGTTTGAGGTCCCTGATGGTGCCGTCGGTGGCATTCATCTCTACAAATACATACTGAGTATAACTAGCAAGAATAGCAGCCAATGTCGTTTTTCCTACTCCCGGAGGACCGTAAAGAATCATCGACGGGAGGTATCCGAGCTTCACGAAGTCGGTTATGCGGCCTCTGGGTCCTATGAGGTGTGTTTGTCCCACATACTTAGCTAAAGAAGTTGGCCTTATGATCTCAGAGAGAGGCCTATCTAACGCGTTTTGTAGTGTACTGAGAATTGTATTCTCACTAGGAGACTCGTGGTCCGAGCCCTCCAAGCCGTCTGATACGTCCAAGTCCTGCTCGGAGTCACGGTCGGTGTCCACGTAGGCCTCCGTGTCCGCACTCGACGGTGTTTGTGCTTTAAACGTACCAATATCCATGTGGATTCATCAGAAAGTGCGCGTATACTTCACCTGCCAACATGCTCCTCCACGTACTTGTGGCTTTGTTGCACTGTAAGTGTCTGTAGTCTGTAGATACTAGTCTGTAGTCTCTAGTCAGTAGTCTCTCGTCTCTAGTCCCTCCTCCCTCCTCTCTCCTCTACACTCTCTCCTCCCTTCTACCCTAGTCCTGCTACACCTCACCAATCTATGATAATGTACTATACATTAGTATACACGAAAAAGCGCTACTTTCTCCTCTTGGCCCCGGCATCAGGATTCAAAGGAGAATTGGCGGCACTAACACTCATTCGCCTTTTCTTGAGTTTGTCGTCCTCGGACGTGTGAGGTGACGGAGACCCAATCTTGGCCGAATTCTGACCTGGGCCTTGAGAATTAGCTTGTAATTGAGACTGTGCTTGTGCTTGTGCTTGTGCTTGTGCTTGGGCCTGTGCTTGTTGAGCTTGTTGCACTTGAGCCTGGGCCTGAACCTGTGCTTGCTGTGCCTGTCTTTGTTTAAGAAGTTGATTTTGGTAATTATTGTTTGCAGTCATGAACAACTCCAATGCTTTGATTGGCAGATTGACGTTATTGACCATCGCAAACCCCATCAATGACTTGAGACTCGTCATGGTGTCGCCGATCTGTATGACTCTCATGGAGTCGTCGTCGATCCCAGACGTTTTGGCTTGTTTGAAAGAAATAGATTTGTCTTTGATTTTTGCAAAAAGATCTAGTTTGAGCTTGCCGGTATCGTTTGATTTGGACGGTAGTGAGTCCCAGATCTTGTCGATGCTTGAGATCGAAAGAGTGCTTTGGTAGTTCTGCAATCGGCAATCGATCCACTCGATTCGGAAGTCTCTGTTCATAAGAATCCTACATCCACCTGTGACGTGGGAATTGGAGCCATCCACAAACCCGTATGTTAATGACACCTTTGATACGATGAGAATAGACCCGTTGTTCATCACCTGGAACTTGATGCCCGGCAAAGACACCGAGAATTTGGCCAAGTTATCTGGCTTCATGGCCGATGCAAAGAATCTGGGGGCCGTGACCGTGTTCAACTCGAACGGCTTGGGGTGATTGTCGGGGGAATCGCCCTCCTGGGGAGCCATGGTGAGCCTCAAACTCGACGACGGCGTGAAGTACGATTGCACGATCCGGTGCCAGTACTCCACCGTGCACAAGTTCTGTTTCAGCTCGGAGCCAATTTGGTCGATGATATCCAACACCCGAACCACGCTGGCATTGCCGATATTTCGCTTGAAGATCTTGACGTCGAGGTCGTTGGGGTACGGTTCCTGGCCCATGGCCACCGGCTTGCCCTGGAACATCGTAGGTGCTCCTTGCCAGGGCCCTGCACGTGCTTGTGGTGGATTGGAAGCATTCACAACTCCAACTCCGACTCCAACTCCGGGCCGGGCCATTTGCTGGGGCTGGGGCTGGAACTGCTTGGAGCCGTTCATGTGCTGGGCCATTTGGAAGCCCTGGTTGGGAATTGGCTGGTTGATCTGGTTGGGAATCTGGTTGGGAATCGGCTGGTTACCTAGCCCTTGGCCGGCAAGTCCCTGATTGGCAAGTCCCTGGCCGACGAGCTGCGCAGGCATTTGGCCAGGCACTCCTGTACCTTGAAGGGCCTGTGCAGGCATGTTCTGTTGCTGAACTGGCGGAGGTTGGTTGCCCATTTGGGGCGTGTGCCCTGTCAGATTGCCGGCCGAATGCGAATGGCTGCCAGCCAGGCCCGGTAACGGAGCTGAATTGGGCGGCTGCATTGGGTTGTATGCGTTCATCTGGTTGGGGGTTTTGATGGTGGCTTGCTGGATGGTGGCAGCTCTCTGCATTCCGGGTCGTATTTGTCCTTGAGCTTGAGCCTGAGCTTGTGCTTGAGCTTGTGCTTGAGCTTGTGCTTGTGCGTGTACTTGAGCTTGTGCTTGTGCTTGGGCTTGAGCCTGGGCTTGTGCTTGTGCTTGAGCCTGGGCCTGTGCTTGTGCAGCTTGGGGATTCAAATATTGTGGATTCATGGGAACTTGTTGTGGAAACATTGTAGGACTCTGATTCATATATTGTTGCTGTAAATGGCCCAGAACTTGCAGCATTGGCTGGCCTGGGGGCATCGCAGGCAGCCCGTTTTGCGGCTGGGGAGGATTTTGTTGCATCAAGTTTGGTTGTGGGCGATTTGTGTTTGGGTTCACCAGTTGAGATCTGGGAGTTTGCGAATGCAGATTTTGTGGATGTTGGTGATGCAGATTCTGTTGGTGCTGAACTTGCTGAACTTGTTGTACTTGTTGGGGCATCATGGAGAAGTTTGGGTTTTGCATGACCACTTGGCCACCTTGGATGGGTACTCCGTTGTTATTCATGTTCATTATGTTCATGCTATTGCATGCTGTTGGATAAAATATTTTCGCGGTATTGAGGCTGGGGCTGGGGGTACTGTAGGCTTACATTAGTTGTACACGGGTACGGTGTGGACTGTTACACTGATGTGTTGATTTGGTGTAGGCGTAGTGTGTGATTTAAGGGGGTTGATGTGTTGATTTGGAATTATTTAGTGTTACCTGCTTTTAGTGGTAGTTAGTGGTAGTTAGTGGTAGTTACTGTTAGCTGCTAATAGTTACTGTTACTATCTGTAAGCTAACTGTTACTGTTAGTTACTGTTAGTTACTGTTAGTTACTGTTAGTTACTGTTAGTTACTGTTAGTTACTGTTAGTTACTGTTAGTTACTGTTAGGTCTGTTAGGTCTGTTAGTAAGTGATAGTTACTGTTAGTAACTGTTAAAGATTGTAACGTTCTGTCACTGACTGTGAGTTTACTGTTGGTTCGCAGTTACTTTACTGTTACTTACTGTTAGCTGCTGTTACTCACCGTTACCTACTGTTAGCTGCTGTTACTCACCGTTACCTACTGTTAGCTGCTGTTACTCACCGTTACCTACTGTTACCTACTGTTACTAACTGTTCCTTAGATGATCGGTACTGTTACTATGCTGCACTTGATACTGAAGTCTCAGTCTTTGTTGTTACTTACTGGCTCTCTGAATATTCTTCATTTGACCAAGTACTACCGTTACATGCTTCCTCCGAACAACATCTATCTATTACTATACGGCCCTGATGTCAGTCTACTGTGATTCTACTCCACTGTAACTCTGTACCGTAACTCTACTACACCATAACAATGCACTATCGCTACTCTACTACACCGTACTGCGTACTACTACTCCCTATTAACACACTGACGTTCCCTATACTATCAATACGCTTGCACTATTCTGTTACTGTTACTGTTACTGTTACTGTTACTGTTACTGTTACTGTTACTGTTACTGTTACTGTTACTGTTACTGTTACTGTTACTGTTACTGTTACTGTTACTGTTACTGTTACTGTTACTGTTACTGTTCCTGTTCCTGTACTGTTACTGTTACTGTTCCAGTAGTGTCTATTGTTACTCTACTAAACAGCATTCGCTGTCTCACTGAACTGTACGCTTACTATTCTTCACTACACTGTACTCATCCTGCTCTTACTCTAACCTTCTCCCACTCCTGACTATTCATACATTACTCATCAACTGACATTATAACTCAACGTCGAATTGCCCTCCAACTTCAAACTACTCACCCACCGACTCATGGCCGGGTGCGTCCGTATAGGCCGACGTGGCTTATACGTCTTGGCCTCATCACTGGCGTCGTCCTGGTCAATTTCTCGCACCTTGTTGGCTCTTCTTTTCAATAACTTATTCAACGTGTCCCGCTTCTCCTCCTCCAATTGCTTGTTCTTGTAGTCCAACCTTCTTCTGGCACTCTCGGCCTTACGAAGAGCTGCCTGCTCCTCGGTTTCTTTTTTCTGGATCTTGTGTTTCTTCAACGGAATTCCAACTTCTTCGAATTCCAATTTCCGTTGTCTCTCCGTCATTCTGGCAGTGTGGTTGGCGGGATTATACTCGGTTTCCTCGTCCGTGAGAATCAAGTCAGGGTCCAAGTCTTCGGGTCTGGTGATGGTGACCTTGGATTTGGAGGCTCCGGTGGTTTTAGTGGATTTGCCTTTTTTGGTGCTCACAGGCACTTCGTCCTCGTCCTCGTCTTCCTCTTCTTCTTCTTCGAGCTCGTTCTGCTCGAAATAGTTGACTCCACGCTGCTTTGCTTGGCGGGGCTGTCTAGTGGTAGCGGCTGGCTTTCTGGGAACGGCTCTGGCGGGCTTTATGTCCACTTCTTCCTCTTCTTCGTCACGTAGCTCCAAGTCTTCATCGATTTCATCGGGATCCTCGAGCTTGTAAGCCTCCTCCTCGCTGGCGTCCATGAGATCGTCGTCGTCTGCGAGGTCGGAGTCGAGTTCAGACTCTTCAATCTCCTCTTCTTCTTCGTCTTCAAGGTCTATTTCGGGTCGTTTGGGCATGGTGTTGGAGTGAGTGCGAATGAGAGGAAGAAATGGGTCTCCAGGCCGAGCTGGTGCGAGCGCA
This sequence comes from Yamadazyma siamensis, assembly GCA_030581535.1. Lineage (NCBI taxonomy): Eukaryota > Fungi > Ascomycota > Pichiomycetes > Serinales > Debaryomycetaceae > Yamadazyma > Yamadazyma siamensis. The sequence goes on from JAKTTO010000007.1 coordinate 388,755, forward strand.
GGCCGAGCTGATAAAGCTTCGAACGACTGTGGCACGACGGCCGCGCGAGCATGCTGGACCTACTTTAACTCGTCACTTTCATACATTCCTACCTACTTACTCTTCTACACTTGCCCACTCATATACAACCCCTTGATACTCCGAATATCGTTCTTGGTGTCCACCACCAAATTGCGCTTTTTGTCGCCCTTCTCCACTCCATACATCTCGTCGTAGTTGAAGATCTTGGTATCAATATCTCGCTGGAACATCTTTACCGTTTCTCTAGCATATTTATAATGGGGCATTTCACTCACAGTATACGAAGTGCACTCGCTCAAAACTTCCTTGAGCTTCTGGAGCTTCGTCAAAAGCTTCAAGTGGTTGAGTTTGTCTTTTTGGTTGAGTTCTTCAAGCACTTCACCAGGTGAAAGAGAATTGGTTCTCTTGAAGTATGAATTGTCTGTTTGCCCAATGGCGTCGCACGACACCTTGCCGTTTCTGGATACGTGTGTGATTGGGATGTGTTCTACTTTCCCTACTAATACTAAATACAAGTCTCTGAGTTTTGAACGGGCTTTTTCTAAAAGCTCAAGTCGTCTGGAGCTGGTGAGATCCACTAGCGGTTTGATTCCGAATACTCCCACCAAATACACCAACGCTACCACGAGAGCAGAAGTGTTGGTGAGCTTTATGAGAAAGCTAAGTAGGCCCGATTTTCTGGACCTGTAGATGCTGGGGTCAAACGCTGACTCTGGAATGGTGAGTCTTGGTACTGACATGATTGATGATTGAGTGCGAATGTGAGTGTGAATGTGAGTGTGATTTTGTGGGATAGTACAAGATAGCGAGGTTAGTGCGACTGTCGTGCAAGAATGGTAATATCACGGTACGTTAGTGCGAGTGTCGTGGAAGCGTGGTGCCATCGCGGTACGTTCGTGCGACCGTGATGTTGGTGCGACCGTGACGTTCTTGCGCCCGTGGTACCATGCCCACTGCAGCGATACTTCGCTTTCGCACGAACACTGAACTCACTTGAATTACTATAACCTCCCAATTCCAGTGCCTGCACACCCACCTCTATATCATCTCTCCGATCTCCTTGCGTCTCCCCCTGCGCTCCACTTTCACGTTGGCGTTCTTGGCTTTCCGTTTCTCGGCCGTACGCTTTTCCGCTTTCTGTAGATCTGCTTCAGATGGAATCCACTTACTCTTAAGTATTCTTCTCACCGCCTCGGGTGACGTTCGAAACATCCCTGCCAAGTCCACAGTTCGAAGATGCGGCATCACTTCACTGAAGTATCGAAGATCTATAATTTGCTGGCGATTTAGCTTCTTGGTAGGATTCCATTTACCGTACTTCTGTTTAATGGCTGCGTCTCTTTTGGTCCACTCGGGGAGATTCTTACGGAACTCTTTCTCCTGTTCTCGTATCCTTTCCTTGATGGTTTGTGAAGGTTGTGGGGCTTTTCTGGGAACGTTTATGGTCCCCGTGGCCTTATTGGATACCCTTCTGATGAATGCAAGCATGAGATGAGAGTGATGTGATGTGCGAAGAATCCGTAGGGCGAGAAGTCTGGCGCGATGCCTCGCGAGAACCTAGGTCTGGCGCGGTGCCGGGCGCGAACTGTAGGTACTACTCGACCCAGCGGCGGGAGAACGACAGAACGCACCCGTATGGAATGTTAACTACGAAGAACGCCAAATCTTGATTAGTTTCGATTTGATAGAAGAAGCACCCATTTGGGCGTCCACTACCCTTTTCGTGTGGCATATGAAGAAGAGAGGTTTCTGGGGCCGCAAGGATGAAAACTTCATTGCACGTGACTCTCCCTTCTTCTCAATGAATGATGGTCATGTTTTTGGTGTAGGTTTGGTTGTTAACTGGAAATGGTTGCGAAATGATTTGGGTGCAAATGTGTGAAATTCACAAGCTCAATACTTTTAGTTAGCAGAAAAAGACACACAAAGACAGGAGACCAAAAAAACCGAAAGACGATGGATATATCATAGGCTCCGTGTATGCTTTCTTACTGAACGCCATTCCTACCTATTTACTCCACAAATCCATTTGCCTGCCCAGCATATCGCATATCACGCACAGGCACCAGAACAACCCGTCGCACCGTTGCCCCGTCGCACCATCGCCGCACTTTCGCACCACCTCGCACCAACCCAGTCCACCTCACCAACTCAGCCGCGCACCACCATACAAACCATACACGAAGGGATGAACTTCATCAGGAAATTCATGGAGAAATCGTCCACCGACGAGATCTGTTCGATCCCCAAAGGAAAGTTCTACCTCACAAGAGCACCCAACTCCCCAAAAGGAAGTCTGGAGTGCCTCTACAACGATGCTCTCATGCTGATTACCCAAACCACAAGACCTTTTTACTATCTGTTAAGAGTGTGTAAAGTGTACCAGGAAGGAGAAATTGCCACCTCCAGCTCCACAGACTACGAGGACAGTGACGACGACGGCGACTTGGACATCTCCAACTCGCTCGACATAAGCGCTAACACAAAAGACGAATGGTCGTTTGGGATTCTCAAGGACTTCAACTTCAAATTTGTAGACAACAAAAACGGCAACGGCAACTTTGCGCTCAATTGGATCGACGTCAACGGCGACGATGGCGACACTTTCGAGTTTGTGGTGGATGACGACGTCAAGCTCACGGACGTTTCACAATTCAAAACTAGCTTGTTGAAGTGTTTGTACGAGCTGGAGTACCACAAACCTTCGACCGACGTGTCCCCCGAAGCGCTCCGGGAGTTCGAGAGGGATGAGGGCTTAACTTTGGACCAGTTTCGTAACGACTTGGTGCGTTATCAGACCTCCAGTAGCCGGAATGCTGAAACACAAGACGCTCCCAAACCACAAAAGGACCACGACAGCCCCTACAGAGGGTCTTCCCGCAAAGAGTCTTCCCGCAGAGAGTCCGCCCACGGGGACCCAGCCAGTCTTCCGGGGCTGAAGGCCTCGAAAATCGTGTTTGAAGACCCGTCGCTCCAAGACCCCAAGCACGTGATCTACTCTGTCACGGGCGACGTGTACTTTTACGCCGACTCCCTGTTCAAGCTCGTAGACGCAGCCAAGGTGTCGATCGTGGACCATGGTGATTGGGTTTATGGGCTACGGGTGAAATCGGAAACGCTTCTGTTCGAAACGATCATTAGCACGTCCATGAACCAGTTTTTTGACGCCGAGAGGACCGTATTTGTGTTCATTCACCACCGCAAGGTCCACAACGACATCATCAGCTACACGTGGACCGTGAGATTCAACGACATCAGCGAGTTTGCGGACTTCAAGTCCGAATTTCTGCGAGTATTCTGGCAAGCGTCACACAAACTCAAATGGTCGGCGACGCAAGAAGCAGAACAGGAGTACGTTTTGGAGTCATTGGACGCCATGAGGCTCAGCGACGATGACGAGTTTTTCAGTGCCGACGAAGCCAACCCGAGGGGACAAATATCTACAACGGACCTGGAATCAGAGAGCGATTCCGAATCCGAGTCTGAAAGCGAGTCTGAGACCTCAGACGAAGAGCCTGATTGGGAGAAAAAGTCAAGAAGCAGAAGCACCAAGACCATACGATCAAACACGCCGTTAGTGCCGGTGTCGCTGAAGAAGGGGGAAGAAGTGAACTCAGATCTCACGGTGGGATTCGCCAAAGACAGATCGTATGTTGTGCACGGCAACTCCTTGGGCGTGTTCAAGAACTTGGACAAAGACTTGGAGTTCCAGACGCATATCCAGTCGCTCAGGAACAAGAACAAGCAGCGAATCGTGCCTACAAAGCTACTTTTACAGAAACAAGACGAGTATTTGGTATTCAAAGACGATGACGATCTGAAGTTATATCGAATGGACTTGTCCCGAGGCCAGATCGTGGACGAGTGGGACGTGGGCACCGAAAAACTGGTGTTGAACTTCTCCGGTGCTAAGAAACTCGATGCTTTGACTGACGAACAAACGTTTGTAGGAATCTCCAACAATTCAGTGTTTAATTTGGACCCCAGACTGCAAAGTGTGGTGGTTGGAGGCGGGTTTGAGCTCAAGAAGAACCCCAAGTTCAACAACGTCAGCACCTCCAAAGCCGGATATTTGGCTGTGAGTTCTTCTGACGGTACCATCCGTCTTAAAGACACCGTAGAAGGCCGGGCTAAGACTCTTCTTCCATCCTTAGGGCACTCGGTGAATCACATGGACGTTTCCAACGACGGCAGATGGCTTGTGGCTACATGCTCCAACTACTTGCTTCTCGTGGACTTGAAAATCGGCAAGGGCCAGCGCAACGAGGGCAAGTTGGGGTTCGAAAGGCCATTCGACGCAGCCACCAAACCCGTTCCCAGAAGACTCATACTAAATCCAGAGCATGCAGCTGTGATTTTGAATCGGACAGGCAAAAAGCTGTTGGAATTCAACAAGGCGTACTTCAACACCAACGACACCACAAAGCCCGAAACCAGCATTATTACCAGCACTGCCAACTACGTGATCATCTTCAACTTGAAGAACGTGTTGAAGGACAAAGAGCCCAAGTATTTGGTCAAGAAGTTCGACGATAAGATCGTATCCAACAACTTCCAGTTCGGATCCAATAACGCCATAGTTGCTTCCGAAAATGACGTGTCGTTGAACACCAGGCCAAGGTTCAAGCGGTTCAAGGAATAGGGACGGACGATTGCGTGTATATGACTTTTCACAGAATGCACGATTACCTCCTAAAAGCGTCTTTGAGCTCACTCACCCAAATAATTTTAAATGCCCTCATTTTGTGCACCAAAGTGGGCTTGTAAGTTTCCACGGTCTTCTCCACCTTTATGTTATTGACCCTATTGTACACACCCTGCACAAACGCCCGAAAAGACTTGGAGTTTACAAGTGCATGGTAAAGGTATCTTTCTATGGGAGACATTCGCACAAAATTTTCAATTATGATTGACGATCAACAATTGAACACGTTAGCGATTGGATTTGGGGTGGTGTCCATCGTGGGGATATTGGTGTATAACTTCATCAGTGCCAATACCGACGACAAGCAGGACTAGGTGTAGGGTGCGAGAGAGTGGAATGCACATTAAATAGTAAGTAGGCCAATACACAGCCGTTGAAATGTGAGAGTAGGTTTGAGTAGTCACAATCCAGAGCTCGAGAACGAAGAAGGTAGAGCATGGTGTAACGTGACCAGATCGGTTAGAGTATGATTGGAGGCACATGAGAAGTGCTTCTATGAGTTGGAGGCTCAATTGGTGCAATTAGAGATTGATACTAAAGAGTATGACAATGCGGAGTGAGAGTCAGTGGATTAGTGATTGTACGTCACGTGTGTGAGTGTGGAACAACTACTCGAAACACAGAGGGTAGAAATGTGGTCAAGTGCGTGGACAGACGAGTACACAAACAAATTCGTGAGTACAAGTATATAAGTAAAAGGTATATAGGTAATGTGTCTGTGATACATTTGGTGTGCAGATATTTCTTAGCAACATTGAAAGTCATTGAATTATGGACACGCTCGAATCACGTGAAGACACTGGGTCTTGACACCTCCATGCAGCTGCGTGCTTGATCCATTGCTTTGGGTCCAAAGCCTGACCAATGAGTTCAACGTGTAGGTATAGAGACAGAATTCGACAACGCGCACTTCAGGTACGCGTCACGTGACACTATTATCATTGATATCACGTGAGTGTCACGTGATATCACGTGCCCCTCGGGTGCCTTCTTCTCATGTGAATGTTCACGGAAGTCCATGGTAAGACACGGAAGTCCGTTTCTACTCCATAATGCTCATAACTACTATGACAATATGACAATAAACCCGTGCATTGCTATGAAACCCGATTCAGTCTCCCGGCTCACATTCGCAATTCCACATGCAGATGAAATTCGGCTTTCGCTCTTATCTGGAACGAATTCGTGCACGTTTTCTTCGTGCAACGAAGATCTGTTTCGAGCTTGAGATAGAAAAACCCCTGGAATATGGATGTTGCTATTCGAGTATTTAGAACAACGTTGTGAATAGGCGCCGGTGAAAATAGGCGCTGTAGTAAATCGACGTTGAAGATCGTAGAAACGACTTTTGTACACACACTGGAAGCCAAACTTCAGTTTGTACGAAATTATGATCACATTTACACTCACCAACGTTCGTGATGAACGAATCCTGGGGATGCCACATGATTGTGGAGAAGTTGCTATGTGTGCTGTGAGTGGATACGGAAGACAATTTCGAGACATTGATACGTCATTTTTGGTTATTTCACAAGCATTCTCATCGGGGGCCCTTGAGCCGTCTTTTTCAAGCAGTTTGTGACTGGTGAATTGAATTCGGGAGTACAATCATGTACAGGGTGTAGTTGAAAAGTGGGGATGAAATGTCGTGGCCGGGAACCGATGGTGGAGGTGGGTTTGTGACCTCGTTTGGTTGATTAAGGTTTGGCCAATTGTACGACATTTACCTGTTTAGGTGTAGTTGAAATGAGGAATTGATAGTGGCGTACTACAATTGGCAGTGCTAGATTAGTGTTGTTTAGTGTTGCTACGTAGACGTACGGGAACATGTCCATGAATAAATGTCTCTTATACAATTGACATTGTCGTTCATAACGGTAATGTGGGAAACAATAGTAACAGCGGGGTGTAGGGGACCATTTGTGGAGACATTAGAGATTGGCAATCCACATAACACAGAGGTTTGATGAAGGGAGGGGACATCGGTCGCGCATCGGTCGCGCCTTGGTCGCGCATGGTCGCCAGTGGCCCGTGCATATAGTCCGACCTGGCGGTGCATATCGGCCACCTGGCAACCTCAACGCGTTAAATTTAATGCCAAACCAGCGGTGTCCTGTTTGTACAGGTGGCAGTGTAATGACATCATAGATAACTGGGACCGTACCCTCGAACATAATAATAGATAAACGGTTATCAATCGGCAACAACGGTAAACATCAACCAGGGACATTCTTATGTACACTTTAGAGCATATTTATGACACACACAAACCGACATACGTACCCCTGGAATCAAATAATTCACTTGAATCTGCGGCATCCAGATCCCACACTGGGTTGCCATTGTCGCCACAAAACAAGTGATCATTCATTTTTGAGAAAACAATCACCACGCAAGATTAAACGGGCTCAATTTCCTAATAAAAAAAACCGTGGGTTCGGTACACGACCCCATATGGCTATTGGCCGTTCACGCATAAGTACCACCGCAACCAGGAAGTAGAATGGGCAGAAGAAGGGTAGGAGTCTGTAAGTACATCCAATACCGTCGGCCGGATCCTCTACTTATGAAAACCCGCCCTCCCGACACCACCTAAAAAATAAAAAATAAAATTGTGGATCCGTGGGACCCCGTCTTATTAAAAACCGTTTGATTTCGAAGTAATCAGGATATTTTCTCAGTGGGAAATGTGTTTGTGTAACATTTGCTAGACAACGGTTTTTTATAAATAAATGCATTCCCCTTACTATTTTGAAAGCCCATGACAGTTCCTTCTTTGCAATATATTTTAGAAAACATCGGAGATTCCAAAAGCCCTTATAACACTCATAACTTCGCCAGGTACTTATCGTCGATCCATTGTTTGGAAAACTTGGAATTCATCAGTGATGTCAATAAGTACCACAAATTGAAAGAAAAGGAGAAGCCCAAGAAATGGTCGGAGATAATCAAGTTGTATCTCTTGGATGACAGTCCCAAGGAGATCAACTTGCCGCACCTGTATAAGCACGGGTTGTTGGTGAAGACCCCGAATCCCGACGGGTTAAAGAAGAGTTACAAAATAATTTACGAGTTATTGTTGGACAGTTATAACCAGTTCATAAGTGTCACCAAGAAGCAGCACATGAGCAGTTATCAGCACCAGAGTCACCAGGGTAACCAGAGTCACGAAACCGGCAGCGGTAGCCAGCGGCGCGGCAGTTCGGTGTCAATGGCTGGTAGTTCCAGTTCTTCTCGCCGCAACAGTGTCGCCGAACATTCTAGTAGAAGAGGGCTGTCTTCCTCGCATTTGCCAGCGGGCTTTTTGAACCGAAGCAACTCCACTCTGGCTGCCAACAGCCACTCCCGCAACGGCAGTCGCAGACCTTCGCTAACGCCGGAGTATCCCAAGCTGCCGATCAATAACGGCGGTGGCGGTAGCATTAGCCATAGTAGCGGCAAAACCAGTGTTGTGGTGAAACTACCATCTCCGCAATCAGATCCGGAGAGTAAGAAGAAACAACAGAGTTTATTCAAGATGAAGAAGTTTAAGTTCCGCCGCAACTCCAATGAGTAACGAGTAACGCAACGACCTTGATCGACGATGAAAGATCCTATCGAGGAATCAAAGAATCAGAGATCCGCATCACAATCACTAACGAATGATGAAGTGTATTATAGTAACAGTAGGACATTTATAGATTGATAGACGTATATTTTGACCCGCAAGTGCATGTTAGTGCCGAGGTCGATCCGAGTGTCGGAGCCACCGGGAACTGTGGGAGCGGGTGCGCACCAAGTCGTACCACGACTTTGATCGTACAACCAACCCGATCGTACCACAACCAGTGCGGTCTTGGCACCGACCGTTGATCCCTTGGTCCTTGTGGGTACACGCACGGCATTCGTATTACTATCAGTATTGCGTAAACGGGGAACGTGTGGAGACATATGGGAGTCCCCTCTATCAGGATCGTGGGGTGGGATGTGGAAGATAGATGCATGCGTGGTGTGTACGTTGGTCATGTATTGATAAGTAGGGAGTCCACGGTGGATATTCACTTCGGGCATCCACTTCGGGCATCCACTGCAGGCATCTACTGCAGGCATCTACTGCGGACATCCACTGTGTACGTCCGCTGGCGTCCCCCTGCATGGAAGACTGAGTGCTTGTCTGCTTTAACCGCAGCGGTAGTCATTGGTGGCAGTTATTGGTGGCAAGTTGGTAGTGGTGGTTAGTATATCGGGCAGTAGATCTAGACCTATTTCTCATGTACCGAAGGTCCGCTCTATAACCTTCTCTCCACAATATCTGTAGCACCTCAATCAGTGCCATGGCGGGGATTAGATTCAGGAGATGAAGCTTAGGGTACTCCACGTCTGCTGCAGGCTCAATGCCGCCCACACAGTCCGATACAAGTGATAACTCGCCGATGGAAGCACCAATTGGCCGATACAAGTACCAATTCTCCGCTGAGTGTACTGTTCGCCGATACAAGTACCAAGTCTCCGACACAACTGCCAAGTCTCCGACCACAAGTACCAAGTCTCCGCTGCATGTACTATTCGCCGACACAACTACCAATTCTCCGCTACAATTTACCTTCTACATTCTCCGTCTATCAATACATTTTTATCGTCATTCATTACTGCTCGTGCTTCTCATTGAAGATCTTCTCTCGTAGCATCTTCAACTCATTATCACTCTTCTCGGTTCCCTTCTCAATGATCAAGTTCTTCAACAACTTATTCTCCAACTCTAGCGTCAGAATCTTGCTTTCAAAGTTATTGATCACCTCCTGTAGATTACTGATTTTATCTTCCATTTGCTTTTCCTTCAATTTCTTCTTGATACGGAACCGAGCAGAAGCCGCAGTGTTTCTTCTCCTCTTATCGAGATCGTTATCTATGGACTTCGGGGTAGCATTCAGAATCGGCGACGTGGAGTTGGACGACGATAACCCGCCGTCGGTGGTGATGGAATTGGAGGGCCCATGGTTGAATATCAGCTGATCTACAGGTGAGGTATTGTTGAAGTAAATTCCGATGGGACTTATGCCGTCTGAAGGGCCTGCCCCCGATCCAGCTGCACCGCTACTTCCGCCCGCATGCAGATGTCTGTGTCCGCTTCCACTCCCGTTTGAATTTCCATTTCCATTTCCATTTCCATGCCCGCTGCCATGCCCGCTACCGCCAGTGCCACTGCCGGCGGCGCTGGTGCCAAGACCTCCGCCAATGTGGTGTAGGTCCTCGAGCCCCGGGTCCAAGTTACCGTGATTCACATCTAGCGCGTTATCCACGTCAAACGTGTGCTTTATACTCAAGTCGAAGTCCGAGCCCTGGGCGTGACTCTGGCTGTGATTGTTACTGTGGCCATTGTGACTGCTGTGACCGTTGTGACTCTGGCTGTGACTGCCATCTGGCATCAGCTGTACCAGCTGGTACTGAGCAATAAGCGCCGAAAGCAAGTCGATTTGACTCTGGTTTAACCCTGCTTGCTCCAAAGAGGATTTGGCTCCCGGAGGCACGGGAAACCGAGGGAGATTATTCAACTCAAGAGAGCTGATTCTGTGACTGTTGCCGCCGTTTTCTTTCTTAATGATTTCATCAATCTTATCATTTGGAGGTTTCTCTTCATCTGCAAATATAAAAGAATCGTCTGCAAAAGCACTCAAGTCGAAGTTGAGTTCGTTATCATCGCCTATGAAGTTGTCGATGTAAACAAGCTGATCCAATATGGCTTTATTGGTTCTGTCTTGGTCTTCAGATAAAGGCATTTTGTGGTAAAATTGTGCACCTGATTATGCCTATATATCTTTTGAACTGCTCAATCGCGAGCGTAATATCACGTGACCTGACAGGACTGTGGCAAGCCGCTCCACACTTTGCCCTTTGCGCACCGTTGTGCGCTAGCTTTAGCGCCCAATTGCCTATTGCATGCCGACATTGTCCGGACTTACTCCATGATCCGTTGGGTTGAACATGTGTTTATGAGTTTGTGAACTCTGTGCTTGTGTTTGTAGACTTGTGTGCTTGTGTTTGTGATTTTGTGTGCGTTTATAAACTACTTTTGCGCTTTCAGTTGGGTGCAAAATCGCACATTTGTCATCTGGTTTGTTACTGTCTTTGTGTTACCGTTGACACTACGTTGAACGTTTGACGTGGAGCGGCTAATGGATCTTTTGCGGAATTATCCGACCAATGATTGATTGTTTGAGTTGAGCATTTAGTGATTAAGTAATGACTGTCCGTAGTTGTGGAGTTGCTCGGGAAGTGTCAGGGGCTCTCTGCGTACTCAGGGGTGAACTCACACGTGGGGGGAGCAAGTTGAGTAGAGGGAGTTGTAGATAGACATCACGTGCTCGCAAAAATAGGTGTTGGCAAATGTGTCATCCACGTGACTGCAACCGTTACCACCTGACTTGGATTGTTGTTCGAGTTGTGAATGAAAGCCGTTATAGTTTCGGGGAGCGCTTGCAGGAGGCCTCGGGCCGGTTTCACGCCACGAGGGTGATGAGTGAACCGAACCGGAAAAACTATGGGTATGGTCACGTGAGAAATGGTCACGTGGTGTGATCACGTGGTTTGCTGGTGTGTTCATCACGTGATGATGAGTGTCTTGGTGGGGGACGACAGTGCACTGTATTTCGTGTCTTCCCTTCTAAGACATAGCCAGCACAGCCCAGCCTCTCTATTCACAATTGAGTTTACTCAAACAAACTGTACCAACCCTGTCACAGTTATACCGACTGTACCAGTCACTCATTCACATTCAAATGCACCCCAACACTCTATCTTTTGCAGCCCGAATTCACAGGCGCGCAGTCCCTGGCCCATTTACCACCACGACGCCCCACCACCTACCACCACGTACAGCCGCGCCCGGTGGTTCCCCGTGCGAAGAAACTCGCACGTCTCCACTTTTCCTCGGTATGCCTGTCCTTACACCAGAAAGACTCGTCAAACTCGCCTACCAGTACCTGCTGCTCCAGAACAACTGGTTCCTCATTGCATGTGCATGTCTCAGTGTGTTGAATGAGCCCCAAGAAATCCCCAAACTCTACCATTTTGCCCTCAGACAACAATTGCTTGAGTACAAAAATGATCCGAGCCTTTTGACCAACAAGTACCTTATCAAATTGGCTGAAGACTCCATTTCGTCCAGCGAAAAGTACCAGGAACTCAACTCCATTGGAATTGGCCTCCCAGACGTCCTTATTCCCTACACTTACTACCAGGACCTTCCGTTATCTTTCAAGTTCAATAACGGGTCCAACATCTACGAGTTTCAGAACTCGCTCACGTTGAAGTTCAGAGAAGTGCTCTTGAAGGTCACGGGGCTCATTGGCATCCCCAAGGCCATCAATCTGTTGACGCATTTGCGTAACGTGACTCCTACCACATTCAAGAAGGAAAATCACCCGCAAAGACCAAACATTATCACCCACACCAGATTCCCCTCGAGCCTGATCATCGAGGAGGACTCGTGTGGCACAAAGCTCGACGATAACTCCGGCATTGTGGACACAATTGACGGGCCCCTTAGCGAGAGCGTGGTCAATACTTCTATTGTTACCGACAGATTGAAGAGTGGCAGTGACATGTGGAACAAAATCTACTCCAACAACATGAACAAGAAGATCAGAAACCAGTTGTACCAGGCGTACCCGGACTTGTGGTACTTTATCTACCAGAATTACTACTCAGGTGTGCTTAGTTACAACCAGATTCTCAGTGATAAGGAAACATCTTTGTGTATTATCACCAGTTTGATCCCCCAAGACGTCAATCCACAATTGAAAGGACACTTACGCGGGGCACTCAACTTGGGGGTCCCCAAGGAGCAGATCCAAGACGCTACCAACTTGGTGTTTGATATTTGTGATTGGACAGGAGGAAAATACTGGAAAAAAGGTAGAGAGCTGGTTGCAAAGTTATGAGGGGCAGATTAGTTCTAATAGTGTATATTTGTATAACGTTAAAAGGTCTTATAACAGAATCCGGCTTTGTCTTTGAATGAGTAGCACCTGGCACCCACAGAATAAGAAGAATGCCAAATATACAATGACGGCCCCGAAAACCGTTTTGGCGACCTCCTTCCCATTTTCAGGATCGTTGACGGACCCCACCATGGACTCGTGTCCGATTTCAAATAAGTATGCGATGACCGAAAGGATGACCACTCCGAAGATCGATAAGATCGTGCAAAAGTATGCTTTGCCTGTGGATACAACTGGCTTCATGGTGTTGGAGGAAGAGAAAAAGTGCGACTTCCTTGATACTCAGGGCCTGGGCAGTCGCGGTGCGGTCCTAGTCTTGCTCTAGTCTCGCGCTAGTCTCGCGCTAGTCTCGCACCGTCCCACTCTCGTCCCACTCTCGCCTTACTCTCGTCCCACTCTCGCCCTACTCTCCAATCTACACACCACCATCTTGTCAACCCAACTCTCCATCCCTACCCCGTGCTCTCTTCGTCCTCCAGCAACAACCCAAGCTTCATATCAACACTTCTCTTGTGCTTTCTTCTCACACTGCCAATGAGCTTGTAACTCTCCTTCAAAACCTTGAGTCTTTCACTAACATTCCTTACATCTGCAAGCCACTGGATGTCATCTGTGTAATTGTGGATTCCCTCAAGAGACTTGGTGTATTCTGAGGAGTTTTTGATGAGTTTGGTGTCATTTTGGGTGGCACTATCACTGGCTTTCTGGGTGTTAGGGTCCGTATATTTTGTTGCTGGAGGGCCACCAGAACCACCTGACTTTTCGCTATTCAACGAGCCATTTGGGGCCGTAGAACCCCTCAAAATGCTTGATTTGTTATTTGCTGCCCTCTGTGGGTCCGTATCTTCCTCCTGGCCCACGGTAGGACCGTCTTTGTACCGATCACTGTCGTATTTCAAAGTAACATTCATGGCCAGTTGATTTTTCGCATCCAGTTTTAGCGACTGAATTTCAATTCTCAGTTCCTCACTTTGAGTGTCAATTCTCAGTTTTCATTCTCACTCAATTCTCACTGATTCTCAATTCTCACTGATTCTCATTCTCACTGATTCTCATTCTCACTCACAGATTCACTTCTGCAATAATCGAGTCAAATGACCACGGCCACCATCGATGCAACCCCGGCAAATAAGCCCTTGGTACGTACCGCAGAACAACTCCAGCAGTTGATCGAAAGTCTCGTGGAAACGGGGGTTCTCGTTCACGACAACCAGGGAACGAGCCAGTCTCACCAAGTATTGGTACACAAATTCAACAATATCATCCACAACTTGGAGGCCATCAGCTCGGACCCCGAGACCGCCCAGTACCCCATCCCCGTAGATATCATTAGCTATATAGAAGACGGGCGGAACCCCGACATCTACACCAGAGAGTTTGTGGAAGTAAATGCAAAACTGAATGCCAGGCTCAAGGCCAAGATGGAGAATTTCGCCAAATTGCGCGACGTTTTGGGAGCTAAGGTGTGTGTAGAGTTTCCAGAGTTGAAAGAGGTCATAGAGGATATTCAGAGGCGGACGACGTGAAGCCAGCACCAGTGAGTATAATGTTATCTACGCTTTGGGATTTAGAGTGTGCGAGTGAGAGCAAGAAAGTGAGAGTGAGAGTGAGAAGTGAGAGTGAGAAGTGAGAGAAATAAGAGAGAAGCGAGCATGGAGTGGGAGGAATAAGAGAGGAGTGAGAGAGTGAACGATTCGCAGGAAGAGACGAAGAGAAGAAAGACGTCATGTGATGTGCTTCGTATGGGTTGTTTCGTCATTGTTGTCCTTCTCATGTTCCGTATGTTCGTGCGTTTGTTCCAATCTGTTCTCATACTTTGCATTCTCACTCTGGCACACCACAACTGCTCCAAAACCACCACAACACGAACTGCAGTCAAGAGCACATAAGCGTATTCTGCATATCCACCGTATCCACGTTGGTGGGCTGGCTCGTGGGCCCGATACCCGTTATTATTTAATTATTTTACAATGGCTGGCTAATTATGCGATATTATTTAAGAGCTTCCTAATTAGGAAATCGATGGCTGCTAAACTGAATTCGGCCATCCCCAGGTCCGATGGTATAAATAGGGTGTAACATGGCGGAATGGAAGCATCATGAAATCCAACTGTTTGTCACTCCTTTTATTCATCGCTCACCGAACCTTGGTCGTTTTAGGTGACGATTCAGACACTACCACTTCCACCGTTTGGACTACTGTAACTCCAACTGTCACTGCCACCACCACCTTGTTTGGGTACCGGGAGGTGGTGTACCAGACAGACTATGTATATACGGAGTCGGGTGTGTTGACCACTTCCACTGCGTTTGGAAGCACTGTTTACGAGTTGGTTAGCTCTGCAGTTGCGTCGAGTGCTGATGCTTTGACGAGTGCGGAGACTACAGCTGCCACAAGTTCTGAGGTTCTTCCGAGTGTCGTAGAGGTTGTCACCTCCACTGAGGTTGTATCTCTTTCTTCCAGCGACACGAGTGAGTCTACTGTCCAGTCTACCCAATCCACCGGGTCCACTGAATCTTCTGGACCTGTAACTGAATCTGAATCTACTGGATCTTCTGGACCTGCTACTGAT
Source organism: Yamadazyma siamensis (assembly GCA_030581535.1). Lineage (NCBI taxonomy): Eukaryota > Fungi > Ascomycota > Pichiomycetes > Serinales > Debaryomycetaceae > Yamadazyma > Yamadazyma siamensis. The sequence continues at coordinate 404,033 of JAKTTO010000007.1, forward strand.
TCTACTGGTTCCATTACTGAGTCCGAATCTACCGTCGCTGCCACATCCATTGAGGCTGTTGCTGCTACTGATTCTGTTGCTACTGATTCTGTTGCTACTGATTCTGTTGCTACTGATTCCGTTGCTACTGATTCTACCGCTGACTCCAGTGCTTCTGACCCTGTTGCTACCGAATCTACTAGTTTCCTCGTCTCGTCAACTACAGAAACAACGTCTCCATTCCCCACACTCGTTCCCATAGAACTCACCCAACCTTCGGTTCCACCAGGAGACTACACCACAATCCACTCTTCTACCACCACCGAAATCAACGGGCAGTCTGTGGTTCTTGAGTTGGTGGTTCTCCAAACTTACGAGTGTCCTTGTTGATTGGTTTCTTGCTAATTGGCTTGCGTTGACTGACTTGAAGCGTTGACTGACTTGAAGTAATGAATAGACAAGTATGCAATGGGAGCCACGTGACAAGAATACAGTCTCATCGAGGCTGACACAGTACATATTCTCAAGGCTTCGAGCAATTAATTTATACCCGATCTGGACTTTATACTATTCGTGTATACTTGATTTACTATCTCTCTCTCTATCCTCTCTCTCTTTTCTCTCGCCTCACACACACACTCACACACACACTCACACACTCACACACTCACACACTTTACACTATTTGCTGAATACTTGATCTACTATCTCTCTCTCCCGCCTCACACACACTCTCTCTCTCTCTATCTTATCTCACTCTTCTCACTACCGCGAAATTCTCTATGTTACGACCACTCATCTTCAAACGAGGTGTAAAGACGCCAACCATCGACTGGAAACCCATCGTCACATCCAAGGCCAATGTCACTCAGGCAGAAATCCAAACAAGACACCCGGTTTTCCGAAGAGTGCTTTTTGGTTTGATGGTGGCCATGCCTGTAGTATCATTTGGGTTGGGATGCTGGCAAGTAAAGAGACTCGAGTGGAAAACCAACTTGATTTCCAACGGTGAAAAACAGCTTGCAAAGCCTCCGTTGCCCACCTTACCTGTAGATATTGATCCTGAAGCCGTCAAGGACTTCGAGTATCGTCGTTTCAAGTTGAAAGGAACTTTTGACTACGATCAGGAAATGTTCTTGGGACCTCGTATCAAAAACGGCCAGACCGGCTACCTCGTGGTGGTTCCGTTTATTCGTTCGGACGGTGGGAAGCCGGTGTTGGTCGAGCGTGGCTGGATAGCAAAGGAAAAAGTCATTCCCTCCACCAGAAAGAATAATTACTTGAGCCATTTGGCATTGCCGGAAGGAGAAGTGGAGATTGTAGCGTATTTTAGAAACATGCCATCGAAGTCGTCCTTACAGTTCGATCACGAGCAAAACACAAGACAGTTTTTCATGCCTGATGTAAAGGCCATGGCTGCTCAATCGGGTGCATTGCCAATATATGTTCAGGCACTTTACGACATGAAAGATCATCCCGAGTATAAGCCAAAAAAGAGCAAATGGCGATTATTTGGATCTAAACATGACGACGATAACGTGTTCAAGGGCGACGACGAGTTTGAGTATCAGTTCCAGGAATTCGAGTTCATCAAACACGGAGTTCCTATTGGAAAAGTGCCGGCAGTGACATTCACCAATAACCACTTGCAATATATGATCACGTGGTTCGGAGTGTCGTTGGCGTCCACGGGGCTTCTTCTTTACCAGCTTTGGAAGCTGAAGAAGTTGATGTCGGCCGAAAGAATCTTGGCTGCAAAAAAACGGGACATGAAGAAGAATTGGTGAGTAGCTTGTATATATGAATAGAGGATGAAAGCGAGAGTAGAATGTTGAGGCTGGGGGATGAGTTTATGTAGATACTTGCATTCAAGGAGCAGATGTACTCGGTCATTTATTCGGTCGGTCATTTATTTGGTATTTACTTAGGAGGAGTACTTGGGGCCTTTATATGGTTTCTTCCTTTAATGGTCTCGTCTGTTCGATGGTCTCGTCTGTTCGATGATCTCTTCGGTTCAACAGTCTCTTCCGTCAACAGTCTCTTCCGTCAACAGTCTCCCGCTCAGTGATCTGTCACTCCTCTCCTAGTTGCTACCCGCTGGTCACTCCAAAAAGAACAACCACCAACGCCAAGTCGCCCAATAACATCTCCAACAACTCCCAGTATTTCACCGCCTGTTTCACCAAAGGCTGGTACTTTTGTACCACCGGCAAAACACTCGACGCCATGTTTACTAGCTTCAACAAAAGACTGTCCAGGCCACTTTCAGGAGCGTTTCCAGTGGCTCTAATGAGATAGTAGGTGGATAAAATGACGGCCTCTGCCGCCACAAACGTAAGGAAAAACGTGTTGGATGTAGGCAGCGCATGGGTCCTGACGTAGGCGTAGCTGCTGGAGCTGAACGAGTCGTAGGAGAAGAAATGGTACCAGAAGTTGGCCAACACACTCAAATATCGCACCACCAACATCCGGTACCGCAACTTTTTCTGGCTGTAGGCGTAGTACTGCGTGAGCTGGGTGTCGTATGCAAGATCCTGTGGCGATTTGGAGTAGTTTTGACTCTGGCTGGCGTTTCCAAGATCGCCAAAGTTTGGGTTTTGGCCCAACATGTTTTTCATCATGGCTGCAAATGGATCCTCGCCGTCCGGCGCTTGGCCCCCAAGTAGCGACTTGAACATTTCATCAAGCTCGCTGTTGGCGGGAGTAGAAGGCAATTGGGGTGAAACCCGGGCGCTTAATAGCTGTTCAATATCTGAGGTATCTGGGTCGTCGTCACCATGAAACTTGCTCAATGGCGTGGGTTTGGCAACAGCAGGTGCAGCACTGGTAGAAAATCCGGCTGTGGTCGTGCTGGGAGCCTGTGAAGCAGTTTGGGACCCTGGATCCGGGGTTTTGGGGAATGGGTCTTTTGAGCCCTCACTTTGTACACCGGTTTGTGCTTGGTTTGACTTGTCCAAAATCGAGCTCACGCCCTGCTTGACGGAGCTTCCTTGGTTCAAGATGCTGTTGAGACGATCCGAGGCCTTGCCACCGGCCATCTTGGCGGCCCTACGCTCCTGTAAAATCCGTCTCTTTTCTTCTGGTGTCATTTGCAAAATGCGAATCGACACTTTTGGTCGCGAAAACTATGGACCCAGAGGACAAGAGAATGGCGTACCTGGAGCAACAAAGGCGCCAGGTGATCATGAACTCGATGGAGAACCTCGACTACCTCATGGTGGTTGCCAGCCAGCAAAAAAAGAGCGTAGAGTGCGTTCGGTACGAGTTGATGAAGAAGTTGGTGAGGGAGAATTAGCGACAGGTGATATGGAAGTAAGTTTAGAACTGAGTTTAGGACTAAATTGAGGAACTGAGTTTATGGAACTGAGTTCATGGAATACATAGATATACGACGCGTGCACGTGCACAGGAGCCAGTATGTAATCACGAATGGTGTCACGTGAGATTAAAGATGTAGCATGCATCTAACGTACAAGAATAGATGCAGAGTCTAGATACAAGATAAGACATACGAAATCCTACACCGAACCTTATTAGCACACACTCATGCAATACACGATCTCTCGGCATTGGATATCCATAAACCTAAAGCTACTTTTTCTATCTCTACAGCATCTAAATAACAAGACTAGATCCACGGAACGAGAATGTTGGTTTGGTTTCAGCCTTGGATGCAGCTTCGACAGTGGCTCTTTCAGGGAAGCCTTCGAAAGATTTGGCATATGTGGCAACAGAGTGAGCAATCAATTGAGTGCTGACAACCCAAGCTTCGTAGTTTGGATTGGTCAAATCATCACATAATTGATGGTAACATTTATCGAACCATTCACCAGCCACTCCTCCAAACTTCTCCACTCCTTCCTTGGTTTTAACTCCTTCGGCCCCAGTTGCGATACCTCCTGCAGGAATTCCGGCATCGATGAATCCCACGTAATCGGATCTTCCGTCAAATGGCACAAAAGTGTAGTTCAACCCTTTAGATTTGTAGAAATCAATGTACAAGTCCCTCAAGTCACCGGATCCGTTAGGATGGTCCTTGTTGTTGGCATCATAGATCTGGTATTCGTAATTTGGAGATGCCATCATGTCGTAGTCCATGAACAATCTGAGTTTGGCGTTTTCTTCGGCACTCAAACTCTCAGCGTAATATGTGGATCCTAAGAGTCCCTCTTCTTCGGCTGCCCACCAAGCAAATCTGACTGCGTTGTTGATCTTGAATTTGGACAAGCTCTTGGCCACTTCCAAAAGAGAAATGGTTCCAGATCCATCGTCGTTGATTCCGGGTCCTGCTCCAACAGAATCGGAGTGTGCTCCCAAAGAAACAACATTGTCGTGGTCACCGTAAACGGTTTCGGCGACCACATTCAAAGTCTTGAAATACTTGACGTAAGAGTCCACATAGAGGGTAGTTTCGAACTCGAATCCGGGTTCTTTCTTCAACTTGTCGATGTAAGGTTGGGCATCTTTGGTGACAATTGACAAGGTAGGAACGTGGTGATCATTAGGAGTTCCCAAAGTGGCTCCCAAAGGATCTTCGTCGTAGATGATAGCACCCACGGCTCCAGCTTTACCTGCGTTTGTGGACTTGACATCGAACGAACACTCTCCTCTGGCAATAAGAACGATGTTTCCAGCGGTCAAATTGGCAGGGAAGTCGCTGGCGTCACATCCAAAGTTCAGGGTCAACACCAAGTTACCGTTGACTGGTTTTTTGTGGGGAGTTGGAGGTGTCAAGCTCAAGGGTTGGAGAGACTTAGGTTCGACTCCGTCCACGAGTAACGAGTAAGCATTAACTTTACCGTCGAGAGCCTTGAACTTCTGGGTCGAGACCTTGTAGTAGCCACCCAACTTACGTAATTCGGTGGTAATGTATCCGATTGTGCCCCAGTGACCTGGGGAACCGATAACTCTGGTGGGATTACCGTATTTTTCTTCCAGCTGTTTGGCCAAATCGTAGAGAACCTCGGCTCTTTCTCTGAGGCCTTCTTCGGTCACCAAATCCTGGAGTTTCTGGGAGTCAATTGAAGGTTTCAAGTGGTACTTGATTTTGTCTAACCAGCCATATGAGTCATCATCAGACTCAATAGCACGCAAAAAGTCAGGGATTTCCTCGTCAATCGGTTCCTGGTGTTGAACAGAAAACGGAGCTTGGTCATTGGGAGCAAGTGGAGCAGCAATGGCAGATGCCACCATCAAAAGGGTAGCAAGTTTCATAGCGAATGTAGAGTAGGGAGGACAAAAACGAGAATGTGCGCAGTGCCGTGTGAAGTCACGGGATGGCGCGAGATAGAGGTGCTGTCGCACGATCTCGTGGTGCTGTGGCACGATCCCGTGGTGCTCTTGTGGTGTTGTCGCACGATCCCGTGGTGTCGTCGCACGATCCCGTGGTGTCGTCGCACTATTTCGTGGTGCCGTCGCACGGTCCCTCGCACGCTAGAACGATCTCGCACGCTAGAACGATCCCTGGCTCAGTACCTATCTCCTTCCTCGGGCCTTTTGTTGACCAAACCCACTGAACTTAAACCCACTGTTGCCGCCAAAATTGAACCTCACCCGTGGCTCTCCACCGCCAAATCCGAATTGGGACCCGAACGGCGACTGGAAGCCAAATGGCGAGTTTCCTCCTCCTCCTCCTCCTCCTCTGGCTCCCAGCATTGGATCGTTGGGGTCGTCTCCTCTGTCGTATCTCTCTCTAAGCTCTTTGTTAGAAAGCACCTCGTAGGCTTGGTTGATCTCCAGCATTTTCGTCTCGATTTGTTCGGGTGTCAAGTCGTTTCCTTTGTACTTATCGGGATGGAACTTCATGGTCTGGGTTCTGTGGGCCTTTTTAATGGTCTTTTCGTCTGCGTCCCGGGCGACGTCAAGTACCTTGTAGTAGTCCACCTTAGGCTTTTGGTGCTGTTGTTGCTGTTGTTGTTGCTGGTGGAATCTCTGTTGTTGCTGTTGGTGAAATCTCTGTTGCTGCCTACGTTGTTCCTGGTTACGCTCTTCGTGGTAGGCTTCGATCTTCTCCCACCGTTGCTTGAAAAGCGCTGTTTGACGAACATTGGGTGGGAATCCCTTGAGCACTTGCTCGGCCTTGTCGTACCTCTTTTTGGCAAGAAGTCGGTCAACAGACGGCACGTGCTTGGGGAAAAACATGTCGTCGGTGACACGCTTACAAAAGTGCTTGTAGTTGGCGTTCTTCTGGTACATCAGGATCTCACACACAAGCTTATCTAAGTCCTGGACAAACGGGGTAGTACTCAAGTGCTGTGTGTCGGCAAATTGGGCGTAGAAATGCATCAAGTAGTCGTAGTTATTGGAGATCTGGGCCCTTTGATCGGCACTAATGGCACCCAATTGCCGAGCCGCAGGCTTTTCTTCAAACAAGAATGACATCACCAACAGGTAGTCTAGTTTTTGTGACATGTCTATGAATTCTATCAGTGGGGAGTCGTTGTTCTCCCCCGTGAGGTAAATGTGACTCAATTCTATGGAATAAGTCTCCAAATTCTTGATGAACTTCTGGTTTTTGGCATACAACTTCGAGAGTGCAGCACACGCCTGATTCTCGTTGTCCAAACGCAAGCACTGCTTGATGTTGTTGAGGGCCAATTTGAAGTTCACTTGTGTGTAAAGAAGATAGTTCGAAAGCTCCGGGAACACAGCCATGTTGTTGACGGGATCGAGCTTCAAAATCTTAGAGTACAGCTGCACGATCTTCCTGGCGGCGTCTGCGGCCAATTCTGGCTTTTGTAGGTGATTTTGTTGTTGCTGAACCTTTAAGGCGCTTATATAGTAAGAGTATATGGTCACATTTCCCGGAGAAACCGGCAACAACAGCGTCTCTACTACGTCTATGACCTGCTGGTAGTCTTCTTCGGGTGACAACTGAACCATGTGTGCAAATTGGGCCTCAAAGGTGGCGATTTTGTGCTTTATTTCTGGATCACAAGTGTCAAAAATCGGGTCTGAAAACTTGCTGTATTCCAAAAGCAACTCAATTAACTTCGCCTGGGCCATCCTGAAAGATGGGTCAAGCTCTAGTGTGTGTTTCAACGTGGCTATAGCATCTTTCTCCTTGTTCAAGTTGATCTGAATGAGAGATTTCTTAAAGTGTAACTGAGACAATGACGAATGGTTTGGATCGGAGGATTCGATTTTGCGGATGAGATTGGTGAACTCTGTGAGCGACTTTAGGCTTGGGCCTTCGCTGGCGAATGTTTGTTGGGCACTGCTGATCTCCTGTTCGAAGTCAGCGGAGCATAAGAGGAATAGTAGCAAAAGCACTAGATACTTCATTGCGTGTCAATCTCAATCTCACTCTCAGTCTCAGTGTCAAATACGCGATGGAAAATGATGGAAGCTGGAGGGACCAGGGTGCGAGATTGGTGCGAGGATGGACCAAACCCTAGCGAGGAGCCAAGATGGCACCAGAGTGCGAACAATACGTGGGAATGAGGTAGATTACAGAAGCTATCACTGGGTGTAGTTAATAAAAAAAAAACACCCATTCTGGCTGAAAATATGCCCGTTGGCCTGTTGGCCTGTTTTGTGTTGACACAGGAGGTGCCTTATCCTGGGTCACGCATTACCTGCTCTACCAATCTCCAGAAGCAACTGGGGTACTAATATCGCATACAAGCAGAGCAGACTCGCACAGAAATTGACACTTACTGTCGTTACTATCACATAAACTACTTGAGACAAGTAATGATTGGTATGCCACTGGCACCGGCAGTAGCATGAACAGGCACTGGCTTAGCGTCCCACTATTGGTATGGAATCATTGGATTATGCAACCAGTAGTGACGCCAATAATGGAATTATAGAAATGAGTAGTAAATGGCAGAATTACGGCGAATTGCACTAATCGTAGAAGCTACCACCAGTACTCGACACAGTTTCGCGGTGCCAATCCTAATAATCGCACTAGTAATTGCACAAGAACCACGAAATTCACTCGAGTCGCAGAAACATTACTGAAATGGCACAAGAAAAACCAATAATGACGCCAACTAGTGCTACTCTAGCACGGCACCAACATCAACTAGCAATTGTGCCAATAAAACCAGTAACAGCAACCATAATCACCATACCAGTCATTTGAACTCAATTACTAGTAATGGCAGTACTAACATTGGCTATCTGGCGCCGGTGGCGGCGCCAACCACTGTGGCCCCCACCGGACTCGTCCACACACATTCCCGCACCTTATACCATCAACGGAGATTATTGGCAATGGTTCGCACTAATCGGTCCCCCACTCCGATTACAGATAATAAATCCCGCCACATTCATATAAAAGCCCTCGCGACCATCTATCGAAATCTAATTATTGATTATGAAACCTAAAGTCTTATGGATAGCTAGAGAAATCGGATCCCCAGCCGCCTGGGAAAAGCTCTCCAAGATCGCCGACCTTCAATTGGTGACCCTGAAAAATAGAGAAGAGTTTATCCAGGACCTTAAAGGTAAGTATAGTGATATTGTTTCCATTGGCCGTACTTTCCAAATGGAAGCAACAGGAAGAATCGACGAGGAATTGATCTCTCATTTCCCTCCTCTGTTGCGTACAATCAGTCACAGTGGCGCCGGCTACGATCAGATCGACGTCGATGCTTTGATTAAAAGAAACATTCAGTTGTCTAACGTCACCACTCCCGTAGAAGGTCCAACTGCTGACACTGCGGTGTACCTTATTTTATCGGCGCTCAGAAACTATCAGGAAGGACACAATTTGCTTGTGGCTGGAAAATGGGTCCCCGGTTCGAAATGTGCCGGCGCGAAATTGGGTCACAGCCCGGAGGCTAGAACCGTAGGAATCTTGGGAATGGGGGGAATTGGTAGGGCAATTCGTGATAGATTAGTCCCATTTGGATTCAAAAAAATCAGCTACCACAATAGATCAAGATTGGACCCGGAACTCGAAAAGGGAGCTGAGTACGTGGATTTCGACACCTTGATCGCAGAAAGTGACATCTTGGTGATTGCTGTTCCTTTAAACAGTAAAACTCGTCACCTCATTGATGCTAAGGTCTTGAGCAAAGTGAAAAAGGATGTCATCATTGTCAACATTGCACGTGGTGCTATCATCAATGAAGCAGAACTTCTCACCCAATTGAAAAACGACAAAGTTGGATTCTTTGCCAGTGACGTTTTTGAGTTCGAACCTAAAATCAGCCAGGAGTTGGTCGACTTGCCAAACGTCATCAGCTTACCTCACATGGGTACTCACACTGTGGAGGCTGTTCAAAACTTGCAAGGTTGGGCTTTGGAGAATATCGAGCACTTTTTGAAGACCGGAAAAGTCAAGCTGGTGGTGCCGGAAATGAAACTGATAGACTTTGGCCACAAGGCTTTGATATAGATATTTATATGAATGGACACTGTCCTGTTAGTGATAGTGGGTTTAAACCCACAGCGCTTTTGTATAGTGTGTATGTCACGTGATTGGTGTCGCGTGACAATGTCGCCAATGTCGCGTTCAAAAAAAACACAAATGTCGAAATGTCGCACGCGTCCAATTCTCGGTCACGTGAGTGTTCTCAGTCACGTGTTTCTTCTTCCACGTGACCCCATCCCCTGCCATCTCCCCCTAACCACTACATGTCCGGCCTCGGACTTGGTGCCGCTCTACCACGGCTTTCGCGGACTCCGGCGGTGCTCCCTCTCACTCCCACTTCCACAGAACCCTCGCGCTAAAACCCTGGCGCCAGCAAGTGCACAGCTCATTTGCAATTCGACTCGTAGCCACATCGCTAAACGGTACACGTTACCATCTACCGTTCGTAATCTACACCTTAGAGCTCGTATATGTCACTCCGGTTCGCCTCTCAGTAACTGGCCCAATACCGATCTCGGGACCCGAGCCACTCCATTGATTGCAGTTGCAAGCTTTCAGGTCACTCGATATCTCCATAATCGTCTACTATAAGTTTATATATATACACTCGCACTCGCATCTTTCCTTCACTGACCAGCACCAATTGCGCCGAAATATTTGCAGGGATCGCGATCAAGTACTTGTTCAAAGTCACTGCTCAATCTAGATTTAATCTGATTACGAATTTGCAACACTGGATCTGATAGCTGTTGAATTGGACGGACTGAAAACCCAGAAACACCAAATAAACTCAAGCTACTTACACCCAGCCGCTGAGCCCCCGTATCGTCGCTACATTACCCCATCACCTGACAACCCCTTAAAATTCGCTGGTGTCGACACTAGTTCTATTGGCTGAAGTTTGGTCGATGCAAAGACTCATACATTTTTCATTGTGCGAAAACGAAACCGAAAATTGGATACTCATTTTTTCACAAGAAGCAATTTTTCAATCTGAGCATTGAGCTGATTAAATCATACTACACCAGACGTTAACCATTGGTGTGAGGATCTCATCTATACTTTTTTGTTGCCATTCCTTGTTTCTCCATTTGCGTGCTTTTTGCTAGCTTCTTTCATGATGGACCATAAATCTACTGCTGCTTCCCCAACTGCCATCGTCAAATCCTCAGATATAAATCCTGATACTCCCCACGTTCACGTACAGCCCGGCCATGACTCCATGGAAATCGAGTACGAGGCATTGCCTCCGGATGCGTCCTTGGTGGCTCATCTAACCGCCGGTGCTTTCGCTGGAATAATGGAACACACCGTCATGTTCCCTATCGACTCTCTTAAAACAAGAATGCAGATTATCAGCAACGCCCCAAAATTTAGCACCAGCTTAGTGTCTTCGATCTCCAAAATCACAAGCACCGAGGGTGCATACGCCCTTTGGAGAGGTGTTTCCTCGGTGGTTTTGGGTGCTGGGCCTGCTCATGCCGTTTATTTCTCGGTATTTGAAGCTTCTAAAACTTTTTTGGTCAACAGATTAACCAACAGCCAAACAAACAAAATAGTTACCGATGAAAACCACCCGTTGATTGCCAGTGGTGCCGGAATTGCTGCCACCACTGCCTCTGACGCTTTAATGACCCCATTCGATGTTTTGAAACAGAGAATGCAAGCCTCCCATCTCGACAAACCTCATTCTTCATCGTCAAACTCCAAGAAGTTATGGAGAACCGCAAAAGACTTGTACAAAAGTGAAGGATTCAGGGCTTTCTATATCTCTTATCCAACCACTTTATTCACTAGTATTCCATTTGCAGCCTTGAACTTTGGGTTCTACGAATACTCGAGCTCCATACTAAATCCCAATGGAATCTACAACCCATATTCTCATTGTGTTAGTGGAGCCATCGCTGGAGGTGTGGCCGCAGCATTAACCAATCCTTTGGATGTCATTAAAACCGCTTTACAAACCAGAGGAATTTCAAATATAGCCAGTATCCAAAACAGTACTGGCTTCACTTCAGCATTAAAAGCTTTGTATAAAGAGGGTAAGATGAAGATTTTTCTTAGAGGGTTGAAACCCAGAATTGTTTTCAATGTTCCTTCCACTGCCATTTCCTGGACCGCGTATGAAATGGCAAAAGAAGTGTTATTGAAAAACTAATGAATGTTTACGTATGAAAAATTAACATGACCATAATTTCGGTGTGTATTAGTTCCTTGTATATAAGCTGTGTAATATATGAAATCACAGTTGCAGTCAATTTTGTATGGCTCTTATTAGTGCATTGGTTCTAGCAATATGAGCGATTTGTCGAGGGTTTTGTGATAGTCTTTGGGCCAAGATTGAAAATGCTACGCACGACCCAAGGAACCCTAGAAGGTTGAAGAACGCCGTACGCGAGTACATCCGTTCCTCTTCCTCGGTTCTAAACGACATGAATATCCTCCGTATACTATTCAAGATCATTTATTCATCAATAATTTCGCGGTTCGACTCTTGATGTGTGAGATTCTTCATCTCGCTAGCTGGCCTTGCAGGGCTCAGTTAGTGCTACGGGCATACAATAGGCATAAAAAGAAACCCTACTCACAACTGTGATCGGTATCGAGTTCTTCATTTGAAGTTCGTATATTGCACTCAAGTGTCTTCTCGCCACGAGAAAACCAACCGTCCGCGGCAGATCCCATACCACGGTAGTCCCGAGAGACCACCACGATTGATTTCTATTGCTGCCGCCCAGCGTTTCACGCCAGGAGCTCTCAAGAGCACATTCTACATTCCAGAGTCACCGAAGTTCGTCTGGAATGCTGGACGGAGAGAACCACCGAATTTCCCACCCGCATTGATCAGATATTGTAAACGGGTAAATACGACCAGTTGCGACAAGAGTCCGTATGAGCCATGGCGGCACATACCGCGGAAGTTGCGTTTTTGCAGCCTATGAGCTCAACCGGGATTTTTGGAATTCGCTTTTTACTTGTATTTGACTCGTAATTCTGTCGTGTGAACGTTCCCTCGTCCGGGATGTGTGAGATTCCGTGAAAAGTGTTGTAAAAGAACTTTATTTGCGTCAATTGTGTCACATTGCATTTCTTGAGATCTTGGTGTGATTTTATGGCTCATTGAACTGGCCGAGCAGACACTGAACTAGCATTGCCCCAAATCAACACCATTACATTCCACACATCGGACACACCAGCCTCCGACCTCCATGTTTCACCCCGTCCCCTCTCCTACAAATTGTCTCTCACAGCATAACTTTCATGCTACCACATAAATTTCCATATTTGGCCAATTTCGCGATTTTTTGCAATCTCAATCTCTAAACAATGAATCCACTACTGCCGGACGCCAAACGAAAACGGTACTCCTCGGGAGCTACCGGGTGGTATGTGTTCACATCTGCTATACTATCGTTTCTATTTGTGACGTTTCTTTTTGTCGACGCTATTTTCTATACAATTAAGAAGAAGCTACTGGGAAGTAAGTCTACTGGCCTTCCGCAGCTGGAAAATGACGATGATGGAATCGTTTGCTATCCCAACATCAAGAAGATGAAAAGAACATCCAATCTTCGCTACTACGCTCTAGAGATTGGACTCGACCTTCTTGAGTATAGAGTAATCACCAAAGACGGGTACGTGTTGATTCTTCAGCGGTTAATTGACCCTCACACGCCAGACCCACAGTCTCGTAAGCCCGTGCTCCTTCAGCACGGTCTTCTCTCATCCTCGGGATCTTTTTTGACGCCGGGGAACAGATCGCTCCCGGTATACTTGCTAAAACAAGGATACGATGTTTGGCTCGGGAACAATCGTGCAGGTTTCACACCTGTTCATTCGTTCTACGATGGTAATTTGATGCACAATGCCGAGTTCTGGGACTGGGATATACGGGACCTTGCTTTCTATGATTTGACGTGTTTGGTAGATAATGTGTTGGCTCACTCCAACTTCAAACAACTTACACTCATAGGCCACCTGCAAGGATGCACGCAGTCGTTTTTGATGTTGAGGAACCCAGAATTAGCACACACTCAATCGCAAATCAGCCATTTTGTAGCTCTTGCTCCCGCTATTTATCCTGGTATACTATTTCATAAACGTGGATTCTTGAAGTTCATGAGCAACAGGTCTTCTCAGGGATTCAAGCTCTTCTTTGGAGTATGCTGTTTCTTGAACCTTTTGACCCAATCGAGGAACAGATTCCACCGCTTCCCCATGTTTGGAGTGGTTTGCGTGATGATGTTCAATTACTTGTTCGAATGGAATGGCGATTTGTGGAATCCCAATAAAAAGCTCTGGCACATGCATTTCATATTCAATGTCAGCTTCGTTTCGTCCAAGCTTTTGACCTGGTGGGTCAGTCAGTGGAGAGAAGATTCTTTCCGAAACCAGTTGGTTCCAGAGGGTGCGTTTGAAAACTCCCAAAATTACAAAGTGAGTGAAGAATCAAAGTTCAATGTGCAAGATTCGAAAACGTTCTTCCCCTTCAAACAACAGTGGTTCGACCACAATCCTGTTCCCATAACCATCTTCAACGGAGAAATAGATAATCTCGTGGACGGAAGAAGACTCCAAACTCATATGGAGACTTTTGAGGAGCAGTATTCAGAATCCAACTTGAAGATAATAGAAGTGAAGGGCTACTCCCATATGGATGTTTTATGGGCCAATAATGTTATTCGAGACATTGGTATACATATAGTGGAGATAGACAAGACCAGAACGTCCATGCATCCAGATTTAGGCACTACAGATTCTGACACCGGTGAACAGAAAGAAGAAGCTGCAGGCAGCATGAAAGCCGAGTCCAATGATACCAATGTGAGTTCCGAGAATACAAGTACTGGTCCTGATAATACTGCCACTGATAATACTGCCACTGTTCCTAACAACACAACCACGGACCCCGATAATACGCTCAAAGAGACCATACAACCAACAGCATTTCTGGTAACACCAAAGCAAACTCAGTAAATGTGCATGACAGCAGAACACAATAGAAATATTTAGACACTTCACTGGAGATCATACCAATGACTATTATGACTTTGTTCGATAACGACTATGAAAATAAACGACTTATGCCGTTGAGTACGAGTAGTGGCCTGTATCATATGTATTTACTTACTTCTGGCCTGACTGACTTCTAGCCTGGCTGACTTCTAGCCTGGCTGACTTCTGGCCTGGATCTTATATCGATTCTAGTTAGTTAGATGCTCTAACCTCTGCGTTATCTAAGGCTTCGCCCAAAAACTCGAAGAAAAGGTTCATGTCCACGGACTTGGCGATGATACACCCACTGTCTTCATCTCCATCATCCTCGAAGCTCAGTCCATTGTCAAAGACAGTTTTTCCATCCTCGTCGCCTCCTTCAATGGCACTGACATTTCTACGGAAGCTCACAAATCCATATTCCTTCTCTGAATGAGTGGCCACGGGAATCAACGTGAACACAGAAACAGGATCGTGCAATGGAGGGCCTGCCCAGCCCTTTTTCTGGTAAACCTGGCTGAAGTAGAAATTCATTGTGCTCTCAAACATTTTGGAAATGGCACCTCTGTGAGGACCATTAAACAAATTGTGACGAGTTTTTTCGTCAAGCACCGACGTATGGGTGATGTTCAATCCGTTGACGATGATCTTATTCTTCAACTCTTGGTCGTGGAATAGGTCGTTGGCAGCTCGGGGGTCCACATAAACGTTGAACTCGGCGTGAGGTGTTACATTTCCAAACCCGAAAGATGCTCCCATTATGGAGATTGTTTTGATTTTAGGCTTGATCTGTGGGTACTTTTTGAATAAATTAGACATATTCGTGAATGTCCCGGTTGCAATGATACATATTTCATTTTCATATTCCACAACTGCGTCTCTGATGGCTTCCAAATACGACTTGGAAGTTTCTGGTTCAAGTTCCGGAGATTCTGGTAAATCAGCACCTCCCATGCCGGATTTTCCGTGTGCATAAGCAGCGAAAAAGGGCTCCTTCACCAACGGCCGGGACTCACCCACGTACACGGGAACGTCTCTCACATTTAAAACTTGTAAGAGGCCCAAAGTGTTTCTTGTAACGGTTTCTATGGGCGCATTTCCATGGACCGTGGAGATCCCAAGAAGCTTGAATTGAGGATGAGAAGTCAACATAAGAATTGCGAAGGCATCGTCCACTCCAGGGTCACAGTCCAACCACACTGGTATCGGTTTGACTGTCATAGCTTGTGTTCGAAATAGAAAAAAGTTGCAACCTTTTTCGCAGAAAACCTCGGGCCGAGACCCTTACACCCATACTTAAGTTCCGTGCCGCAGCCTCACCGAATTATGGGGAAGATCCAAGTATTAGAAGAACGAACAATAAGGCTTAGGGCCACGAGGTGCGGAGAGTTAAAACAGTGAAGTTGTGGGTCAAGAGATCGACATGTTGCGTCGGTAAAATGTGTAGTAGCTATATGAGTATACGAGTTTTCCCAGATTTGTAATCGTCTATAATCCTTCTGTCTGTTCTTCAACAGGAACTACAAAAGCTCCAGCCAAGAACAACGCAGGCTCATCAATGTTGTGGTGCTGGTAGCTCAACACTCCTACTCCACCGGCATCCAACATGAACTGGGGGTTGACGTTTATCTCTTTGCCCACCCAACGAGCAGCGAAACACCGTAAAATGTGTCCGTGTCCTACTACAATTACATCACAAGCTTCGTTGTCATCCAAAGCCTTTTTGTGGATCTTTCTGATTTTACTGATGACTTTGTCAACACGCTCTGTGACCTCGGTATACACTTCTCCATTCTCACATCCGTCTCTCCAGATATTCCAATCGGTGCTCAATCCTCTGGATCCTCTGAGCTCAATAATCTGTTTGGTCAATAACCCTTCATAGTCGCCGTATTCCCACTCACGGATGTCGTTTTCCACTTCGATGGGGATCTGTGACTTGGTGAAGTCATCCAACCCCTCCAATAAGAGCTTGACTGTTTGCTGGGCCCTCGTTCTAGGAGAGGTAATAATGTGCTTGAGATTCTGAGGCTTTATGAGTTGGAAAGGACTGGATCCAATTAAGTGCTTACCGGTATTTGTCATTTGTTTGACACCGAAATCCGTCAACTCGAGGTCTGTCACCGAGGTGTACTGGCCCAGCTTGGACCATTCGGTCTGTCCGTGACGAATGAAAATAACTCTGGGTGTTGCAGCTTTCATGAAAGTTGGGCAATTTTACAAAGTCGCACCATGGAAATTTTCTGTTCATCATCGATATGAGTAGAGTTGAGTTGAAGAACAAGATCTTAGGGTTGCTCAAGACATTACCAAAGGACAGACTCGAGCACTACACCTCTTTTAAAGACGTGCAGTTGAAAAGATTCTCGGGGGATGCCGTGGAGTCCATCGACGAAAAGGACTTGAAGTTGCAGTACATCGCATTGAGAGATATGGTCAATGACAAATATAAGAACTACTATAAGTTGGACGATAAGCTTTTGAGGCCCAAGGGCAATCCTCAGTACTACGAGAGGCTTATGAATGAGCTTAGGGGTGAAAGCAAGGAGAGTTTTCTCACTGCCATGAGAACAGTGGTGTTTGGTAAGTAATGTACATAGAAATATAATCATCGGTTTTGGTTTTGTGGTTGTACACAAGCGGTTTTGTGTAATTTTCTCCCCCCTCCCCCCGTGTGCCAGTAAGTCGGTAGCGAGTGCATTTCTTTGCGTGCAAGGCATCCGTATATTCAACTCGACCCACACGGCCATCCACATTCACAACTACGGACTCACGTGGATCTCGGATTTGTTCGCAGCCATTGATTGATTGAGTGATTCTCAGTCTCAAAAATTTGAACACCTCATGGCTCGCTACAACCCCAGAAAAGTAGCATTGGTGCTGGTAGCGCTAGTGTTGGCGATCTACGGGCTCGTGTACTTGATGTCGTCTCCCGATGACTATTCGCCCGAGGAAATCAACTCGATGCTCCAGGACAAAGAGGATATCGTCAAGATCGAAAAGAAAGAGCTCACGAGTCTCAGAATCAAGTCTCCGTACCTTGAGCCTAACTCGTACCGCGTCAAGGACTGGGATGTCAAAGGCAGTGCCGTCATCAGAAACAACGACTTCATTCGTTTGACCTCTGATAACCAGCACCTGGTTGGGAACATGTTTGGCAAAGTTCCTATTCAAGCCAAATCGTTTGAGATGGAGCTTACATTCCATGTGCATAGCAAAAACACCCAGCTCTATGCCGACGGGTTTGCCATCTGGATTGTGGACGAGAAGTCCGACTTGGGGCCTGTTTTTGGGGCCAAGGATTTCTTCAACGGATTGGGAATCATGATTGATACTTACAAGAATGGAAAACGTGGTCAATTTCCGTACGTTAATTTGATGCTAGGGAACGGAAATATCCACTATGATAAGGGCACAGATGGCTACGACACGAGACTCGCAGGGTGCAATGCCAAGCTGATCATGAACCCTTCTAGTGGTTTCACCAAGGCCAGAATCGTGTATCTCGAAGACGGATACTTCTCGCTAGACTTCAACTACGACGGCAAAGACGAGCACTGGACCAACTGTGTGACATTGACTGACTTGAAGCTTCCTGACATCAAGTATCTTGGATTGAGTGCAGAAACAGGACAATTGACGCAGATGGTGGACATTATCGAGAACAAGATATTTGCATTATACGACAGTGATGGGACCTACATCTCCAATTTCCAGGAATTGACCAACCTAATCACCGAACAACAGGACGAGCCACCTTCTCAAGACAAGGCATCCAAATCCAAAAAGCCAAGGCAAACTCGGAAATCGTTGAGGAGATTGAAGAGAGCAGAAGAAAGAATCCGGAAGCAGGAAAGACAACGGAAGCTCGAAACGTACGGAGACCCGGAGATGTACTGGTTTAAATACATGTTTTTCAAGATCTTGGCGGTGGCTAAGTATACATTGATGGGAGTGCTAGGTATCTTGGTGTTATGGTTTTTCTTTATAGTGTTGAGGGTCTTGAGACAGAAAAAGAAGACTAAGGTCACTGGATTGTTGGATTGAGTACGCTTTGAAAGGCTAGGCCCGGCTCCAACTATTCTACATCACGAGCCCAAACGATTAAATAAAAATGCATATAGTTCTAATTACACCAAACCTAACTACTGATTATGTGGATGGCATAAGTGTCTCTGGTAGACCCTATGCTTCGGGTAGCCAATGCTGCCCATCCAGCGGCTGGTTTCACGGGGTTGATGGAGAACTCACTGGCCACTTTCGAAAACTGGTTGGACACCAAAAAGTCGTTGAATTGTTTGTTGAATGAGTAGCTGTCTACCAAAAGCGAAACCTTGCACCCTTTTGAGTTGGACACCTTATTCTCCTTCAAGTACTCTTTGAGGAGGTCCTGAGATCGTGAGATGGCCCATTCCACCAAAATTTGTTCGAAATTAAGGGCCTTGAATACGCTTCTTGATGTCAATCCTGTGATTTTGACGATCAAATTCGATGGACTGGACCTTTCGTAAAGCGGGCGTAAAGTCACTATCGCTATTGGCTCGTCATTGTACAACACCACCTGGGAGTTTTTGCCGTTTGCTAGGAGCTTTTTGTCCTTTAAAGTCTTCGAATCTTCCGTTAACTTGGAGAACTTCGTCACATCGAACCCGTAGATATATTCGATGTAGTCCTTCTGGGTCAAATTATCGGAGATGACCTTGAAATCGTCTGATACCAAGAAACTGGCGAGCCCTACAAATCCTATAAAAGCACCTAAAACCGTAGAATTCAAGAGAAGCATCGACCTCACGTCACTGGACTTTTTCACCAACCGCCAGAACTGACCTATGGATTCCGATACCTCGATATAATCTCGAAGTACATAGTAATTGTAGGCACTCAAGATCACCACTCCTATGCTGATGGTAGTTGGATGCCAGATTATCGATTTGGTGAAGATACTCTGCAACTGACGATAGTAGTCTCCATGTAAGATCAAACTAGCTTCAGATAATTCCGGACTCAAAGGCTTCACCTCGAGGCTTTTTTTGCCGGACGTAGACACCGGCTTGCTCAAATCGATTTTCTTCTGTACGGCCATTACCTTCCAATATCCAACAATCTAAAACGTGCGCGTTTTGGTTGCAAAATTCTCATCACATTTATTATGGATTACATTAATATACAGTGAGGCTAGCTATGAGTCTAGCGGGTTTAAGACCGGTTTGGCATCCGGGTCCTCATTTTGTGGAGGCGTGCTGCCCGTGGTGTTTTCTGAAACATTTGCATTCGCTGGGTCCCCTGCCTGAGGAACCTCGCTCGGAGGAGCTTCAGCTTCTGGAGCTTCAGCTTGTAGGTTCTCAGCTTCGGGCGCTTCTGCCTTTGGAATCTCAGCACCTTGAACTTCTGCTTCTGGCGCTTCTGCCTGTGCAACTTCTGTCAGTGGAACCTCAGCTTTACTCTCCACTGCCAGAACAACTGGCTCATTGGCCACGCCTGTACCATCTTCTGGAACTCTGGTTTCAACATCCGCCATCTCTACATCCTCTGCAGTTTCCGGGCGAGGATCTCTGGCCTCTTCAACGGACTGACCGTATCCACCAGTAGGTGGTTCAGCGTTGGTGTGAGGTGCAGAAGGAACCGTACGAGGTACTGTGTGGGGACTTTCGTCATCCCTTCCTCTTTGAGCTTGGTTCTGTATGTGGTTCTGGTTCTGGTTCTGCGATTGGGCTTGAGATTGACGTTCGAGTTCTTCGATTCTCCTCCTTTCCTTTCTTCTTTGTTTCTTCGTCTCGAACTCGTGCCATTCTCCACCGATGTCCTTAAGGAAGAATAACGGTTCCGGCTTGGGGTCTTGGGTGAAGTATTCGTCCTTCAATGCTTGGGCTGCCGTAAGCCTTTGTTTCGGATTCAACTCAAGAAGCTTCTTGGCAAGACTGAAACTTTGTTCGGACATCTGGGTTTTATAAGACTCGAAATCTCCTACCTTATTCACCTTGGGCTTGAGCATTTCAAACCATGGCAAGTTCTGGATCTCAGGCCACTCGTCCAACTGAGGAGTTCCCATGATATTGAAAATCTTGTGCAACTGACTGACCTCGTCATAACCTCTGAAGATGGCCATTTTTGTGTAAAGTTCAATCAACAAGCATCCAACTCCCCAGATATCCACTTCTCTTCCATAATCGGTACTACCCAAAAGAAGCTCTGGAGGTCGGTACCAAATGGTAATGACTCTGTTTGTATAGTCGGGACTCTCGCCGTCTTTGACAATTTTCATGGGCCTGGCAAGCCCGAAATCAGCAATCTTCAACCTTCCGATATTATCAATCAAGATATTCGATCCCTTGATATCTCTGTGGATGATCCGTTTGACGTGCAAGTAATTCAAACCTTCCATGAGCTGCTTGAAAAGAAACTTCCGGTGGCTTTCTTCAAGCTTCAAGTCTGGATGAGTGAGGAGACCAGTGAGGTCGTGTTCCATGTAGTCGAAAATCATATATATCTGGTTTTGCTCGACCATCATCTCCAAGAGTCCCACCACATTTTTATGGTCAAAACTCTGAAGAAGCTTGATTTCCCTGATGGACGTGATAGGGAAGCCTTCTCTTTCTGTTTCCAACCTGAGCTTTTTGAGAGCAACAAACTCCTGGGTGATTTCGTTTTTGGCCTTGTAAACTTTCCCGTACGTTCCCTCTCCCACCTGCTGCGTTCTTTGGTACACGGTGGCCAAATTGGTTCTGATGGAGTATATCTGGTTGTTCTGTAGTTTTGCAGGAGGTCTTTGGGAATTGGGTAACTTGGGGCCCTTTTGTCGTTTGAAATTCCCGGCCTCTTCTGGCCTACTTCTTTTGAATCCTGCACTCCTTTGAGGCCCAGATCCCTGGTATCCTGAGTTTCCTTGGTAATTAGGCTGGTAGTTTGACCCCTGGTATCCTCCTTGCGACGGAGATCCGGACCCTGGAGGCCTGGGGCCCAGTCTGGGGCCCGAGGGTCTTTGTGCTGGTCCCAAAGGCCTGTGGTTGGGTCCAGTGGGCCTGGAATCGTGCCTGGAGTCTACGTTTCTGGCGCTTATATTGCCATTGGGGTCAACAGGCCTGTTGGGGCCCCTGGGTCGAGGTCCGCTGGGTCCATTAGGAGGTCTGGGACCGGAACCAGGGCCTTTGGCACCATTATATCCGTTGTTTCTGGGTCCATTGGGTCCACTGGGTCCACTAGGTCTGCCACTGGGACCCGTGGGCCTTTGACTCGGCGCGTGGGACCCAGAGTAGTTGCCAGAGCCATGTTGACCATCATAGCCGCCGTTGTCTGGAGGCAAAGAAGATCTGGCGTGGGGATTGTTGGGTTGAGAAGGCGGGTTAGATTGGGGTGAACCTTTGAATCCTCCGGGACGATAATTGTCACGTTCTTGGTACCTCTTGGGAGCAGAAGGAAACGATCTTTTTTCGTTGAATCGCTTGCCTTTTGGTCCCGTAGGAGGTCTATACCTGTCAGACATTGAAGATTGAAGAAATAAAAATCGCACCTGAGTGCGATATAGTGTGAGTTACCCGGAACCAAACACGATACCACCAGCAATAACAACTGTGAGTTAATTACGGGGTGAGAGAAAGAGGTTTGGTGTTGGTTTGGTAGAGGTGCGTGTCGACTTGGTTGGGTCTTGGGGGTTTGGGTTTGAGGACCGGTTTCATCTCGTTTCTCGAGGCTCTGTTGCGAGTGGATTTGAGGTTGAGTTTGAGTTTGAGTGCGTGAAGTTTGAGGTCGAGTGCGAATGTCTCTGGAGTAAATTGACCTTTGCCTGTTGGGTTGGGATTTGGACCCTCCGTACAATTGGGCGGTTTGGTCCATGTTGGTTTTGTTCTTGTCCTTTTTGGTGTCCTTGTTGTCCTTTTTGGTCCTCTATGGCCCTCTGTGGTGTCCTTTTTGGTCCTCTGTGGTGTCCTTTTTGTTCTTTCATAATACTCATGTCATATTCGTATTCGTATGGTATCATTCTTACTTGATTCTTATCATCCTCTATACTTTCTTTCCTTCGTGGCATACTATTTATGCTCCATCCTTTTTCTACCGCCCAAATCTATCGTATATACAAATGACTATCGCCATGGCCACCATTAGCACAAGATCTTACTGTCCTTATCATTCATACTGTTCAGTGTTTCTTGTTCTACTCTCGCTCATTATTCGTGCACCTGCTGCCGGTTGCCATACCTGCTCCTGGCTGTCATACCTGCTCCTGGCTGTCATACCTTCTCCCGACTGCTCGTACGCTTAGTCTCGGCTGCTCCTTGCTGCTGCCTGCTTCCTCGTCTGCTATCGACTATCGATTCGGGCGTCCTGCGACAAGCCCCTGAGATCCACAGTAAAATGCGAGTGCGACAAGAAATAATTTGCAATTGCAATTGCAATTGGCAATTAATTTTTATAGTGTTGATACTGAAATAACACACATTACTACACTAACGTTGATTCATCCAATGCTCTTGAAAATCAAAACCAGTGAGCCTAGAGACGCTCTCCAAAGTGAAAGAACGTGTCTTTCGTTTATAAGATTTAGTACCACTCTCTTTGTGACTGCGTTTGGAATCTTGCTTGATTTCAAGCTCGACACTTCCCAGTCCAACGACAGTAAGTTTCTTCACTCCAAGTACTCCAAGCCGTTGTCGTATATTTTGATGACGCTTCTGGCGTTGTTTTTGATTTCAGGTGGGGTTCTGTACTATATCACCATGAATCGGTATAAGAGAGGGAAGATCAAGAATTTTGGGTTCAATAACGTTCTCAATTCTGTGCTTATCATGACGCTAATTATTTTGTTGTGTGGGATCAATGTGACGTTGTTGGTTGAGGGGTTTCAGAGATGATGGATGGATGAGGGGAGAAGGGCGAGGTAGGACAAGGCAGGGCGGGCGAAGGGCGAGATTAAGGCGAGGTAGGACGGGCAAAGGTCGCGGTAGGACGGGCAAGGTAGGACGGGCTAGGTAGGACGGGCGAGGTAGTGCGATAATGAGCGAGCCTTCAGGCCTAGTATTCGCACTAACGGTAGTACCACGGCTAGTACCAGACACCGTGCCATCCTCGTGCCAGCCTCGTGCCAGCCTCGTGCCAGCCTCGTGCCCCGCCGTCCCAACCTCCTCCCCAATCTCAGTCCAAGCACCTCCCAGTCCCGGCGCTCTCAAACGCCTCTCCACCCACTTCCCTCCCCCACTCCACTACCACTCCACTACCACTCTTGACACCACTACCACTCCACTACCACTCCACTACCACTCTTGACACCCCTCCCACATCCTCATAACCAAGTCTCATTTGTGTCAATTTAAATCACAATCTCCAGCCTCACGTCACATCTTGCTAACTCCATGCAAATCTCCACCTACCCGTTAATTACCGGCCCCCGATTTTACGAGTATCTTTCCCACTCCAGATTCCACGTATCATTCCCGATTTACTATTTGTGGCCGCTACATACAGGCCCGGCTAGTGGATATGAGGCTTGTCTGGGGCACCAACACGATTGTGGAAGTGCGAGCGAGGAATATTCCGTCGCAAATGCCATGTTTTTTTACGAAACCTGGGGTACCAATATCCGCCAGGAACTTGGACCTCATGAACGGGCACGTTTTAGAGAACTCCAACTAGCTATCGAAACATATACACCAAGTAACACGCACTGTTTTTCCGGGACAAAAACCCCGTTGAACCCACGTTTTTAGCGCCTCTACTACATCCAATCCCCAGTTTTTACCCCAGCAAATACAGAAATGCGACCGAAAAAAATAAAAAAAATATCACACTTACAACACCTGTGGTATAAGGACGTGGATAGCGGTATAAATAAGTATCAAAATCCACCCTTGAGGTCAATCACACCATGGAGCTTGACCCGGAAAAACAAACAAAACCTGAAATTGCACATTTGGAAGAAGCAAGTGATTCTTCTTCTTTCAAGCACGACCTTGCTAAGACTGCATTTGTTCTAGATGAAGCCAAAGCCGGTATTTCTGAAGAAAAGGACTTGAATTTCCAACAAGCCATCAAGTACCACAAAAGAGCCATCTGGTGGGCAATGGTGATGTCTTTGACCATTGTTATGGAAGGTTACGACAATATTCTTATTGGTAGTTTCTATGGATATCCTTCTTTTAAAAGAAAATACGGAGAACCCCACGGAGATGACGGTGACTACGAGTTGCCCAGTAGATGGCAATCGGCCTTGGGTGCAGCTTCGATTGTTGGGTGTTTTTTTGGTGTTTTTGCAAACGGTTACTTGACCGAGAGATATGGCCATAGAAATGTCATCATGGTATCTTTGGTGGTAATGGCTGCTTTTATCTTCATCACATTCTTTGCACCTTCCATCGAGGTTCTTCTCGTAGGACAGATTCTCTGTGGATTGCCCTGGGGGGTTTTCGCCACCATGGGCCCCAGTTACAGTAGTGAAGTCGCTCCAAATGCCATTCGTGGTCACTTAACTGCCTACGTCAACATGTGTTGGGCCATTGGTCAGTTTGTGGCTGCAGGTGTGTTGAAAGGATTGGTCAGTAACACCACTCAATGGAGTTATAGAGTGCCTTTTGCCGTGCAATGGGTTTGGCCTATTCCACTTTTTATATTGACCTACTTGGCTCCCGATAGTCCTTGGTGGTTGGTCAGAAGAGGAAGACACGACGACGCTGCCAAGGCGTTGAAAAGATTGAGTAGCAAAGCTGTTCACCACAAAATCCCCAATCAGGTGGCTTTGATGATTCACACAAATGCTTTGGAACAGGCTCAGCACAATTCTAAAAGCGACGACGAAAAGGGCTGGAGAGGCTACTTGCAGTGTTTCCAGGGTTCCAACTTGAGGAGAACCGAAATCAGTTGTATTTCTTTGATGGGACAGGTTTGTTCTGGATCCACGTTGATGTACTCTCCGCTGTATTTCTTCAGTCAGGCTGGTTTGAATCCTGAAGACGTTTACAAGTTAAACTTGGGGGTCACTGCCATTTCCTTCACAGGGTGTATTGTGTCTTGGTTTTTGATCAGTCACTTTGGTAGAAGAACCATCTACGTTACCGGGTACTTTTTCTTGACTTTGCTTTTGATCCTCACCGGTGTTTTGGCCAGTCCCACTCAAACCTCGGGCTTGGAATGGGCCCAGTCAGCATTGACGATGGTGTGGGTGTCTGTGTACGCCTCCACCATCGGGCCTTTGGGTTTCACTCTCGCTTCGGAAATGAGTGCCACCAGATTGAGAGCTCAGTCTATTGCTTTGGCCAGAAACGCTTATAATTTGATGTCCTTGATCAGTCAGGTCATCGAGCCATACTTTATCAATCCAAACTCCGCCAACTTGAAGGGAAAAACTGCCTTCTGTTGGATGGCTTTTGCAATTCCAACGTTTGTTTGGGCGTTCTTCAGATTGCCTGAATCCAAAGGTCGTTCTTACTATGAGTTAGATAAACTTTTCGAGAGTGGAATCCTGGCTCGTAAGTTTTCTAAGACTCATGTTGAGCTTGATCCTGTAGAAATGGAGGAAGCTGAAAAACATCCATATTAATGTAATCATGAATATATTGACTTGTAATTGGGCTTTTCACACAGTACTTTTTCCTGGGAGCTAGGTGACTCTTGCATCCGAAGTATATTTTATCTTACTTCTGTTCTCATAGACACTTTCATTATGCCTTCTTAGTTACACGTGCCAGATGGCTCTAATGCTGTGGTACAAGAGGAAGTGATCAGCAGAAGGCGTTTCCTTCGGATCAGTGGTGAGGAAATATGCCTTCAATGTATGGCTGTACGCAAACGCAGGTGCATTACTTGACCCAAGAAGAAGAAGAGGTTTCCTGACTGAAGTGTACTTTGTACAACTACTTGCCTCTGGTGGATGTGGTTTAAAGAGGGAAGAAGTCAGAGTGTCGAATACGAAGCCGGTACGAAGTGAAGAGTCGTTGATGCATCTGGAGAGAAGAGACGGCGTAACAGGGTGTGATGACACCTGAACGTCGATTAATACAACCTGGTGGAAGCACAATGTAAAGCTTGCCAACGTCGGTAATTCCCGAAACTTGGAGTCAAGGCCTCCGAACTGAACATCGACCACAAGTAGGTCTTTCGAATTCAACGGTACATGTGGCCATGAGAAATAATGTAGAGATAGTCAGGACAGGCAAATTGCTGGAACAACTTGAATTGCAAACGTTTCTCGTTCAATTGCTTCTTTAGTATGTGGTCGAATAATGACACCTGGGCCGTTGTTATTTGTGCTTAACGGAGTCTTCTGGTGACTTACTTTTTGCTACCAATGGTAACTCTAAATTCGTCGGATGTCTAAAAGTCGTCAGATGTTGCAATCCTTGTAGCTCTTATACAGATTGGCTACACTCGGGATGCTTTGGGGCTAGAGGTTCAGAGGATCCTAAGGCATTGTATGTGATAAAGCATAGCTGCTCACTGAAGTGAATTTCATTCTGAGTACAAACGAATTCGTAAAGTGCCGTTCTATCCTTTCGTGTATTATCTCCACTCCTAGGCGTCCCAGTTGGTCCATTTCACCCACAAATCTGAATCTGTAGGATCTCAACGATACTGAAGATTCACCAACCTTCATTATTTTACACTTCCTTTTCTACTCTATAAACAATCCTATTCATACCACTGGATCCATTTCCCATACTTATTCATATCTTACTGAATTCTACCATACCCGGTGCATATCCGGTCCACACCCCGGGAGCTGTGGTGGAATTCTGCCGAGTTATCACGCACTAAGCACTATTGTCAATCCATCAGAAAATCCGCAGCCAATCCTTTAAATGCCTATTTCCCAATCCCCTCCCCCACCGGTAATCCCCCACCTCACCGGCAAGCTTCTTCTTTTTTGCCAACTACTCCACCAACTCCAAAACTTTTTGTGCTTCATTCACTGCGTTTATTGTTGCCCCCACGCCCGTCGTATTTCCATCTTTTGGAACATGGTCATTCCCTCCATGGCCACTTGCCAGTTATCCGGTATGTGCCCCGCTACACAGCTGAGGCGTGCCCCACTTTTTATGCGCTATAAAAGCACCAAGAATTATGAAACCTTTGCTATAAGGATTGAACGATTTGGGAAACATACGGCCTCGTACCTTTCATCGGTCGTGTCTGTCCTGTAAGTTTCAGCCGCGGGCTCCAAATGGGTACGGTGGTATACTTAGTGTGACTTTAGTTCGTACTACTATGATATATTTGGCGTACTATGGTATATTTATTCATGTTTAAGTTTGGGCGTCCAAAAGATTCTCCACCACCCCATTCACCGAGAGATTGGCGAACTTGGCGTTCATCAATACCTGTAACAACTTCTTGATACCGAGATTCAAAGGACTGTCGAATCTTTGCAATTGGTTCAAGATCTCCAACCTGTCCTTTTCGGTCATAAAATCGATGTTGTTCATGATCACTTGGAGCTCGTTGAGCGAAGTCACGGGCTTAACTTCGATGGTTTTGGTGAACGAATCGAGTAAGTTCATGCTCTTCAAGATTTGGTGTTGGGAAGTGGTGGCCAAAATCAATAATCTTCTGCCGTTTGGAGGTTTACGAGTCAAGTAAACCATCAACATCTGGAGAATGTCATTGGAGAATCTGGGTCCAATTGGAACATAGTTGATGATACTCTCAATCTTATCGATGATAAGCACATTCAATGGGGATTTATACACGTCTCTGAAGATGTTGTCGATGGCGTTGATTTTCATGAGTTCGTTCATTCCCACCAACAACTCTCCATTCAAGATCTTGATGAACGGGAACTTGGATTCTAATGATAAGTGCGTGGCAATGGCGGTCTTACCAACACCAATCTTCCCGTGGAACAACACACTGATGAGTCGTTCGGTATCTGAATTGGAAACCTCGTTGATGTACGATCTTCCGACCTCTAAAACTCTCTCCACCGATTCATTATAGTGGATGATACCGTATGGCAAGTTCTCTGACAAGTTATCCTCGTTGACTCCGAAAGCAGGCTTGACTTCCCCTAACGCGAGCTCAAAGTGCTCCGCCGTCAACTTCATTTTGGAGATGCTTTCATCGACTTTGGCGAGCGAGTCTGACTTGGTGTAGCTGTTGATGGCGAACGACGTGGCACTATTTACCAACCCCTCCAACTCAGCTCCCGTAAAGTTCTTGGTCAACTTTGCCAACTTGTGGAAATCGATATCGTCTGCCAACAACTTGTTTGCCTTCATTTTCTTTGTGTGAATCAACAAAATCTCGTAACGTCCTTTCTCGTCAGGCAAAGAGATCTCGATTTGGATCTCGAATCTACCGGGTCTCAAAAGAGCATTATCAATCAAGTCCAATCTGTTTGTCATACCAATGATCAAGATGTTGTTCAATTGGTCCACACCATCCATTTTGGCCAATAATTGATTGACAACGTTGTCACCAACTCCGGTTCCGTCACTCTTGTTATTTCCTCTTTGTTTGAACACCGAGTCCAACTCATCGAAAATGATGATGTGCAAGTTAGAATTCTCTCCTTTCAGTTTATACTCGGCTTCGGCGTCCTTGAATAAGTTACGGATATTCTCTTCGGACGCACCAACGAATTTACTCAACATTTCAGGACCATTGACAATCTTGGGCTCTTTCACATTCAACATCTTCCCGATCTGTCTGGCAATCAAAGTCTTACCGGTTCCGGGAGGCCCGTGCAAAAGCAACCCTTTCACGTGTCTCAATCCCAACTTGTTGACCAAATCTGGACTGATAACTCTTGAAGCAAATGCTCTTCTGAAGATCTGCTGGAACTCGTTATCCAACCCTCCGATCCCCAAAGAGTCAAGCTTGAAGTCAGGATTGATGATGGGGTTCTCTCTGGGTCTATTACTGGATCTAGCCTTTGCATTTTCGTCTTTTTGTAAGTTGATTTTGGAGTCCTGGTGAGGATAGAAGTTCACTTCACTCGATCCCGTCAAGATCCCTTTAGCACTAATGCTTTCGGACACTCCAGCAGCCGGTTTGCCACTCAAATCCATCAATTCCACCAGATTCACCAACACAGAATAGTAATTGCCTTTGAATTCCATAACAACAGGCTGAGTCGGTTGGAAGATCTGGTTCTTGTAGTTGATAAGAAATTGCGCCACCAACTCGTTGTGGTTGACTGGCAACGTGGAAGCCCTTTTGCTGCTTCTGAAGTCCACAAAGAGCTCGATGGACTTGATATATATCAAACTGTCTTTCAAGTTGTTCAAACTGAAATCCTGGACGACAATCTTCTGGTTCAACGACCATCTTCCCCACAGCCTGACATGGCCGGCCATTCCCACGGTCCCGGGGACCACCTTGCGGTCTCTTTCGATCGAGTAAACAAATAAGTTGTCCACAATCACGTAGTTCAAATCTGAAGGCACATCATTTGGGTTGAATGCAATTGTGTTTGTAAGCGCCAGTTGGTTGGACGGAGAGTTGCCAGCTTCGAACTGCCTCTTGAACGGCTGGTGCAGCTGGTTGTGGTTGATGGCCAAGTTGCCGGGGGCCGGGTTATTGGACACTTTGTGGAAGCCGAATTTCTCCATACCGTGTTCGAATAAAGTTCGCGATCTTTGAATTGCGATCGCTTGGATATTTGAATGTGAGTGGAGTTGGACTGAGTTAGTGAGTGATAGTGGTGGGTGGCTATTGATGAAGGTGGTGTGTATGTGGTAAAAGGCTCTGTCACACAACGGTGGGTTCTTGGTACACAATGGGAATGGTGGTTTAAGGTGTGTCTTTGAGTATCACGTTGTGTGATTGGAACGCTCTTGGCACGTGATGCGCACGTGCTTTTCTGGTATGTGTGGTGACAGCGTTTTCCTGTTTGATGACAGACACAGAAGCAAAATTGTATTTAGACTCTTGGACTCTGATTCGCAGTTTCTGTGGAGGGCTAATTCCTCTTGGTTCGTTTTGTCGACTACTTTATTGAAGTAATCCTACCTGAGTTTAATTCAGTTGTATTATATCTAGGTTATTCCTTTGACTCGATTTGCTTTAATTCAACTCAATTAGATTTTCCTGGGTCCAATCACATGATCCAATTTGCCGTTCTATTCACTCTACCTTACTTTGTTGCAGTTCCACTCACCCTACTTCAATTTGTTGCTGTTCCATCCACTCTCCTTCAATTCATAAGTTTACTTCAATTTGCAAATTTCGCATCGGCTGCAAATTCAATTAACGATCATGTCTACGCAGATGTATACGCAGCATGTAAACTGAGAACCAGACCTTCACTCCTTGGAATGAAGGCATTCTCAAGAGATTGTTCTGGGAGTCTGTTCTCGGGAGACTGGAAGATGGCCCCCGCTGTTATCATACTCGAGGCAATTTCCATGCTCTGTAATGTCTCCTTATACGTTTCGATTGTGTCGTGTGCCTTCATGTGAGTGTGATGAAAGCTCGTCTTCTGGGGCTGATTTGTGGCTCAAATTGGAGAGGTGTTCCTGTGTCCACGCGTAGTCATTTTAATGGAACAAGCAACTCTGACGTGCATTTGGATATCTCTAAAGCTTAAAAACAAAAACTATTGGAAAGTTGCGTAATTATTTAGTACTTGGATATTTGGAGCTGAAATGTAGAATTGGGTTACAGAAAAGCTACGTGTGGAATAAAACTACGTGTGGAATAAGTAATGGCAGTGGTGACATAAGGTCACCACAACACTTAAAAAAACAAGCTCAAAACTTCGTCGCCAGACTACGGTGGGAGTTGCCAGCTAAGAATCACAACACACCCAGTAAGTTGCTGAAGTTTGTTACCTAAAAATGGTCGCGTGAGTTGCATCACGTGTACTGGTCCTATCACACGCCAGGTATAAGCGTGTTCAGAAAACTCGGGCTATAGAAACCGGAATACCCAGCGTGTAGTATATCTCCGGGAATAGCCGGCACACATGTCTATAAACGGCTACACTCTCCCCACATCTCCTTCCAAAGTCCACTTCAACGTGCGTGCCCCTCTGCCACCAGCCCCTCTACTTCACCCCCTCTGTTGCCAGCCCCTCCATCCAGCCGTTGGACGTGTGGCCATAACCATAACTAAACACTCTCCAACTGTGAACGAGACGCACGTCGCTCGCATCAGCTAAACGAAACGGTTATCTTATCAACGCGATTGATGGACAATTGTGGCTCGTACCGGAGCGGGATCTGGCCCGAATCTGGACTTACACCCATTAATAATAAGTGACGCGCATACAATCACCCCACCAGGTTGCGAGGGCGGTGGGCCCATTTTGCACGGTGCCACACGAGTCCTCCGTGGTGCGAAATGGCCCCACCGCCGTGCGAAATGGCACCACTGGCCAGCCTGGCCAACTCGCGTCTCACAAAAACTATGGCGGTTGCCGACTACGGTGGCCCGTGCACGACCGGCCGATTACAAACGAAATCACATTCTAGAATTTCCAAGTGATATAAATACCGTGGGTTTCCTTCAATTGAAATAATTATTTTATCAATCAAAATGGTCGCTCAAATCCAAAAACCTGCTCCAACTTTCAAAAAAACCGCTGTTGTCGATGGCGTCTTCGAGGAAATCAGCCTTGAACAATACAAAGGCAAATGGGTTTTATTGGCTTTCATCCCATTAGCTTTCACTTTTGTTTGCCCAACTGAAATCATTGCTTACTCCGAAGCTGTCAAGAAGTTCACCGAAAAGGACGTCGAAGTTTTGTTTGCTTCTACTGACTCCGAATACTCTTTGTTGGCTTGGACCAATGTCGCCAGAAAAGACGGTGGATTGGGTAAAATTAACATTCCATTGTTGGCTGACACTAACCACACTTTGTCCAAGGACTACGGAGTGTTGATTGAAGAAGAAGGTATTGCCTTGAGAGGTATCTTCTTGATCGACCCTAAGGGAGTCTTGAGACAAATCACCATCAACGACTTGCCAGTTGGAAGATCCGTTGACGAATCCTTAAGATTGGTTGAAGCTTTCCAATTCACCGAAAAGTACGGTGAAGTTTGTCCTGCTAACTGGCAACCAGGTGCAGACACCATTGACACCAAGGACGCCACCAAGTACTTTTCTAAACAAGAATAGATATAGATTACTATAATTACAAGAATGTATAATAAGAGATAGTGCGTTTGTGTATTGACAATTAATTAGTCAATTGACCAATTCACCAATTGATTTGTTCGACCACTTGGCTTCAGCCTGTGGCTGATCAATTGACTGTTTGCTCCCACTATCTTTCACTGGCTATTCAATTCAATTGATCAATCTGAGTATCTTTATCTTCTCGCCTCGGATGCCACTCTGTCCGTCGGGCCCGTCGTGCACGCCACACTCTGGGTCGTGTACTGGTCACCAATGATTCAGCCTTGAGGGTCGTGCCCTTGGCGGTCGTGCCCTTGTTGGTCGTGTACTTGACGTTCCCAATTCAATCTTGCAACCAATTGAATATATCATTATCGTCCCATATTTGGTTCAATATGTTGGTGCTGTCCGCTTGGTTATCTGAAGAGTACTCGGACACGTACCTCCAGAGCTGGTCCACAACTTTCAAGCACCCGGCCATGTAAACTTTGCGGTTGTCAAAAAGCTCGTTACTGGAATCTGACACATTCAAACACCTCTTCACAATGTCGATATACTCTTTTAAATTCTCATTGAAATCCTGGACAACCTGGCCCGTGAGGTTGAGGATCTCGGCGTAGAGAAGAAGCAATCCGCTTTGGAAAACCATGTGAAACCCAATGGTGTACAGAAAGTACACCCGGTGATTCACATCCAGTTTGACTCGATCAAACAACTTGATGAATTTCTTGGATATGTCCACGCTTTGCTCCAAACAATAGTGAAACTCCCACGAGCTCTTGGCGAAGCTGAGGCCCGGCCGATACACGTAAATGAGAATCACGTAGTACTGGAGAAACATGTGGTTTATGCTGGGAGAGCTGGTGTTAGGGTTGCCCAAATCTCGCTGTCTCCAGGTCTCCAATTGCACACGGAGCGTTCTGATCTTGGTGAGTCCGTTGGCCTTGTCGTTCTGGGTGTAGAGTGTCCGCAACATCTGGCTGAAGATTCGAATCAACTTGATCCACGAAACGAACTTGTAATTCTTTCCTCGCTCTCCGGGAGCCGGTAGCACCAACTCGTCGCCCACCACGCCGTCAAACTCCGTGGGAAGCACAGCGTCCACGTCATCGTCCTTGATGAGTTTCGGAACCCCGTTGTTGCAGCTGATGAGCAAGTCGAAGATATACGTGAGCCACCAGATTCGGTTTCTTTGTTCGATCTTAGCAGCACTCATGTTCCTATTGGCAGAGAGTCTGTGGAGGCCGAAGGTAAATGCGAGCCGTATGGCCATTCCGTTATACTGGAGATAAAGCTCTGAGTCGCCTGTGATTTGGAGGTAAATCATTGTAAGCAAATAGCACTCAATTACTTTCAAGCACGGGTTATTCATGAGCTTAAGTAGCATCGTTTGTTGCAAGAACAGAAAGATGATACGTGACCGGCCCAAGTCCGAGCTGGCCATGGAAATACATATCATCGTGAAGTGGATGTACGTGTCTGTCAACGATTTCATGTCAAGTGCCGGGTCCACGAGTTGGTAGAAATCGATGAACTCGGTATTTCTGTCCGATACAACGGGATAAAGACAGTTCCACATGTCGAAATACGTCTGTACCAACGCCCTCTGGTCCAAGTCGTTCACAAACCGGAGCTGGTTGGGTGTCACGGGATCGTAATCGATTTTTCGGGTCCGGAAAGCCAAGAATACAGAATCTACAAACCACCCTTTATCTACGAATTGTTGATCGAACTCTTGTTGGATCTGTCTCACAAAATAGTCTCCTGTGGTGCACCCGGCGAACATCTCCTCGGCACTGCCGACATTAAGAGACGCCGGTAGAAGTCTTCCTTTTTGTGTTATCAACGTATGATCTGATTTCATAATAAGCTGTGCCTCAAGTTCCTTAACTCGGCTCTCTAGTATCTGCACCCTGGCATCATTGGTGCTGATTTCGGCCTTGATGGCAGTGTTGGGTTTCCTTCTCCTTTTGAGCTTCATTGTAACCTCACATTTAATGCCAGCCTGAATGCAATTGATACAAGAATCTCCAACTCCGAAACACCCTTTTTTGTGAACTCTACACCGATCACAAACCTGGTCTCTTTTGGCCTTGATTGTGTTCTGGAGGCTACTTGCGTCTTGGAGTGGTCCGTTCACATTAGTGTCGGTATCTCCTCGTGTGGGTGCCATTGCTTAGTAACCAGATCCAGTGCTTGGATTGTTCCGATTCGATTCTCACCAGTGCGAATTTTGCATGTCTGATATATACTTCTACAAGTTTGTGGTGAACAGACAGGTGTTCTTCAAGTCCAAATACTGCTATGCACTTGTGAATCTCAAGCCCATAGTTCCGGGACACGTGCTTGTTGTTCCTTATGACACCAGTGTTCTCAGGTTTGGCGACTTAACCGACGAGCAAGGTATCGATTATATGCGTAGTTTGCAAACGATATCCAAATTTTTGACCTGGAATTACAAGGCCGATGCCATGAACATAGCTATTCAGGATGGGCCTGAGAGTGGGCAGTCTGTGCCCCATTTGCATACCCATTTGATTCCCAGATACAAGCACGATCTGTTAATAGACGATAAAGTGCACGCCGAAATAGACAGATTCGATGTTTTGAAAGACTTCGAGCAACGTAGAGCTTCTTACTTGGCGCATCCCAAGAGACATATGAGTGACGACGAGCGTGTACCTCGCTCAGATCTGGACATGTTTGCTGAGGCTGAGGCTTTGAAGGTCAAGTTCCAAGAGTTTATAGAAGCTACTAAGTAGGAATACACATTTATGAGATATTTGGATTGAAGGTGCTGTCACGTCTGTGTCACTTCTGTGTTACCTCTGTGACACAGTCACAATACCAATGTAACTACTACTACCTACCATCGATCACGTGACAATTCACGTGACCACCGTCGTCTGTGAATTTACAATTCGTCCTTCACCACTTCACCACCGGCAACCAATTCCTTTTCTTCGGCTGTCAATTCCACTTCTCCAGTAGCAGAGATCTTGAGCTCCTTGACTGGTCTGTCTCCGCGTCCAGTTTTAACCTTTTCCATGTAATCAACCACGCCAAAACCGTCAATAACTTTTCCGAAAACAACGTGTGCTCCATTCAACCATCTGGTGACAACGGTGGTGATGAAGAATTGACTTCCGTTGGTGTTCTTTCCGGCATTTGCCATACTCAATCTGTAGGGTCTGTCGTGTTTCAAATCAAAGTTTTCGTCGTCGAACTTTCCTCCGTAGATGGATTTTCCTCCGTAACCCTGACCGGTTTCGTAGTCACCACCTTGGAGCATGAATTGGGGGATGATTCTGTGGAAAATTGAGCCGGTGTAACCAAATTCAGGGTCGGTACTTAAAGTCAATTCCTTGAAGTTCTTAACGGTTTTAGGGACAACTGTACCGAACAATCCAATGGTAATTCTGCCGATCGACTCTCCGTTTTCGGTGATTTCGAAGTACACCTTATCGGTGATAGGAGGATCTTCTGGGAGGTCTGCAGCCTTGGCTCCTACGAGCGAGTAGAGAACTAATAAGATACTTGCAATGAAAAAACCGAATAACTTCATTGGTTGGTTGAGTTGTGCGAAAGATTCGCCACGAACTTGTGAGGCGAACTTGTGAGGCAGCCGGTTGTGGCACCGCACCTGGCACGGAGACTATGTTCCAGCCAACGGCTTTTCCAACAGCACACACGATATATGACACTCTACACGACAACTGACACTACTTCACTCGTTTCGATAATCATAACTGGCTGTATCAGTTACCGTGCATCTGCAAAAATGAGAATAGACTGAGTGAGTCACGTGATCTTCGTAACAGCCAACTTGAAATGTTTAGCAACAACGCAATTGCAAAGTGATAGCACAAGGTCAATCAAAGAGCCCGAGGCCTTCATTTCGTCTCACTCTTCACTCTCTCCTCACTTGTTGTTGTCATACTTCCTATACTGAGTGCAACTTGATCTAGTCTTTATTTGCTATTTACAGTACTAAAATTCTCTCTCACCCTTGGCTTCAGCCTCCAACTCCAGCTTCTCGTGCTGTTCCTTCTCCTCCAATCTCTTCAATGCATTCCTCTTGGCTATAACAAGCTTGGCCTTTCTTTCACCTCCATTCTTCTTCTTTCCTCTTTTATGTTCTCGTAAAGGTTCTAAATCGTTCACAAACTTGTGCTTCCATCTCAAGAGGTAACGTCTTGAGCTGACGTCTATTCCTAGTTTTTTCATGTCGTATGTGGAACTGTTGAGGAATTTGTTCAAGTCACCTTCGAAAAGTTCCAAATGTTCGATACTGTTACGGCCTATCAATTTCAAGAATGTTTCTAGATCATGGACATTTTCTTTTGTTCTGGTGGACTTGTTTGTTCTGAGAAAAACCGGAGTGCTATGGAATTCTCTGGGGATGATGTGGTTGATGCTGGGGGGTGTCCTTCTGAGGGGGACCCGTAGGGTGGGTATTATAGATGATAGAGATTTGAACATGGTGGAAAATTTTTCAGTGCGTGAGAAGTTGTAGAGCGAGAAGCATGGCGTAGAGCGAGCGTGAGCGTAGTGCGGTAGTAGAACAGGACGAGGCAGGGCGAGACCAGGGCGAGGAGCGAGAAGTTGCAGTACGACAAGCGGAGCCAGCCTCGTGTGACTGAAGTGCTCAATATCACACTTAATACTCTACCACACTCAATACTCTACCACACTCAACTCACTACAACTCTCACTCACTACATCTCTCACTCACTACATCTCTCACTCACTACATCTCTCACTCACTCAACTCTCACTCACTCAACTCTCACTCACTCAACTCTCACTCACTCAACTCTCACTCACTCAACTCTCACTCACTCAACTCACTCACTACATCTCTCACTCACTATACAATCTCTCCACCTAAATAAGCGTGTACCCTCCGTCCACGCGAATATCAGCTCCCGTAGTATAACTAGCAGCATCGGAGGCCAAGTAGATATAGGCACCCACCAACTCCTCCGGCTGGCCCTCACGACCCATGGGCGTAAGCCCCCACCACTTAGCTCTATTCCCCCGCGGCACCGGACTAGACAAAATGGTGTCAGTGTAACCTGGCGAAACGGTGTTACATCTGGCAAACCCGGCCCATTCTACGGCGAGC
Source organism: Yamadazyma siamensis (assembly GCA_030581535.1). Classification (NCBI taxonomy): domain Eukaryota; kingdom Fungi; phylum Ascomycota; class Pichiomycetes; order Serinales; family Debaryomycetaceae; genus Yamadazyma; species Yamadazyma siamensis. Next base: position 441,505 of record JAKTTO010000007.1, read on the forward strand.
GACCTCGACAAGTGTAAGGCCCCGGCTTTAGACACGTTATACGCGGCCTTGTATTCAGGAACGTTGACTATGTGTGCAGACATCAGCGCAGTTATGATAAACGATCCTTTGCGATTCTGTCTGAAATGCTGTCCCACATATTTGGCACAGTAGAAGATACTGTTGAGGTTGACGTTCATCATGGCATGCCAGTCTTCAATGGTGGCACTGTCACTGATCACTGTTCCCTTGTACCAAGGAACTCCGGCATTGGCCACAAACACGTCGATGGTGCCAAACTCGTCAATGATGGTGTCAATGGCTTGTTTGACGTGGTCGCTGTTGGTGATGTCCAATCTGTAGGTTTTCGACTTGATTTTGAATTCTGCCTCGAGCGCCTCAGAAAATTCACCACCGTCGCTGGCGTAGTCGAGAATCACCACGTTTCCACCCATTTCGGCGAATCCTCTGGCCACCGCTTTGCCTATGCCTCCTAAACCTCCGGTGATAACCGTGACTTTATCGTACAACGCAAATCTCTTTTTTATGAGTGCAGGCAAAACTGGGGCTGCAACTGGCACTGAGGCGTCCTCGTCCTCGCCTTTGATGAACGACTTGTAGTTTTTTGTTTCGGCCATGGTACTTGAATGTTGAGTTTAAGTTGCCTGATACTTGGTCGATACTTTGTCGATACTTTGTCGATACTTGGTCGATACTTGGCTAAGATTATTGTGTGTATATTCCAGATCTTTTTATAGTCCTCTGTACCCCGGACCCGTTCTACGCTTGTACCGTAAATCGGCCCGTCCCCACACGAGCCTGGTGGTGCGCCCCTCACCGGTCTAATTATCGTACTAACACCTTTTGGCATTGACATGTTTTCCGGCTGGTGCTCCTGTGATCCGGTGCCACCACGGGCCCATACCGTGTACGTAGGGGGCGCTGGAGGTGTTGAGAGCGCTGGATATGAAGTTCGTGGGTGCCTGGGGACCGGAGCTTTGTGCTCTTGAACCGGCTACTTCCTAATCCTTTAGCGTGCAACGGCTGACGTGCACTGAGCCTTTCGCACGGGATCGCAACGGACGCTCGGACTTTCCACATTGGTGGTTACCCGAGTTTCTGGTGTGCTAACTCCGGTGATCTTACACCCAATATCCCGTCCGCAAATAGAACCCGGGATGCTCAGTTTCTTCTTTATGGCGTCTTTGTCATTTGAGCCTGGCATTGTATCCTGCTTCGATGTTCTTGAGCCTCTCAGATCCTTTAATGCTCGCACTTTTTATGGAGGTTAGTTTGTACAACAGGTGCCAGGTAAATTTGCGTTTGAGGATGCTAGAGATATTTGATTATCTCACTCCTGTCTCACTCCTCTCTCACTCCTCTCTCACTCCTGTCTCACGCCTACAATATAACTTTATCAATATGTATATGATGCTACTTCAACTCCTTCAATGCACTCTCGTCCTGTTGTTTCTGATCATTGTCAAACCTCTCGTTGAACTTCCGTCTCATGTCCTCTCCATGGAAATAACAGTATATAGGAAATGGAACCCCAAGTAGTAACGCAATAAACGCACACAATGTGTTCCCCCATCCGTAGTTCAACTTCTGGTACATCTTATTGGCAAACAATGGGAACGCAAACCCAAAGAGTGACCTGAAAAGTGCTGCTGCTGCCACAGAGGAAGCAGCGAATCTCGGATTCATATCAATCAAGTAATTCTGACAACACTGGAATGCACATATGAACCCAAATGCAAAAATACCGGACCCGATCCCGGGCATGATCCAGTGGAGCTTCTTCTCTGCACTCCACCCATACCATACAAGTCCTATGGGAATGACAATGCCCACGATAAATAAACAGGGAAGTCTAAACTCAGGCTTGGACTGGCCGTTGTTGGAGTCCACCAACTTCTCGTATGTCTTCCCAATAGTGTATGTCCAAAACACAATTCCAAGAGTGAACCCCACTCCCATGGGGATGTACATAAGTCCCACAATACTTTTGGAAAACCCGTAGTTCTCTGAAAACATCGTGGGAAAGGTGATGATCAAAAGATACATGAAGCCGTAAACAAACGCAAGGAAAGAGCCAAGCCCAATAATCATGGGGTGTGTGAAGAGCAACTTCACAGGCCTGGTCATGGTGACCATCATTCGCTTGGTGAAGCTCTGGTTTGTGATCTCGTAGATGGTGTGCAAATTGGAGTTCCCGGTGGACTTTCTCAATGCCTTTGCCTTGAGCTTGAGTAGTTTTGGTGAGTACGTCTCCTTGAAGAATAAGAGCCCACAAACTGCCACGACCCCGTTGAATATCGTCAAAATATAGAACACCCATCTCCATTGCATGTGGTCTACAATGAAGCCTGCTATCACTGGAGCGATGACAGGACCCAATAATGGGGCCAAGGTGAAACCTGCCAACGCCATGTTTCTCAGTTTTGTGTCAAACAAATCGGAAATGACCCCGGCACCAACATTCAAGGGTGAGGACCCGAAAAGGCCTCCAATGAACCTGAATATCATGATTTGAGTGGTGTTTTTACTGAATGCACATCCCAAGTTGAAGAAGAAAGACATCCATATGGACCCGTCCAACACCGGTTTTCTTCCTATGTAGTCAAACTCGCTCAACGGAGCTATTATAAGGGGCCCAAAAGCCCATGCTAAGATTTGGATCGATGCGATCATCGAACTAATGGTGGCATTTGTGATACCAAAGTCGTGTGAAATGTCCGATATGGCTGGCGTGAGCATAGATGATGACATTGGACTCACAAGAGCATAAAGTGACACGAATCCCAATAAATATATTTTTTTGGAAAGGGCCCAGTTTCTAGGGTCCTCTACATCATCATAGCCTTTCCACGTGATCAACTCTGGGTCTATGAGATTAAATTCCTCCCCGTTGTTCTCTATGGGGATCCCACTTTCAGGTAGTTTGAATGGGACCACATTTTTACTGGCAGAATCGAGGTTATACTGAAGCTCATCCAACACGTCTTTTTTTGTTCTGGCACGCTCTTGTTCTATTTCATTGCTGCTTAGATCGCCAAAGATCTCCTTCACAGAGAACTCTGAGGCGTTCGAGTATACAGACTGTCCTGTGAGGCTTCTTCTGATAATGTCCAAGCTCTTTCCCAATGAGTTCGACGATTCTCTCCGGTCCCTTTGAGTATGTACTTTATCCAACTCGTATAAAGGAACTGGATAACTATTGTTAGAAGAAGAAGCGCTTATGTCATGGGACGAGGTATCGTAATCTTCACTCTTACCATCGCTGTAATTCATCTTTTCAAGCAGATATTGATCACAGGTTTTTTTGTGCTTTTTGTATTAAAGTACAATTTTGTTTTTGTGGATATACTTTTCGGTTATTGATGGTTAATTACTGCAAAAAAGATGGACCGATTTTGGGATCTGGTCCCGCACAAATGGCTGCGAAACGAGCACCTTCGGTTATTCACGCATCTGGCTTGGTGCCAGTGCGCGGGTGCCCTACCGTACCACCGTGGAAGCCCGTACCACCGTGGGAGCCCGTACCACCGTGGGAGCCCGTACCACCGTGGGAGCCCGTACCACCGCGCGGCCATGCTCCGGTCCAGCCATGCTTCGGTCCAGCAGATGGATGCCTCATGGAGCGAACCCGTGAGGAGCTAGGATAAGCTTTTACGACGTGTAATGCAGCTTCTCCAATTCCAGGAGCTGAAAACTTTCACTTCTTAGCTTCTCAAAACTGTGTTTTGCACCGTAATTTATAAGCTTATGCGGTGATCTTTCGTATCACGTCTGTATCGACAGAAATGTCAAGCTTGAGTGCCATTTCTTCATACTAAGCGTAGAAATAGCCTTCTTTTGGACGTGTGAGCTAAATAACCAAGTACTGGTCCATACCAGGCATGGTCAAATACGACTTTGGCACCAGTGTGATGTCCTTGGCAGGCACTTTGCTTGACTATACCTACTGATCGAATCACTCAAGTGTATGCGATACGAATTGATTTATAGAATTGATTATTAGACCACAACACGCAATTCACCGCCAGAGAATTTCCGTTTTCACTTTCACCTGGAAGCTGTGCTGTGCTCTATATTGTGTATGAAATCGTTCTATGTATGCTTCCAGAATTATGCGACTAGTGAGTTCAATTGAATGACAACCAGAGTGTCTGAAAGATTGCGTTATAAAGTGAGGTATGCACATCGTATGCCTTGTTAGATACGTATATCAACGTCTACAGGAGAATACTTCCACTACTCGTTTCGTTCACTCACATATTTATAGTTGCCTGATATTCAACTGATTGCGATACAATTCTGATTACGCCCTACAACTACTCTCCACAACCAGTTCAAGGCCTCTGATTAGAATCGTTACTTCTTCGAAAAAAAATGCCTCAGTCCGTAGCCACGAATCGCCTAACTCCATTCACTTACTCCAACAGTTCAACTACGTCCACACTCTGGTAGTTCATGAAATTTCTTATGTATAATAATGCTATTACAAGGTTTTGAGCTACCTAGTATGTTACAAGCCCCCCGTTTAATTCTGCGTATTTGACACAATATTCTTTGCCTGATCTCTCACTACATCTTTGATTTAATGCAGAAACAGAATCGAGCGCATCGGTTACAATTGATTGGTCATCAAATAAGGATTTGATCTTCCTGATGTAATTCATCAACCCTTTAACATGAACCACCTTGACATCAGAGTCTGCAGCTGACAATGTGATACCCATGTAATCGTTGAATACCAAATCTTCTGGAGACGAAGTCTTTGGAATCTTGTCGAAGTATTGTGATTTGTAATGTACGCCATCGGAAATGACACTTTCAATATCCCAGTATGCTATGGAATTAGGAATCAAAACGTTTCTCAAGTTACTGGCACAAACTGAAGAATCTTCATCTGGAATCAATTTACCGTCGTCATCGAATTTTGGAATGACCCATTTGGGGACCTCGGCGTTGAAGTCAACGAAGTCAGATACGTCCACGACTTTGTATCTGGTCTCCTCGAGGTCAGGGTGGTGATCTTCAACCAACACAATGAAGTTAGGTCTGTACATGGACTCACCACATCCACATTTATTCAAATGGGTTCTGGCCCAACCAAAGTAAACGTTTCTGTTTGGAGGAAACTTGAACACATCCTTGATGTGCTGAGGCAAGAGGTCTATTGGGAGCGGCTCGAGCTGCGTACCACCTCTTATATCACCATACTTATTCATATTGTCTTTGTGAACTTTCTGAAGAAAATCACATAATCCGGTCTTCACTTCACATGTCAACACTTCAAGAGGGTCAATGGAGTACGCCAAAGTCAACTTATCATCATCCTGGACTTTGGAGATGAACGGAGTCCAATTCTTCTCGATATTGGCGTAAGGCTCGTTTCTCTTCTTCAACACTTTCAATCTGTTGCTGAAAGGAAGGTATACAAACATGACTCTCTTGGGAATCGACAAATCCTTCATGTTGAACACTATAACCGGCTCTTCGAAACCAAGCTCGTTGACTCTCTTGAGGATTCTTGGATCTTCTGGCCCGAAATAGTACTTGTTATCGTCAGTTTGCAAGACGAAATCGAATTTGATTGGTAATATACTCGGGTATTCGACTTCCCTGACTTGTATGCTAGCATCGAGTAAAATCTCGTCGGCAGAACCGTCGGGTCTGAGAATATTCCGAGTTGTTTGTTGCTCGTACGGAATTTCAAGCGTCTTTTCGATTTCTACCCAGTCTCTGTCATAGATTTGTACCAAGAGAAAACTGGCAAACCCTTTGTTTGGGATCCCAGAAGGCGAGTAGATCAACCTACTGACCAAATAGTGAACCCCTAGGTCTTCTAGCCAAACTGAGGAGCCAGCGAATCTGAACCATTGGTTCTCCTTGGGGATCTTGGGTTTGAATTTCTTCTCAACCTTTTCAATGAGATCCAGGTAAGCAACGTTCTTCTTCAAAAAAGCCTGCACTCTTTCAAACTCTGCTGGCAACAACTTGACGTCACTTATATGGATATTATCCTTCATAGTAAGTTGTTCACAGATCTTTTCAGGATCAGATTCAAAATTGGCCATGATGCCGTCGCCTTGGAGTTTATACGTGTCTGTGAAGAGAACCATTTCTTGCCTTCTATAAATGTCCTTGTTTGTTAATGCATCACTTAATGGGAATACTCTTTCCTTCTTTTTCTTGCTATCAGGAGAGAAAATGTCAAATATGCTCCCTGATTTGGATGATTGAATGTTTGTTTGGGGGACGACTTTCGACGGAATCAGGTCGAAGTCGATGGTGACTTCTCCCTTGATCAATACCAACAGTATGGCGATGATAATCACCACCAACACTACCAAGAATCGGAAATATCTCTTGGAAGACATATAGATAAAACGCGGCTAAAATTTTCTCTCGTTGTCGCTCTGGAACGAAGTGAGGCTTTGGCGTCAGAGGCGCGTTTTTGTGTGTGTACCTTATTTTTGCATCACTGTGCCTTGCGATAAGGCGATAAGGTTTAACTGATGTTGTTATATTACACTATATAGTACATTACTTTTGTGACACACTCTTCATTAATGATTGTTCAATCAGATCAATCGACCGCTCCACGTCGTTGATGTTCATCTCACAACATAACGAAATTAGTTTACAGTACTTGGTGAGCCTATCATTGGAGGGGTAGTTTTCTATTATTGATTTGGATCCGTTCTCCTTGAAGTCGTCTTTGTTGAGAACCGGAACCCGTGGCTCAAGCTCAAGAAGCTTTTTGGTGACCTTCTCGAACTTCTGGATCTCTTCTTGTAATATCACCCCGAGTTTCAACTTATCATCTGGCAAACTGGAGTCTATTGTGCTGGGCTCTGCGAGTTTGGAGTGGAGTTTTCTATGGTAGAGCGAATTGTAAAGCCTGCGCTTCTTATCAAGCTTCTCTTTCTTGTGTAAGATCTGAAACGACAAGTCATTGACGAACCGACTGATCTCATCCTGGATGATCTTGTCAGTTGCAAGATCAACTTGGGAGATCTCGCCTATATCTTTGAGTAGATAATCCAACTTGAAGAACTCGAGAATCGCCTTCTGTTGGGCCAATTTGAGAGTCTGGAACTTCCCATTGATGTTGATCAACTTCAAAAGCTTCTCGTCCATCTCGTTCAATTCCTTGTCGATCGAGAATTGGAGTTCCGTGAGTTTCTCCGTCACCATGTTTGAAGTTGAATTGGTGAGATTGATTGCCATCTTGCTGTAGTACAACTGGCTTTCGAAGCTTTCAAGTTGACTGGACTTGTTAGTGATCAATTGGTTTATCTTCGTTGATGGTAGCAAAGACTCGTCCTGGCCGTTTTCTAGTTTCAAGATATAGTTATGGCTGGCCAAGTATTCTTCCACTGAGTAATTTACGAGATTCTTGATTCCAAAGTCAATGAATTTGTGATACTCAATGAACACTTTTATCAATTTCTTGTTCAAATTATAGGCAATTAGATGGAACGCGGTATTCCCATCTGAATCCTGATGGTTGATGAACTTCTTTATCATATCCGTGCTCTTGGACGAATCCTCGTTGTGGTATTCCTGGAATTCGATTATTTTCGAGAACAAGCACTCGATATAATACCGGGCGATTCTCTCTTTGTTTTTGAGATAATTGGTTAGTTCTTCACTTGGAGAATCGTTCCCCACAGGGCTGCTCACCGAAAGTGATATGTGATGGAGAACAGTCTTGTTGTAATTATCCACCAGAAGTATGGAGTCGAATAGCAAATCCAAGAGGCTGGGGAAATTTTTTAGTTGAAACGAGTTGCTGAACTTGATCAAAAACATAAGTGGAGTTTCGCCATTGAAGTTTTTCAAATTCAGATTGATTATGTTGGGGAAGTTCGTGATAAGGAAGTCGATGATAGTATAGTTAGCCATTGAACAAGCCCAGTGGAAAATAGTGTTGCCATCATTATCTATAGGCTGGTTGATATTGATCTTGGAAAGTGGCTGCGGAGGATTGAGAAGCTCCTTGGGTATCACCGTTTGCTTCTTGTCGGTTTTCCCATTCTCCAGTTCAGGTGCCGGGTTCTGAGTATTGAATTGGTTGTCTTCTAGGAAGAAGTTGAGGAGATTGGTAAAGTACTCCGAGTGGGTCTGAGAGTCATCCTTGAACGATCTCAACAGGATGTTTTGGTGAGGATGATGGTACTGGGATAGTCCATAAGGGTCGTGGTTCGTCCGGATGGAAGGGAGTTGGGACCTCGAAAATCCAAACGAACTTTTAGGGGTTCCAAAAAGCTCTTTTCCGGTGAGAAAATCCTCTTCATCACGGTCATTCAAGTCCTCGGAACTATTATCGACCAACTCCAAGTCCTCCTGTTTAACATTCTGGGGATTCACCCTCCGCTGGTGGGTCATATGGTTGGCCATAAGATTCAAGGCATCCTGTTCGGTGTCCTGTCTCGACACAGGTCTGAAGGCTACACTAGCTTCATTGATAGGAGTGGTGTCATTGTGTTTGAGCACCGGAGGCTGGTTCAATGTCACTCGTTTGGGCCTGCCCCTCTTTCGTGGGGGTTCTGTAAGGGAGTTTGTTGATTTTGATTTTCTTGCGAGCTCCAAACCAGAGTTACTTCGCTGTGCAACATTGGACGCCGATGCATGGTTATGCTTGGGAGCAGGAGGAGGGGTTTCGGTTTTACCCTCGATGTATTTGAAGTCGAAAATGGGTTTTAAAACTTCATAAACCCCAAAAGTTTTAGCTAATTCGGCACCCGAATCTAAAGGCACATAAGTCCCTTGATATTTGCCGTAACCTCCTTGGACTTTTTCGTGAGTCCCAGTTTGAACATCTTTCTCCAAGATCCTCGTACGTTTGGCCTTGGGGAACTTTGCAATCTTGAGTATATGAGTAGCGTTTATCCAAGAGTCAGACTTCCTCCGCATGATAGGACCTTCGGAGGTAACGTACTCAAACACGGGTACATTCGAGTAAGTGGCAGAATATATCTGTTTTCCACTCATGTTAAGCAATTGGCGTTGATGGATAATCCCAGGGAATGGAAACTTGAACTGGTTTTCAATTGAACTACTTCTCACAAATGTTCCCTGTGGATATTAACTTTGTTGATAAAAATTCCAATGCGCACTTTTATGAAACAATGTCGATAGTATTGATTAGTACATAATTCTACATATGGTAGGGGATTAGCATTAATTGGAGTACATAAGGGCTCTCACCAATCCATAGACGATGAAGGTAATTAATAATGCAAGGATGATTATGAAGTAAATCACGTAGTTATAAAAGAACGTCATGGATGTATCTGCCAGTTTATCAGATAGTGGAATGGCAATAACATGCTCGGCAGCCTCATAACAAATGTTTCGTCTTTTGATTAATTTGCAGTCACCTAGCTCGATTTCTTTCTTCAAAATCGCCTTCCCAAGTAGTAAATTGGTGTATTGCTGGAGTGAGGTGTCGAATGCCCTGAATGCTTTTTCTAGGGATGCCAGTTCTTTCTCGAACCCCGATGTAATCTTTTCTATTTTCTTTAATTGTTTCACGTAAGCAGGATTCAACTCCGTGATGGAGTTCAATGTGTCGGTGATCGTCGACAAGTTACTGAAATATAGCAGTTTTTTGATAGAATCGATAATGGCTTTGGTTTGTGGAAATAAATAGGGAACCAATAATTTCTTCAAGTTGTCAAATTTCTCGAAGAAATACTCGATGTAGTATAAGTTCAGATACACCTTATCAAATATAAGTTTGGATAACTCAAGTATCGACACTGTCAACGGCTTGACAGTGGTTTCGTAAGGTTTGGACTGCCATTTGTTATTCATTAATATCAGCTCGCATTCTTCGGTTCCGAACATCTCGTTAAACTGGTCTTCCAAGGACCCTATTTCTGTCCTTGTGATCTGGGTTTTGAGAGTGATATCCTCGTAATTGGGAATCTTCCTCAAAAGGGTGCTATAAATTGTGATGATATCGCAATATAGATGGGTTATATTCTTCAAGTTACGAAGAAATTTGTATACCGCATTGTTCAAACAGTACTTGAATAGCTTCAAGTGTGATAGTAGCACCGTTTTGTCTGCGTCACTCAACCTCTCGTATTCTAAATGTATCTTTCGATCCCCAATAGAATATGTCATCTTACAAAACTTGTTTGCGTCAGGTCAATCCGCGAAACCAATAAATAGGTTGACAATTCTAATCGTGAGTCAGAACTCATGCCGGAGAACGGTAGATGAGAGGTGACGAGGTCCTGGGTTCGTATAGTTCGTATATGTGAACGGCATATGGATGCTGTGACTTTTGTCTGTAAAGCAGGGGAATGGAAGCTTCGCTTAATGTAAATAAGATATTAGGTATACTGCTAGGACCTTGAAGGCACTGATATGCAATGGACGTATTATACACTATCTCTCAACTAGCTTCACACATACACGTCATTTACATGATCTATGTGCTTCGGGCCGATTTTAGGCGCTTCTTTTGCGTTCTAAAGGACCTTAAATTCATTCAAATTCTGATCCGGATGTTGGCCAACGAAGCACGGACATTCCCTTGGCTAGTACAGCCTTCAGTGTGGCCCATGGATTTTTTGTGATTTTTTTGATTTTTTATAATTTTCTAATTCATGTTTTTGTGAATTTCACGTTTCTTAGTTTCGAAACTACTATGACAAATTATTTGTGTAAGAGGCACGAAGAATAGAACATAAAAAATGAAAACGAAGATTCTACGTGGAAAAAACTCTGCAACCCTAAAATTATGGATTACTATATTTAAAGTCAAATGGTACACCAAATTTTCAAGGATGACTGATATATAATAGTTTTCGAATATCCCCGAAATGCGTATCTCAAACCACTCAAAGCCGCCATTCACTCGTTTATGGGGGTTGTATTAGGACCTCCCAATATGCTTGTCGAATTGAGATTAAAATGAGGACAAATGGGTACTGTTAGGACCATTGCCTTAGAGGTACGTGAAGGGAGAGACTATAAAATTATAAGAATACTTCGATAGTTTGTAGCTGGGTTTGTGCGACCCTCTCGCCGTGAGTACTATTCACTCTCTTTCGGCGACAATAGCTACGGCAGTGTATCGTTAGCTCCAGTGATGAAGCGCTCGTAAGGGATCCTTGTCTCACGACGAACGGGTATATATTGTACTATAATTTTTCCTCCCCTTCCTTACGGAAGAGAGAATATATATATATATAAAAATCCTATGGTCGTGCGATGTTCAAGTATCTTCGCGAAATCGCTAGGGAAAGAACATTTGATGTGCGAGACCCTGGCTGCAAATTTGCGGTAAGGCTCTAGAGATTGCAGCTAAATGCGTAAGACAGACAGGCAAGCTGGCTCTTCGGTCTCTTAGTTCTATAAGTGCGTTTCGTAAGTGCTGTATGTAGATCTCGCAAGCTAATTAGTTAACCTGTATATCCCAAAATCGGGACAGTATAGTATTCATGGAGGTCGCGCTCAATTTTTACGTTTGTAACCTGTACAGATACAACTGATTTGATTGAAATATGAATCCCACGAGTTCAATTGCATCAAGTGATCACCAAAAGGAAGAAAACGTAGTTCATCCATCAGAATCCCCAACTCAATCGACTCAGGAGGTGGGGGTCATTTTGAACGACACGCTTATTCACGGTATTTCCCGGCCCGTTGATACCTATCACATACCCAAAAATGAAGGCTCTAATTCTACACCAAGTCATGCAACGAACACGATTTTATCAAGTCTGAACTTGAGCACTGGCCGTGTGATGTTGGCTTCAAATAGTGTAAAAATCCAATTTCGTGTTGTTGATCCTGGACCGGTGGCTCAAAGTTACAACCATGGCGCTTCACACCAGAGCCTTTTTCTCCAAGGCACTGGGCTGATCAACATCAAATCTGGATATAAGGATTGATTTAGAATACGCCGGAAGCTACCATACACCACCTGCTTTAGGTCCCACTGGTATTGAAGGTACTAGTGTTATTGAAGCTACTGGTAATGGAAGCGGCCTGCAGTTTGATCATCGAAGTTGCATGACAATGTCACTGACTGCTTCCAGTTTTGAGCCTGTGGCTGGCGAAATCGGTCCAATAGAGCGTGAGTCTCTGGTCATCATCATTGATACATGGAGACCTAGCCCCAGACATGATCGTTCAAATGTTAATGATGATCCTGAGGCTGCTGGAAATGACCCATCATTGCGAAGCATTCCTAATGGTTCTGTCCAATACGAAGAACAAATGGTTATAGAGAATGTCGACTCCTCAAATGTCAATGATGATCCCTTAAATATCACTGATGCTTCTGAGACTGTTTAGAATGACCTGTCCTTGCAAAGCATTCCTGGTGATCACGTTGACTCTGTCCTATATGAGGAATAAATGGAGACAGACGACGAGGATTATGTTCCTGGTAACTCACGACTGCTACCTGTGGATGGAGTCCGTTCTAGACCAAAACGTAATTTGAAGGCGGTAGACTACCGTTTAGTGAAACCCTCGAGCTAGAGTGCATTATCCGATCTGCCTCCTAAAGAATCGGAAGGGGGTCCTCGAGACTGAAACCCCAGAAGAAGAGGCCCTACGATTTTAAGGCAGCAAGAGAATTACCCTTACGCAACTTGCCCAGGACCTTCATACCCAAAGGAGGCTTCTTGCAATTGAATCATGAAGTCTTCAAAAACATGGACCGGTACGGAACATGTGACTACAAAGATATCTACCACAACTTCTTGCACGACGATTTCCTATGATAGGAGAAAATCCAAGTTTTTTCCGAATGGACGCGGGCATGCCTGGCAAGCAAGAGTGGAAGAAGAAATAGACGGGTTTACTACTTGGTATCGTGTCCACAAGTCTTTGGTTTTATTTATGGAAAAATTAAAGAGAGATGATCTTGGGACCAGTGCATTGGCAAGAATGGAACCAGCCTCATTGTTTGAGATGATTGGCTGGTACATTAGAGCGTCGGAGAAACAATTGTATCCTTTTTTCTACATGACGACTTACCGTCCCAGTTTTTTCCACGACAACATATTGCAATACAAGGAAAGAATTCCACTTTGGCGTGATCGGATTTGAAAAGTACACATCTCAATACCAATTCTAGCAGTATCTGTTCTTGGGTCATATCAATCTTAGTTTAATAAAAAAAGTTTGAAGTATACTTGGTGCTATGTAAAAATACTCACATCTTTAATTGGTTCACTATATAATATGTCGCAGTAAACATAACTATACGGCGAAGATGCTCCTAATTGTAATTAACTGTGACCACTCAAATTATACCGAAAGCCGCTCGCGTACAAGTAAATTGCACTTTTATTCAAATCCACTCATGTCGTGGTATTGGTCTGAGCCATCCATGCAGCACACATGGTGTGAATACTGACTTGCCTCTTCTGGTTACATAGCGAGCACTCTACATAGCATCTCAGGTATTCTGCTCATGTTCTATGCCTTTTATTGATACAATCAGCCTTTCTAACCAAAAACCTCCACAGCAAGACTGATACACACATTCGTCCTTGTCCGGAACTTAACCTTATTGCATCTGTGGTCAGCTATGAATACCCATTCATATTGTATACAGGTTCACATGTAAACCCACGTCGCAAAGAGAACTACTGCATGACTATCGAGTGACCAAAAACGAATTCAATGGAGTGGCTGTTCTGGTGTCCACACTTGAAATCAGCTCTCAAGTTCGAATTTCTTGGTCTTTCCATCACCATTCCCAATATGCATCATTGTCGTAATGATAAGCCAGTTGGTCTCTTGTCTGAGACGGTATTGCCTGGAAGTTGGGACTAAAGCACAAGGCGACAATACAGTGTGTTCGAAGGGAATCTGAAGATGACCAAGACCACCTTAGGCTCCCGAGTCGCGACACGTGAGATCTGGATACTATCTGGTTCTGTAATTTTTAGTTTTTCAACCCGTGGCTTAAGGAAGACCAGACCTCTAACAAAAGAGGTGTGCTAGCTTGAAGATACGGTCCAGTGTGTTTCCAGCGTGTTCCAAGGGAATCTGAAGATGTCCAAGACCACCTTAGGCTCCCGAGTCGCGGCACGTGAGATCTGGATACTATCTGGGTTTGTAATTTTTAATTCTTCAACCCGTGGCTTAAAGAAATCCAGACCTCTAATAACAGATTCTTTACCTTTTGAAGATACGGTCTAGTGTGTTTCCAGTGTGTTCCAAGGGAATACCAAGACC